>CM077644.1:20916874-21336874 GCA_039707465.1 Rhabdophis nuchalis | reverse complement strand
AAACTCAGAAACTGAATAAAAATGGTAATGAAGTTAAAAAAGATTGGCTGACATAAATTGATACAGCAGGAGAAAGGACAGAAAAATGGTGATTACAAAGCAGTTTAAGGTAAGTCTGGGGAAAAAAGGAAATTAGGAGGCTGTTGCTTTAAGATTTCTTTAGAGATGATAAAACCATGGGATAGATGTAACCCTGAGTGAATGTGTATAATTACTCAAAAGAGTTATATTAACTATAAGAGCCTGTTCAACTTAAAATCTCTCTTTTACCCACACAAGAACATACAATATCCAATAATTCAATTCCATGCAACATAATAATTCAGTTCAATAATTAAATACAACATATATAAGAAATTATATAGGAAATAACCAGGTTGAGTCCAATGGAGGGGTCAAATGCATCATTAGTTTTGAGTGCCTTCATGCCACAAGAGGTCTAAGTTCACCCCACCTTAAATTCCATTGACTCTGCAATAAACCTTTATATTAAGTTGAACTTCCTGGACTTCCTGATTTCACCATGCTTAATAAAGGAAGTGCAAAAGAGTGCAAATAACAACAACTAAAGGAATGGGACATCTAAAAATTCTGAAAGAAAATATACTTGGGAAATTTCAGTGATAACTTTGCTGAAGGCAGAGTTATGAAGCCAAAGAAGATGAACAAAAAAATAGCAGTAGGAATTTACCTCCAAAAGATAAAAGTAATTATGCGGGCTACCTTTCAAGCATTTTCAAAATATTTCATACAATTTAAAAAAACCAAGTCATTTGGAAAAAAAAGTTTTATAAAAAGTTTGAAAAGAGGGTGAATTTCTCAATAGCTGAAATGCTGAACCTGGACAGAAGTTATGGTCAATTCACAGAATCACTAGTACCCTAGACCTGGGATGGTGAACCTATGGCATGCATGCCAGAGGTGGCACGTAGAGCCCTCTCTGTGGGTACGCGCACCTTCTCTAGCTGCTCTTCTGAGTGCCAGAGTGCCGAAAAACACCACCAAAACACCATGAAAAACAGCCCAAAACAGGCTCGCATGTGCTGGCCAGCTGGTCTTCGGGTTTCCGATGCTCCAGCACATGTGAAGACCAGCTGGCTGGCACACATGCGCCTGCCGGAAACCCGAAGACCAGCTGGCTGGCATGTGCACTGGCCAGCTGGTGTTCGGGTTTCCAGAACTCCAGCACATGCACATGCGCATGCATTCTGGTTTGGGCACTCGGTGCCAAAAAGGTTCGCCTTCACTGCTCTAGACATACAGTAGTAGTAGTAGTAGTAGTAGTAGTAGTAGTACTATAGTATCTACTGCTTTACAGTTCTTTACAGCCCTCTCTAAGTGGTTTACAGAGTCAACGTGTTGCCCCAACAAGGCTGAGTCAACCTTGAGCCTGGTGAGATACAATCTGCCAAATTGCAGGCAGCCGGCAGTCAGCAGAAGTAGCCTGCAGTACTCCAATCTAACCACTGATCCTCTGTGGCTCAGTAGCTAGTCTAAAGACCGTTCATGTTAGATTTTATTGTCCATGGAACAGGGCAGTGGAAGGAATGAAGGAAAAAAAGTGACTGTTAATGAGGCAATTTCAGAAACAATTGTAGAGGTCAGTGGGACATCCAAAATGATCTCAGGATTGCTGAGGAACACCAGCAAACAGACTCAGTTAATACAACAAGGAACCAGAAATCACTAACAAAAGTTCTGGCTAGCCTTGGGCTTTCTTTTATCAACAGAAGACCATCAGAGTGTTCAATAATTCAGCTATTCAGTAATGAGTTCACACACACTTTTTCTAAAACACTCAGAACTGTGTGTAAAGCTGCTGAGAACAAAGATTTGGTAGATTAAAAACATCTGAGATTTTAAATGAGCATACTATACCTCAAAGAGCCCTCATCTGATTCTTATGAAATTAGGAAGGTTCCTTTGCCCCCTCACTCGGAAATGAAGATTGTTAAGAGATTAGAAGAAGGGCAGTAAGAAGGCCACAGCTTTCCTGGTGAAACTGAAAGGGGAGAAAGCTGCTGAGTGCCGAAACGGTCATGTGGAAATGTCATGCACACCAGCGCCCATGATGCATGTATGCAGATGCTTGCTGTGGCCATGCTCCAGAAAAGCCAAACTTCAGGATTCTAGCATGCATGCATGCCTGTTAATTAGTTGGCCGGTGCACATGCGCACACCAGTTTTTGGCACTGCTGCATGCGTGAAGGACAGCTGATCATCATGTGGACATGTGCGCAAAAAACCCAGAAGACAAACAGGAAAGACCACATGTGCCGGGCAACATGGCTTTGCGTGCCAGTTGGGGCACACGTGCCATAGGTTCGCCATCATGGCCCTGTACCATTTCAGACAAATAATTGTCCAATCTCTTTTTAAAAACCTCCAGTGTTGAAGCATCCGGTGGCACAGTGGTTAGAATACAGTACTGCAGGCTACTTCTGCTGACTGCCAGCTGCCTGCAATTTGGCAGTTCAAATCTCACCAGGCTCAAGCTTGACTCAGCCTTCTATCATTCCGAGATCGGTAAAATGAGGGCCCAGATTGTTGGGGGGAATAGGCTGACTCTGTAAACAGCCCTGTAGAGAGGGCTGTAAAGCATTATGAAGCGGTATATGAGTCAAAGTGCTATTGCTATTGCTATCCACAACTTTTATAGCCAAGTCGTCCCACTGATTCATTGTTCTAATTGTCAGGAAAGTTCTCCTTAGTTTGAGGTTGGTTCGCATAGTGACGACCCTTGTATGTGCCTTACAGATCTACTCTATATCACAGAATCTCAAAAGAGCTCTAATACAAAGAAACATCTCCAAACCATTTTACAAGAAAGCTATTTCAATGAAGCAAAGAGGCTATATGAGGAGCAGCCCAGATGTTCTGCTCACAGTCTCCTGACCTAAGGACTGACACATTATCCAACTTGACACTCCTTCTGTAATTTGCACTTAGCCAAGTAACTTTAATGGATGATCAAGATGAGCTAAACCAAAAGCCCAGAAATTCCATCTGGTTGTATTATTTAGCCAAGATAACCAAATCGAAACAAATTGGGAAGGGAGAGATTCCTTCTCTTTTAAACTTTAGATCAGAGGTGGGCAATTAAACTGGGAATGTTGTAGTGGACCAAACCAATAGGATTTTGAAGGTCCATAGGCATGCACACATGCACATGCAGTATATAATTGAAAACAAAAAAGCAGTCACCTTCGAAATAAAAGCAATCCATAGAGGCCAGAAAAGGAACAGCCAAAGGGCCATATGTGGTCTGGGACAGAGGTGGGATTCAACCAGTTGAACCGGTAACATAAATTTTGAGTAGTTTGGAGAACCGGCAAATACCACCTCTGGCTGGCTCTGTCCCCCATCTGTTTGCTGCCTCCCAAGTCCCAGCTGATCAGACCCAAGTGATTGTCTGGGTCTTCTTCTCTTTCCCTGAACAGAGCTGGAAAGCAGGTTAATGGGGATTTTACAGTATCCTTGCCCTGGAGTGGGGTGGAAATGGGGATTTTACAGTATCCTTGCCCTGGAGTGGGGTGGAAATGGAGATTTTGCAGTATCCTTCCCCTGGAGTGGGGTGGAAATGGGGATTTTACAGTATCCTTGCCCTGGAGTGGGGTGGAAATGGGGATTTTACAGTATCCTTGCCCTGGAGTGGGGTGGAAATGGGGATTTTTACAGTATCCTTCCCCTGGAGTGGGGTGGAAATGGGGATTTTACAGTATCCTTGCCCTGGACTGAGGTGAAAATGGGGATTTTGCAGTATCCTTCTCCTGCCACGCCCACCAAGCAGAATTGGTAGTAAAAAAATATTGAATCCCACCCCCACCACTGGTCTGGGGGCCATAAAATGCCCAAGTCTGCTTTAGATCTAAAACAGCTTCCCTCCCCTGAAAAGTATGGGCAGAGCTTGAACAAAAGCCATTAAACATGAAGGAAAAAAGGAAGCCCTTTGGGTAATGGAGCCAGTAAATCCCATGCTTGTGAATTAAATGGAGGAGAGCCAAACATTGCCCAGAGAAATATCTGTAACAAAGAAGTGTTAAGACACACTCTGCTCCCTCCAACCTCCATCCCCACCCGCTGTTCACACACACTATCCCCCATTGAGACTGGTTTTGAATGTGCTTGCTTTGGTGCATTACCATCGGTTTACCACCATTTTGCACATTTCAATCCATTTTTCAATTGGTATTTTTCTTCAGTGAAAGTCTTTGGACCGCAACTTGATCACCAGTTTTTATAAGGAAACATTTCCAAGATTTATGCACGGCTTTAATTTTAAATATTATTAGCAGTCCATTGCAGTTGAGGCTTAAAGCCTGAATAAATGTGTCTGCCAAAACCTCTGGATGCAAAGATCAAGAGGACATTATAAGAAATATAAAGCTGAGTTTAAGCTTTATAGATCTTTTTATTTTATACAGGGTTTTTTTTTCTGTGACTGCAACATTTGGTCTGCTGTAAAGTGTTTTATTGGGGTGAGGGGGGAAAACACTCAACTAAGAATATTAAAAAGATTACATTAGCTCAAGTTACTATTTTGCTGAAATATATGTTTTTGTGTCTATTATATTTCTGTAGCCATGCAGCTGATTGTGGTTGTGTGTATGCACAAGCATGTGCCTTTCATTAAAAATGAAATAAAACATGTGTCTTTTCATCCCAAGTCTATATTTTTTGGGGGATAAATATCATCATTTTCTTGAAAAAAGAAACATTATGGATAGACTAACATATATATTTCATCAGATTTGTTTTGAAATGTTCAGCTTCCATTCCAGTTTTGGGTCACAACCATGCTGACATAAAAAAGGGAGAAATTAAATTAAATATTTGTTGAATTATTCAGGGTTTCCACCAAAAATGTTACGGCATGCATGCTATAAATTTTCTTTTTGCCTTGTTCTCCTTATTGATAATTTATTTTTTACAACAAATAATTCAGTATTGCTAGTAAGTTTGTGGAAATCATGAATCCCTCTCACTCCCTCTCTCTCTCTCATTAAACTCCAATGGAATAAGTGATTTAAATTTATTCCAACTATACATATTGATAATTGATTAGTATAAAGTTGTATCAAAGCTCGCCCCATCCCACTTGTTTACTTTTCTTGGGCTGGAGTAGTGGGATAAATATTTTAAATAAAATTTCAAAAAGATACTTTCAGCTGCATATATTTGTACTCTGGAAGCTCTTGCCCAGAATTTTAGTTTGCTCTGATGAATGCATTCAACAAAAACATTGTCAGCGACAAAATCCTGCTGCTGTTCCAGTCTGTCATTTGTACCTAGATGGTATTCTGTCAAGGAAGGTATATCTGCATATAAATTGAAAATAAGGAACACACATAAATAAAAGTTGGGCGACTCACCTCTGCCACTCTGCATGACTCTTCATATCCACGCATTTATAAAAGCAACAGTAGACAAGGAAGTCGCCATAAAGGATTAGATAAGTTCAGAGCTCCTTCTGCTACATCACACAGGGGTGGGCTTCAAAAAATTGAGTTCTGTGCCCAGTTGCTGTGTGGGCACGGCCATGGTGGGAATGGCCTAGTCAGCCTCCTGCACCATGGCGGGGAGGTCATTTTTGCCTTCCCCAGTCTCCACCCTCTGGGAGAGAGAAAACTGCCTCCCCGGGCTCTGGAGGCCCTCCAGAAGCATTCTGGAACTTCCGGGTGGCCCATTTTTCCCATCCCAAGCCTCCACATGCACCCTGCACTTACCTCACATCCAAAATGGGCCATGTGAAGTCTCTGGGATGAGGTGAGCCAGGGTTCGGATTTGGAGGTTCTCCAAACTGGCCATAACATTAGCTATGGGTTCTCCCAAACTCGGGCGGACCTGTAGCAGCCCACTACTGACATCACACCCTTCTTTTGATCATACCTTCTGTGTCGGAATGAGCAATCTTGCCTTATTATTGTTGGTTGCACAGTCAGCCAGATGTTTAGTCTGGATTTGGCATTTTCCGTTACCTATCAGTCCTTTCCAAGAAGCTGGGATAGGTAGATGTTGTCTGATGGTGTTAAAGATATTATTGCATGATGTAAACTGTTCCAAGTAAAGTGAATTTTGCAATTCACTGCTGGCGATTTTGTCGATGCCAATGGTGTTCAAGTGGGGCTCCAGATGTTTTGGGATTGCATGCGAGGTTCCTGTTACTGTTAGTACTGTCCCTGCTTTCTTTTCCTACAGTCGTTCTACTCCTATTTGCAGGCCTTGGTAGCTTGTGATTTTTTTCCAGTTCTTTCTCCTCTATTCTGCTGTCTCTAATGTGCTGCAGCATCCCCTTTCAGTAACAGGAGACAGCAGAATAGAAAAGAAATTATCATTATTCCCAAATAACTTCTTTTTGAAAATGCAAACATCATCATCATTTTTTTGAACAAGATCAAAAATCGCACCAAATTTATATGATTATTGTCCTATTGTACATATAAGTATTTTATTTATTTAGTGAATTTATATTCCAACCATCTTACTATCCAAACAACTCTTGGATGTTTTTTCCACCATTGTGGCCTCTTTTTTTTTTTTGAAAGTCTAATTTTGTACATATTTTATTGCAGCCTTTGCTGTGCATATCTTCTGATGACCCCATTTTCATGTGAATTGCAAACTGTATTAAACTGGTCTCGGAATATATTTGCTCACATTTCAAGTTTGACAATTTGTCCGGCCAATTGGAACTTTTATTTTATTCATTATCTTACATGCCACAGCAATCATTAGAGTAAATTTACATGGTCCACACATTAGAGGTCTTTAAAAAAAAAAAAAAAGTTTGATCATTTTGGTTTTTTTTTTTAAAGTAGAAAAAGATCCATGGTGACAAATGTGTCATAAATTACTAGATGTTAGAATTATTCCGAGTTTTATCAGAGTGATTTACATCACAATAACTGCAAGGCCAACTCCACCAACTTACTTTTTTTTTTCTTACAGACATTTATGAGCTTATTAACATAATCTCTTTGCTTGCTTTTATGTAATCATTTCATGTTCCTACTTCCGCTTCATTTGCAGCAAGTCACAGCCACCAATTTTCCTTGGTAAATTCACATGTTTCCTTGGTAAATTCACATGTTCTATGGTAGTTTTGGGGGTGTAGAGCAGTGAGAGCATCTGAGATGTTTGGTAGTGAATGCTTATATCTAGCTAACATGTGTAAGGAGGGTTAACCTGGTTCCACAATACAAGCCGGTTCCACAATACAAGCCGGTTCCACAATACAAGCAAAGTTATTAATACTTGCCTCCCCCTATAATATGCTACATGACAGATATTGTTGATGGGGCACAAGTAGAACTAGACATTTTAGATCACAAGATTTGTGATCACAAGATTTGAAAAAAAAATGACAATACATCATACTCTACACCAGGGGTCTCCAACCTTTGCAACTTTAAGTCTGAAGGACTTCAGCTCCCAGACCAGCAAAGCTGGCTGGAGAAGTCTGGGAGCTGAAGTCCTTCAGACTTAAAGTTGCAAAGGTTGGAGACCCCTGGTGTAGAGTATGATGTATTGTCATTTTTTTTTCAAATCTTGTGATCTAAAATGTCTAGTTCTACTTGTGCCCCATCAACAATATCTCTCATGTAGCATATTATAGGGGGAGGCAAGTATTAATAACTTTGCTTGTATTGTGGAAGTAACAGGTTAACCCTCCTTACACATGTTAGCTAGATATAAGCATTCACTACCAAACATCTCAGATGCTCTCACTCCCCAATACATATGAACAGTTGAAGATGCATTTTCAAGAAAACATTCATACCAAGCTGAATTGACCCTGAATAGCAACAGGGAGAAGGTTCATTCAGGAACATGTGGCCCAGTAAACTAAATTGATTCTATTCACCATCTATATCACATATAGATGACATGCATGTTGGCCTAGTAGGAAGGGATAAATAATAATAGCAATAGCACTTATATACTGCTTCATGGTGCTTTTACAGCCCTCTCTAAGCAGTTTACAGAGTCAGCATTTTGCCCCCAACAATCTGGCCCCTCATTTTACCGACCTCAGAAGGATGGAAGGCTGAGTCAACCTTGAGCCTGATGAGATTTAAACTGCTACTTTGTAGGTAGCCAGTTTATCAGCAGAAGTAGCCTGCAGTACTGCACTCTAACCACTGTACCACTCTATAATATGATCACTGTTCTGACCTAGGCTTCCCCAGCAGCACAAAGCCGAGTCCTCCTCCCGATAAACTCCTTTTATTTAATGTTCAGTGAATTCCTCTCCAGCAAAGTCTTTCCTCACCCACAGTCTTTCAAGATAGTTCACAATTACCAAACTTTATCAGGCTTGGAGAGTGGCTGGGCCGATATCTTTCAGATGCCACAATACCTGGCAAGAATGCAGGAATGAACTAATTGTCTCCTGCAAACTCCACTCCCCTTTCGCTTCTCTTTTATTCCCTATGGGAGGGGCCATTCACCATCCACTTAGGGCCTTACTCCCATGTTGACCCTTGTTCCTTAGCTGTTCCCTTTGTCTGGCAACTCTGCGCATGCACACACTGGGAACAGGCTCCAGCTGTTCAACTGCCTTCCTGAAGTCTGACTCTAAAGGCAGCTGATAACTGTAAGATGGCCCTGGCCCCATCTCTGCCTCTGATACAGAGCCCTCATCAGAGCCTTCTCCAAGACTGGCCCATGTTCCTCCCCAACCTCCTCACTGTCCAAATCTGCTGCAAGCTCCACAGGCCCCTGAAGGGCCACAATAATTAAATATATGTTTATCTAAAACTTTCCTCACTGTCCAAATCTGCTGCAAGCTCCACAAGCCCCTGAAGGGCCACAATAATTAAATAAATGTTTATCTAAAATTAACAGTGTCACACTGTTAATTGCCACTGTGTCTCCTTTTCCTGTGTCTTTCTTTGCAATGTAGTGGGCCAAGGCTACACAAGTAATTCTTGATTTACAACCATACATGACCCCAAGGTTGGTAAGCAAGTCAGTGGTTAAGTGAGTTTTGTTACCATTTTGCCCCAGTTGTTAAGTGAATCATTGCAGTTGTTCAGTGAATCAGTAGTTGTTAAGAAAATCTGGCTTCCCACATTCCCTTTGCTTGTTAGAAGCTGATTGGAAAGATTACAAATGGTGACCCCATGATTGTGGTTGTAAGTCGATGGTTACAGGGATAAGCTCTAGTCCTGTTTTTGTTCAGGACTGCTTAGCTTTTCACAGAGCCTGCTATACATCGCATCCCTGAGGTCTGAGTGAACAAAAACTCCCTTCTCCTTTCCCTGCAACATGCCTCAGAAGCTAACAGTTGGCAGATGGAATATATACATATATATGTGTGTGTGTGTGTGTGTGTGTGTGTGTGTGTGTGTGTGTGTGTGTGTGTGTGCTGGCTGCTTGAGGCATACTGTAGTTTAATTTGTCACTCAGTTAAGTTTGTTTCATTTTTAATGGCTCACTCTCCTGAGCCTGTGAATAAAATATTAACATTTAAAAAAAATACTGCCCAAGTTTTTACTTCGAAGATATCTCTAAATGTAGACAATGTTTAGTTTTTTTTAAAATAATTCGGTGTGATGGATACTTTATTATACTTTATCTGTGGGAATCTGCCAATCCTCCTTAAGAAATACTACTAGTCCTATTAAAATTGTGTTTATCTAGTAAGTGGATAGGGACACGGGGGCTAAAACACTGAGCGTCGATCAGAAAGGTCGGCAGTCGGTGGTTTGGATCCCAGTGCCACGTAATGGAGGGAGCTCCCGTTACTTGTCCCAGCTTCTGCCAATCTAGCAGTTTGAAAGCATGTAAAAATGCAAGTAGAAATATAGGAACCACCTTTGGTGGGAAGGTAACAGCGTTCCTTTGCCGGCCACATGACCATGGAGACATCTTCAGACAGCGCTGGCTCTTCAGCTTTGAAACGAAGATGAGCACCTGCCCCTAGAGTCAGGAACGACTAGCACATATGTGTGAGGGCAACCTTTACCTAGTAAGTGGATAATTCACTTTCCAATTTTAAATTGTCAAATTTATCCTAACATTTGCTAAGAAAAAAAATGTGTGGCAATTCAAGGACACACTTCCTGTGATAGCTCATCACAAATCCAATTCAGCTGGTGATATTTATTAAATGTATTTGTTACAGAAGTTTATAATCTGGGCTGTTACAGTGGGCCTATGGCCACTTAAAAACAAAATTCTGGGAAATCCAGGAAGAGCTTCAACTCTATCTTCAGATTATGATCCTGACAAAACGACAGGTTTCTCCATCCTTAAAGAATTATCTATTATGATGAAACTTGCATTTATGCATATGAATGTAAATAGGTGCTTTTTGGTATGTGGGGATGACCTTGGGGGAGAGGAGGAAGAACTACAGCCTAAATACAATGGTCTGATAAACACAAAATTGAGTCGAAAGGAGGAGAGTTGGCAGTCCAGACTCTTCTTGAAAGCTTCCAGTGATGAAGCTCCCAAAACTTCTGAAGGCAACTTCTGTCCCATTGGTTGATAGAGTTTATGGTAGATGCAGATAGCAGACTCCTCAGTCTGGCAAATGTGAAGCAATAAAGAACTCAGCTTGGAAGAATTGCCATGTGTCCGTTTTGGTTGTAGACCAGACAATAGACTTCTTTTTCTCTCTCAGACTCTCTGCTGGTTCCATTTATTTACCTTCTTATCATCATTTGTCATTAAGTACCTTCCCTTTTCCCCAGCCCTGCATTACAGATACAATATAATCACATTTCGAAAATGCAATGCCCAAAGTTGTTGGTTTGGTTGCTCTCATCCCTCCCCTTTGCAACACATCCCATTGAATTAGGCATTCAAGGTTGTCCTTCCCCTGGAGCCTTCAGACAGACATCCCATTGTTTCCCTTTCTATTGACTTGACTGATTTATGGTTATGGCAACTTGGTGCTAGTCAAGCTTTGCCTTTCAAAGTTCAATTTTTTCTCAGTGAGGCAAAGTCGGTGTTCACTGAGCCTAATCAAAATGTTGGAAAAGAGAACATATTTTCCAAAGGTGAGCTTGACATTACCCAGATGGATTTTGACCTTCCCCTCTAGAGCAGTGTGGAAATGAAGGGTTTCTTCTCTGTGGGCTTGGCCTGTACTCTCTGAAGATGTTCCTTCCCTTCCTTTTTAAACTTCTTTGCCTCCTTGTTGCTGACAGCTATCATTGTCATAGGAATCAAACATTCCCTGCCGAGTGCCTACGGAATACATGCAGTGCTGGGTTTTGTTGTGTTTGTTTTCCTCGTTCAGATTCAAAATTGTATTCCATCCCATCCCTGCTTCCTACCACCAAATTCTCACATGGTAGATATACATGAGGAACTGAGGAGGGGAAAAAAGTCTAGACTCCAACCTCCAGGCTGTTATGTTCACAGAGATAAGAACGCAAACATACTTTGAATCCTAATTAGGAGTTCATCTTGCTGGGACTGACTGTATTCCCGGATGTCTGTGTTTTAGAAAATAAAATGAGAAAATCTGTTCATTCATTTGCAGTGACTTCTAATGAGGATTCGTTGGTGTCATTTTCCTTCCCAGATCTGAGGTGTGTGGGTGTGTGTGTGCATGCATGCACATGAGCTCCTTAACACAGATAATGGAAAAATGAGAGACAGAAGAGAAACAGTGGCCTTGTAAAGACATGGAACCTTGTAGTATGTTTGAAACTTCTCCCCATCTTCTCTATTACACTGGAATATAAGCTTCTGTTCAGTGGTGGGATTTAATTTTTTTTACTACTGGTTCTGTGACTATGGCTTGGTGGGCGTGGCAGGGGAAGGATACTGAAATTTTGAAATTGGAATTTATTAACCGCACCCGCTCCCCACAGGGACCCGGGGCGGTGCACAGGCAGAGCTAAAAACAATATACAATAAATACAACATATATATATTAAAATAGAATTAAATAATATTTACCCGTGCTAAAAGATATAAAATTAAGAACCCACTAAAATTTGGTGTCAAAAGACAGAGAGAACTATTCAAGGCCGGCCAGTCGAAAGAGATAGGTCTTCAATTTTACCCGGAAGGAGCGGAGGTCAGTGGTCGTCCTAATATCAGGGGGAAGGTCGTTCCAGAGGGCCGGGCCCGCCACAGAGAGCGCCCTTCCCCTGGGCGTCGCCCGCTGACAAAGTCTAGTGGACGGCACCCGGAGAAGCCCCTCTCTGTGGGAGCGAATCGGTCGTGAGGATGTGTGGGGCAGGATCCGATCTCGCAGATAGCTAGGTCCCGAGCCATGGAGCGCTTTGAAGATGATAATAACACCTTGAAGCGCACCCGGAAGACGACAGGTAGCCAGTGCAGCTCGCGCAAGAGCGGTGTCACGTGGGCAAACCTAGAGGTGCCCATAATTGCTCGCGCGGCTGCATTCTGAACTAACTGAAGCCTCCGGGTGCACCTCAAGGGGAGCCCCATGTAGAGAGAGTTACAATAGTCCAGTCGGGATGTCACGAGGGCATGAGTGACTGTGCGAAGGGCGTCCCGATCCAATAGGGGGCGCAATTGGCGAACCAGGCGAACCTGGTAGAACGCCCTCCTGGCCACGGCTGTCACTTGCTCTTCCATAGACAGCCGGGTATCCAGGAGGACACCCAAATTGCGCGCCCCATCCACAGGGGCAAGATGTTCGCCCCCTATGGCCAGCGTTGGAGAAAGCTGGTTGAATCGGGCAGCCGGAAACCACAGCCACTCGGTCTTGGTCGGGTTGAGCCTAAGTCCGTTACTTCCCATCCAGATCCGCACGGCTTCCAGGCACTGGCACATCACCGCTACGGCATCGTTGGGGTGGTTTGGGGTAGATATGTACAGCTGGGTGTCATCAGCGTACAGGTGGTACTCTACCCCAAAACCACGGATGATCTCACCCAGCGGCTTCATGTATGCATTAAACAGGAGAGGCGAGAGGACCGACCCCTGAGGCACCCCGCATATGAGGGGTCTCGGGGTCGACCTCTGCTCTCCTGCCCGCACAAATTGCGATCGGCCAGAGAGGTAGGAGGAGAACCATCGTAAAATGGTGCCTCCCACCCCCAACCCCCCCAGCCGATGCAATAGGATACCATGGTCGATGGTATCGAAAGCCGCTGAGAGGTCTAATAGGACCAGGATGGAGGAACATCCCCCATCTCTGGCCCTCCAGAGATCATCTACCAACGCGACCAATGCCGTCTCGGTGCTATGCCCGGGCCGAAAGCCGGACTGGCGTGGATCTAGATAGTCAACTTCCTCCAGGTGACGGGGAAACTGTTGTGCCACCACACTCTCAACAACCTTCGCCAAGAAGGGAAGGTTGGAGACTGGACGGTAGTTGTTCAAAAGAGCTGGGTCCAAAGAGGGCTTCTTGAGGAGGGGCCTCACCATAGCCTCTTTTAGGGAGGCAGGCAAGGAACCCTCACTCAAGGATGCGTTGATAACCTCTTGGAGCCAGCCTCGTGTCACCTCCCAGGATGCCAGTACAAGCCAGGAGGGGCACGGGTCCAATGAACATGTGGTGGCTCGCAGTCGCCCACGTAGCCTGTCCATATCCTCAGAAGTAACGGGGTCAAACTCCTCCCAAACAAGATCTCTCTCGTGGCATCCCACTGGGCCATGAATGGGAGCTAGCTCACTCTGTATCTGGGCGGTTTTCTCCTGCAGAAAAATCACAAATTCCTCTGCTCTACCCTGTAGCGGGGCTTCCCGCTCCCTCTGTTGAAGGAGGGAACGGGTCACCCTAAACAGGGCGGCAGGGCGGTTTTCTGCGGATGCTATGAGGGTGGCACAATGATGGCGTTTGGCCACTCTCAGCGCCACAATGTAAGTCCGTAAATGGGCTCTTACCTGTGTCCGGTCAGATTCAGAGCGGCTAGCCCTCCATCTTCTCTCTAGGCATCTCTTGCGGCGTTTCATCACCCGCAGCCCCTCAGTAAACCAAGGAGCCAGGGTGGTTCGCCGCCGCGAGAGAGGCCGCAAGGGCGCGACCCGATCTAAGGCTCCCACGGCCGCACTATTCCATGCGGCCGTGAGGTCCTCCATCGGGGCGCGGGTCAGGGATACAGGAAATGGCCCAAGCGCTGTCTGGAACCCATCCGGGTCCATCAAGCGCCTGGGGCGGTACCAGATTGGTAACTCTGGTTCCGCCTCCCCGCGGAACTGCAAAATCCCCATTCCCTCCCCTCTCCTGGGGGAAGGATACGGCAAAATCACCATTCCCTCCCCACCTGTTGCTTTCCAGCTCCGTTCTCCTGTGCAGGGCAACAAAAGAAGACCCAGCAGATCAGCTGGGACTTGAGAGGCAGTGAATGGATAGGGGGTGGGGCCAGCCAGAGATGGTATTTGCCAGTTCTCTGAACTACTCAAAATTTCCACTACCAGTTCACCAGAACCAGTCAGAATGGCTGAATACTACCTCTGCTTCTGTTCCTGATGACCACTCCTGCTCTTTATTTAGGAGCTTAAGGCAGATTGACATCACGTGTTATGCAGATCATCAGTAAGTTCCTTCAGTACTCTAATATGATAGGATACAAATCCATGGCTTTGGAGTCATTCCAAAGGAAAAAAACCATTTTTTTTCTGGATCATATAGCATGTTAATCTGGAGATTATTTTGAAAGGTTTTGATTTACCTTACATTGTGAACGTCATTTATATCTGACCAGGACTTGGTGGTCATTCTAGAAATAAGAAGAAAGTTTATGTCAGTGAGAACAATCAACCAATGGAACATCTTACCTTCAGAGGTTGTGGAAACTTCATCACTGGAAGCTTTCAAGAAGAGACTGGACTGCCATTTGTCAGAAACAGTGCAGGGTCCCCTGCTTGGGTGAGAGGTTGGACTAGATGACCCACAAGGTCCCTTCCAACTCTGTTAATCTGTTAAATCTGTCATCAGAGTAACTCTGCAGTCATACTAGACTCTTGAAGTGAGATTTCATTTCATTATTAAGCAAATCTATATAGCCATTAATCTACCAAAAGGAACTCTGGGTTGTGGACAAAATAAAACACAAAGTAAGTACAATAGAACAATTCAGGTCCCAATGCACTTAACTATCACCAATAGTTTCAGTCATTTGCAGAAGCATGAGATACAGTATTTTTCTTTAAAGGTATCAGTTAAGTGCAGATGATATTTCTACTAAGATGAATGATAGAATGGAAGCCTACTTGACCTACCTATGACCTATCTGAACTGAGACCCCTGGGCTCTATGAAGTCCCTGTAGGTATTAGGCATGACCTCTAGAGACCTCTAAATTGTAGCTCCGAATGTGTCTGAAGGAAGAAAATATTTATTCCCATCTCTATATGTGCCATTTATATAAAGCTCTGGGCATCAAGCAAAGATGAAAACAATAGAACGGTTAAAAAATAATTTTAGACGCCATGCTGGGAAAATAAAATTAAAAAATGGTACAATTTCCAACCTAATGGTGAGACATTAGTCCAGGGTCTGTGAACAGACTTGTGAAATAAGCAGAGCAATGACTATTTTATGTGTATTTTATTTAAATCATATTTAGCTTATACGTTTGTTCGGCTCACAATTTTGAGCAGTGAAGACTAGAACATGTATACCTGTGTTGTCAGGGGTTGGATCTGGATTTAATTGTGTTAGCAAGTACATCTGAGAATTCTCAGAATTTCTCATTAATAGAAATGTGGGTAGAGGAGGCAGTTCCTTCTCATTCTAAGACCCTGTATCTCACCTTGGAACTTAGAATAACAGAGTTGGAAGGAACCTTGGAGGTCTTCTAGTCCAATCCCTACTTGAGCAGAGACCCTATACCTGTGGTGGTGAAACTATGGCACATGTGTCAGAGTTGGCACATAGAGCCCTTATAAAAGTAGGAAGCACAGGGTTGTAGGGTTAAAAGCATGAAGTATAAAATAGAGGTAATGGCAACAGTCAAATAGTTTGGCTACCTAATGAGAAGGAAGGACAATCAATCAGGGGAGTCTTAGAGGAGATCAACCCTGACAGCTCTTTAGAAGGCCAGATCCTGAAGATGAAACTTAAATACTTTGGCCACCTCATGAGAAGGAAGAAGAGCCTGGAGAAGAGCCTGGGAACGATTGAGGGCAAAAGAAGAAAGGGACGACAGAGAATGAGGGGGATAGATAGAGTCACTGAAGCAGTAGGTGTGAGCTTAAATGGACTCCAGAGGATGGTAGAGGACAAGAAAGCCTGGAGGAACATTGTCCATGAGGTCATGATGGGTCGGACATGACTTTGCAACTAACAGCAACAACAACAACAATGGCAACAGAAGGTGGACAATAATCATTTGGGAGGCACCATAAAACAGGTCGGCCTTGTGATTGTAGAATTGTTTATTTATTTGATTTGATTTTTATAGCCACCCATCTCGACAAATGACTCTAGGCAGCATACATCATACTGAATACAATATGCTGTTGCCTCTAATACAAGCATGTAGAGATTCTACCTCTCAAAACTAATTACTATATGAGCTTGATTTGGTTACTGAGTTAACTCTGGGTTCATACCATAAACTGAAATAAATTAACAAACCAGGTAATTTTTTTATAACCATAAGGATTCAAGGTTAAAATTATCCATGCCATTTGACAACTGACATTGATCTAGTCAATTCAGTGGTCCTTGGAGAAACTACTAGTAATATCTCATGTCAATGAAGTGGCTTATTACTATTTTGATTATTACTTCTTGTCCTGCCCTCAGATACTTTGGAGAATAGGCCTACCCCCTCTTCTCTATGGTAAAGGTAAAGATTCCTCTCGCACATATGTGCTAGTCATTCCTGACTCTAGGGGGCGATGCTCATCTCTGTTTCAAAGACGAACAGCCAGCATCTCTATGGTCATGGGGCCAGCCTGACTAAACACAAAAGGCACATGGAATGCTGTTACCTTCGCACCAAAGGTGGTCCCTATTTTTCTACTTGCACTTTTACGTGCTTTTGAACTGCTACATTGACAGAAGCTGGGACAAGTAATGGGAGCTCACTCTGTTATGCGGCGCAAGGGATTCAAACTGCCGAACTGCCGATCTTTCTGATCAACAAGCTCAGCATCTTAGCCACTGGGCCACTTCTCTATGACAATCCCTCAAATATTGGAAGACTGCTATCATACAGACAACATTATGTAAGTCATTACTTTCCATTCATTAGATCACAAGTTCCTTTCTGTTTATTGTAGCTTATCTATTTGGTAAACATAAGTATATTAACAATGCACAATTTTTTTTAAAAAAAAAAGCACTTTTGCCTTAAGACGGCCTTGTTCCTCTGATGAAAATATTGGTGCTAAAAGGATTTCAAGATATTATAAAATGCATCCTGCCTACATTCTAATGGAATGCTGTAATTAAAAACCCCAATCTTTTCTGCCTATGATATTTTAAATGGATATAGGAAATGGACAGTTTGTGTCTTTTATCTTTCACATCAAAAATCAGCTCTTCATTTTTCTTTGATGTAGTTTTTGAAGATTCATACCTACTTCTTTTTCTCCATCCTCTTAAAAAAAAGAGAATCAAAGGAAGACAAAGATTCTGACCTTCCTTTCAGATGTCAGAAAACTCTCGCAAACGTATTTCAACTGGCTCCAATTTGGAATCACTTTCATACATACAATCCATTTTCTTTCTGTCTTTCAGAAATCTAGGTCCCAAGCCTCCCCTTTACTTGCTGAGGATGACCTTGGTGACCTTGGCTGTTGGTAGTTAAGCCTGCTCTAATCTGATAATGCCACTGATCCAGCTCTATATGTTGCATTCTGATCACATTGAAATACGTTTCTAATCTAAAGCTATTCCAATTGCAAATAGTCAGTTCTGAGGTTCAGGGGTAGCTTCCCAGCATGGATAACAGGACTCTGTTCCAACCTTGCAGTGAAAAAGGCAGGCTTAGCAACCCTTGGTTACTCCAACAAATGGGATAGTAGTTGGGCAAACATATTCTGATTCAACTAGAAATTTAACCCAGGAGGGAGGAGGGGGAAATGGATTCCCCAGGCTCTGAAAGAGAAAAAGGCTTAATGTGGGTGATGGTTCATAGACTGATAAGTTCACAGTCTGATAAGGATGCAGGAGAAGAGTGGGTTTATTCCGGCATTCTGCCAGTTTGGTGCTTGCGCGATTTTGCATGTGCCTCTGATGCGTGCTTTGCGCATGCGCACAGTTGTCTATAAATAGATCTGGCATGCACAGAACATTTAAAAGGGTGAAAAAAAGATGTTGCAGGGACCAGGGAACCAGTTCGGGGGCATGGTGAGCATGCCGTCTCTACCAGTGTGGAGACCCAGACGCCATTTCCACTACCGGTTCCACCGAACTGGTGCGAATCAGTAGGAACCCACCACTGATTCAGGGCATCTAATTATAAAGAATCATTTGCTTGTTTCTCCCACTAAAGGGAACTTCTTCCTTGTTAAATTATAAAAGACAGCTAGAAGGAAAATTGCAAATTCTCTAATGCACAAGGACATATATTGGTTCTAAACAGGGAATAATTCAGTTGCTGGAACTTTTGGAACCCAATCCCGATCTCAACAATTAAACTTACCGAGGAGAACTCAGTGACAATTATATTTGAAAAAGATGTATTTCAATTTTACGCAGCTGCCAAACAGCCTGACAATATCACCTTCTCTGCTCTGCCACCGTTCTGGTGGTAGCTGTGATAGCTCTTTCTGCAGCTCCTGCTATTTTCTCTGATTTTAATGGCTATCTATTCCCCAGGTGAAGAGTTACATAGTGGTTTATGGTCTGGGGAAAGTAGAAAGAAGGAAATTCAGCCCTCTCCCCCACCCCCATCACCAACCATGCACACCCCCTTCCATAAGTTAAGATCAAGGAAGTTGAAAAGCAGGACCTTTCAATCAGGTGATTTGTTATTAGAAGATGCAGTGTTGGATATCCTTTTAGATGGAATTTGGAAATCAGGTACATAAAGGAGTAGCGCAACCAATGACATATAAGTCTACTTATAAAGAGATGTGGTGATGCAGTGGTTAAAATGCAATACTGCAGGCTACTTCTGCTATCTGCCGCTGCCTGCAATTTGGCTGTTCAAATCTCACCAGGCTCAAGGTTGACTCAGCCTTCCAACCTACTAAGGTCGATAAAATGAGGACCAAGATTGTTGGGGGCAATAGGCTGACTCTGTAAACCATTTAGAGAGGGCTATAAAAGCACTATGAAGTGGTATATAAGTCTAGGTTGCACCCCTTTCTAGATCGGGATGCCCTGTGTACAGTCACTCCTGCTCTTGTCCTTTCTCCCCTGGACTACTGTAATGCTCTCTACATGGGGCTGCCCTTGAAGAGCACCCGGAGGCTTCAACTGGTCCAGAATGTGGCCGCGCAGGTTATCATGGGGGTATCTAGGTACTCCCATGTTACATCCCTTTTAGGCAGCCTGCACTGGTTGCTGGTTGTTCTCCGGGTGCGATTCAAGGTACTAATTATGACCTTCAAAGCACTCCATGGCTTAGGCCCAGGGTACTTGCGAGACCACCTACTGCCACCGGTAGCCTCCCATCATCCAGTACGATCCCACAGAGTTGGCCTCCTCAGGGTGGCATCAGCCAGACAGTGTCGGCTGGCGACCCCCAGGGGAGATCCTTCCCTTTGGAATGAGCTACCCCCGGAGCTTCGCATAATTCCCAACCTCCCGTCCTTCTGGCATGCTCTAAAAAGCTGGCTTTTCCAGCAAGCCGGCCTGGCCTGAACAAGATAATGTATTAATTTTAATTCCAATTTTAATTTATTTTAGAATGTCTATTAATTTATTGCTTATTGGATTTTTTATTTAATATCTTTTTAACTTTTGTACCATATGTCTCTTATGTTGTACGCCGCCCTGAGTCCTTTGGGAGAAGGGCGGCATATAAATCCAATAAATCTAATCTAAATCTAATCTAATCTAATCTAAGTGCTGCTGCTATTGTTTCCTAGTGTTGAGAACAACCATCAGGTCCTACGGAACAAAGCTGGGAGAGTCCAGTCTTCTTGTGATGTCCTGTTTCATTGGAGGCAGAAGCAGAAGAAGTTAAATATTTGGTCTGCTCTAACAGAAGTCAGTATAAAGGTAAAGGTTCCCCTCACACATATGTGCCAGTGCTGTCCAAAGACATCTCTGTGGTCATGTGGCCGGCATGACTAAACACAGAAGGTGCACGGAACACTGTTACCTTCACACCAAAGGTGGTTCCTATTTTTCTACTTGCATTTGTACATGCTTTCGAACTGCTAGGTTGGCTGAAGCTGGGACAAGTAACGGAAGTTCACTCCATTATGCGGCACTAGGGATTCAAACTGCCAAACTGTGGATCTTTCTGATCGACAAGCTTGGTGTCTTAGCCACTGACCCACTACGTCCCTATACATGTTGCTAACATTGGACTAGGAATCTATTTTTCCCCCACTGTACTATTTTTTTTTTTTTTGTAGTTGGCTCAAATCCTGAATATTGATGAATTTCTAAATACAGGAACATGGGATAGCTGTTCAAGAAAAATTACTCCAAGCATCACGTGGATGCTCTAGGAAACCTCCCTGGGAAATACTGATAATAAAAAAAGGAAAGACACAGGAGACCTGACATTTGTATTATCATTTCCATTTGTCTCTTTGCAAACTTGATTGTCAGAACATTAATTTCATTTAATGACTGACAGCTGGTATAAAGCCAGCCTGATCACATTCTTTGCTTTTTGCAAACATCATCTCACTGAGAGCAATGTTGATTCAGGCTTTTCCTACATTGGCCTCAGTGGCATCAGCTAGACTTTTCATTGCGGGAAACCATCTTGTAGTATTACACAGGAATTAAATTTCAGCAGACAGCTGGTCCAGAAAAGAGGAAATCCACATAATGCTGTGATGATCCTCCAAACTTTCTTACTGGTTGTTTGTTTATCAGGGGTGTGATTAGCTTTGATTCCGAGATTGATTTTGCAGATTCAGTTCAAAGCCAGTGGGGTTTAATTAACTTTCTGAATCACACTGGAAGGTTGAATTGGATTGGGTGAACTAAATTGATTGATTGGGCAATTTGGAAGGGCCTTTGTGCTCTTTTCTAAATTGATAAGGAAACTCAAACCTGAATAGCTCAATTGATTTGAAATGTTAGATGGGATCAATAACCAGTATAAAATTTGAATCAGATCTTCGCTAATGTATGGCTTGGCTATGGATTATATCAAATGCTATCAGTCACTATCAGTTACTTGTCTTTAACCGGAACGACTGTTGTTCTCACTGTCTTGTTTTTAACATACTGTACTTGCCTATATGTTATACCTGTAAAAAGAGCCATAGTGTGGATGTTACAGTACCAAGTTAGAAACTAGATTATAAGACCTGGTTTAAGCATGAAATGTGGCTGAGTGACTTTGAACCAGCCACATACTCTCAGTCCAAATCACCTCACAGGATTATTGTAGGTGAAATAGGAAGAGAAAGGAATATTAGCTATGTTTTCTGTCTTGAGTTAACCCCCCCAACTCCCTGGAGCTAAGAGTAGATTGGGCATGTTTACTTTAATGAAAAGAAGGACTAGGGGAGACATGATAGCAGTGTTCCAATATCTCAGGGGTTGCCACAAAGAAGAGGGAGTCAAGCTATTCTCCAAAGCACCTTCAGGGAGAACAAGAAACAATGGATGGAAACTAACTAAGGAAAGATCCAATTTCGAACTAAGGAGGCATTTCCTGACAGTTAGAACAATTATTCAGTGAAACGATTTGCATCCAGAATTTTTAGATCCTCCAATACTGGAATTTTTTAAGAGGAGACTGGACAACCATTTGTCTGAAATGATTTAAGGTTTCCTGCCTGAGCAGGAAGTTTGACTAGAAGACCTCCAAGATCTCTTCCAACTCTATTATTCTTTCATTCTGTTAGATATTGGCACTTATCATGGACTCAGGGAATCAACCTCTTTCATCTCATCAGAACCCTGAAGAGTCAAGACTCCAAATTCATGAAAATGGTGGTGCAACAAGAAATTAGTAGTCTTCAACGTTAAATGACTTGCTAGTGAAAGAATGTATTCTTGCTCCTTCAAGACACAACTGGTTGAATTCTGATAAGACTTCTACTATCTCTGGACTAAAACTTTGAGCAGAAAGTAACCAAACACTGAAGTAATGTGTGTTACTACCTCTGGGTACGCCTGCATACCTACTGCTTTGATTCAGCTTGTTCATGCAGCAAGCTTGTCTTGTCTTTTGACAATGCTTTATATATTCTCTTCTGAGCTTAAGAAGTTGCTGCCTCTGATAGTTTGAATTCTTCTGTGCCTGATGATTGGCTTTCCACTGCTGTTCTGTGCCTCTTATATTTTATTTTTACCTTGGCTTTATAGACCATCACCTTTGCTTGGGTTCCCAGTGGAAGGGATGACTTGCTCTGGAAAGTTGAAGCTTCGGATAAGACTGAAAGTAGCTTCCAGGTTTTAACAGCTATCTTAGAGTGTGTTCATTTTGTCATGTAAACCTGACTGGCTGCCTATTTTCTTCTGAGACCAATTCAAGCTGCTGACACCACTCATCTTTAAAGCCTTAAATATTTTAGGAGCCGAGTCTCTGAAGCATTTTCCCTAGATGAAATCAGTTGGCCTTGTTCCAATTTCTTCTCTGTGCTTGCCTTGTTGAATTCTGCTACATGCCAATGAAAGGGAAAGCTTTAGGAAAGGGGGGAGAGAGAGAGAGACTGTACATACTGATAAAAAGGGCATGGACCATACATCCGACTCAAATGTAAAAGAAATATATCAAGTCCCACAGTCACTACCCCAATAGGATAGAGCCGGGTTTTCATAGACTTTTTGAATATCCTGAAAGTGAAAGTCATATGAAACTCAAGGGGTACTAGGCTAAAGGGCAGATGCCATAACAGAGATGTCTAAGGAGATTCTCAGTCATCCAGGTCATGGCTGCCCCAAAGGTGCTTTTTCTTTGAAGATGTTTCGCTTCTCAGCCAAGTGGATTCTTGAAGCTTTTTGCATGAGGAGCGAAAAGTCTTCAACGAAAAACCAGAAAGTCCAGTTGCCTCTTGAAAAAGGATCTTTGGGACAACCATAACAGAGATGCACACCAGGGATGCTACGGATTCACCTGGGTTCAGGAGAACCAGTGCCTAGCTTTATGGCCAGTTCAGGGAATTTTCAAATCCCACCCCTGGCTGGCCCCGCCCACCCTGCCCTTCCCAGGAGTCTCCACGCGGTCCATTTTGGATGTGAGGTAAGTGCTGCCCTCAGGGAGGGGGAAAAATTGGCCTCCCAGAAGTTATGGAAGGCCAGAAATGGCCCTGTTTCTGGCCTCCAGAGGACCTCCTGAGCCTGGGGGAAGCAGTTTTCACCCTCCCAGAGGCTCAAGGAAAGCCTCCAGAGCCTGAGGAAGACAAAAATTCCCCCTCCCCTTGCCACCATGGTGCAGGAGGCTGACTAGGCTCCACCCACCCAGCAAATGGGCAGAAAACCTATTGCTGAAGTTTTTGAAGCTCACCCCTGATGCACCCTTAAGAGAAATACAGCTGAATAAATTACAGCATAGTCCCTTTATAATAATAAAGCTCAAAGCATCAAGAACAATTCAAAAGAAATTAAGCATGCAGAGATGGGATAGGTAATTAGAAGCCTCTTTCATATGGAAAAGAAGGCTTTTAGTACAATATGAAAGAAAATCTCCAGGAAGGGCTGACATCTTCCTTCCTTCCTTCCTTCCTTCCTTCCTTCCTTCCTTCCTTCCTTCCTTCCTTCCTTCCATCCTTCCTTCCTTCCTTCCATCCTTCCTTCCTTCCTTCCTTCCTTCCTTCCATATGTTATCTGGCTATCTTTGAAGTTGAGTGCAGTGCCAGAAAAATGTGTATTTGGTTTTGGGAGTTATAGGTGACTGGTGCATGGGCACTTCTGCCCACTCCAGAGTAGCTTTTGCCATCAAAACTAAAGAACAGCACAACCTTATTTGTGGTAATCTTTTCAAGAATGAGAATGGTAAACTTTCAGGCAAATAAATAAAGCTCCATGTTTATAGAATATTGAAACAAATGTCATTCTACTAAGGGAATATGTGAACAGCAATGGCTTTTGAAATTCAGTGGCTGTGTTTTGTAAAGGGGTGTTATATTGAGAAAGCAAAAGCAGGACATAAATTACTGAGTTCTCCAACTGCTCTTCAAAAGTTGGGTTATTTACAATCCAGGTAATCAAGAAATTGAATTTACATGTTACCTGAAGAATTAACCTTTCTTATTTTTGAAGTCTCATTAAAATTGCACTAAAAACTGGGCATAAAAATATTGAAAATGAAAGCTTCTTTTTAAAAAAAACTTAATAAAAGCACATGAACATAGACTCTTTTAAAGCAGGCATACCTATGAAAAGTTAAAGCCTGGTGTCTTTTTTAATAATAATTTTAACTGAAGGTTTTGATTACAATAATAAAAACAAATACAAACAAGAGAGAGCGGGGGGGCAGGCTGGCAGACAGACAGACAGACACAGAAATTGCAAGGAAAAAAATAAAGCGAAGAAAGTAAGAAACTACATAATTAAACAAGCAACATCCGATCTTTATCACAAGTAAAAACTAATTTGATGCAATAGCCCTTGGACTTATATACTGCTTCATAATGCTTTATAGCCCTCTCTAAATGGTTTACAATGTCAGCATACTATCCCCAACAATCTGCGGCCTCATTTTACCAATCTCGGCAGGATGGAAGGCTGAGTCAACCTCAGGATCGAATTACAGGCTGTGGACTATAATACTGCATTCTAACCACTGCACCACCACCAGAATGATAACCTTTGATCCTCTATAAGTATATGGAGATTCTCAATCATTGAATCACAGAATCACAGGATCAAATCTGTGGAATCTTGCTTCCTGTGGTCTCCTCACAAGAATCAGCTATCTAGATCAGGGGTCTCCAACCTTTGCAACTTTAAGTCTGAAGGACTTCAGCTTTGCTGGCTGGAGAATTCTGGGAGCTGAAGTCCTTCAGACTTAAAGTTGCAAAGGTTGGAGATCCCTGATCTAGAGCATCTGTATGTAATCCCCTAGAGAGGTTCTGTTGAAGTGGTTTGCTTTCCAACTCTTTGGTCTCTGCCATGATCATTGTCTCCGTTCTTTTGGAGATGCCATGCTTCCCCTGGTACTTGAAAAAGTTAAAGTTTGGATAACAAGATAAAGGTCACCCTTCATATCCTTCATCACTTGATAAAATACTGTCCACTAAACACTCCAAAAATGGTTTAGTATAGGATCGTACAATAGTCACTTTAATGCATTACTTTAAGATACTTTAGCCTTCAGAAAGCAACACTAGCATATTTTCAATCTGTTGTTTATAATTAACTCGAAGCATTTTTTCCCCATTTTAAAAGCAAACGAAAAATAAAATACTATCTTTCTCACTGACCATAGTTCAATCTTCAGTTTATTGGCTTCTGTCCATCTTCATTTGGATGCTGCTTTTGTTTCGCAAGTCAACAGTAAGAACCCAATGTGCCATCTTCTTGGGATGAAGTTCTGAAATGCAATCACACTGTTTCCGATATTCTGAGAGATAAAACAGAGAACAATGAATGGCATTAACCTTATTTTTCATTTCTCTTCATATTTGTTTCATAATCTTCAGCTAGTTTAAAACAAATGGGAAGGAAACTTTCTACTTAAAAACAGATTGGAGTTTCAAGAAGTTTGGAATAATATGATGGTTAACAAATTGGTATAACTTTAGAACATATGAATTTGCTTATTTAACTAATATGTATGGCCACCCAATTTGCCATTGGTATCCTACTCTGAGGGACGTGGTGGCTCAGTGACTAAGATGCTGAGCTTATCGATCAGAAAGGTTGGCAGTTCAGTGGTTCAAATCCCTAGCGCCGTGTAACAGAGTGAGCTCCCATTACTTGTCCCAACTTCTGCCAACCTAGCAGTTCGAAAGCATGTAAAAATGCAAGTAGAAAAATAGAACCACCTTTGGTGGGAAGGTAACAGCATTCCGTGCGCCTTCGGCGTTTAGTCATGCTGGCCACATGACCACGGAGTCATTTTCAGATAGCGCTGGCTCTTTGGCTTTGAAACAGAGATGAACACCCCCCTCTAGGGTCAGGAAAGACTAGCATATATGTGCAAGGGGAACCTTTACCTTTATCTTTTATCATACTCTGATACATGGACTGAAGCGAATCTTCCAATAAGTACTTGGAGGAAGAGATACTATAGTGAAAATTTAGTTTTCTTAGAAAATGTTGGTGTATACTAGTTTGCTTTATTTTTTTCCCCTAAGAATAAAAAGTTTGGGATGTGTTTTGGGGTCTTTTGATTTGACTATGAGTTTCTATGCTTTGGCCCTATTTTGAAAATATAAAATCAAAAGCTCTTTTTCTGATTGCAATACCTAATGCCTTTTAAAGGTTTTAAGACATTAGACATAGTGAATTATTGAAAGCATAATTTGGCTGTCTTTGTAGAAATTTGTGGGAGGAGGAGGAGGGAGAGAGGAAAAGGCTGCATACATTTAAAGAGATTAAATCATGGCATGTTATCTTGAACGGTATTTCTGATCAAAGAGGACCTCTTGTAATATACTTGCATATTCTCTCTCTGTCTCTCTCCTTCTTTGAAGATTAAAAGTTAATTTAATTTCACCTTAGTTGTTGTGAAACAACCTCCCTAAACGAATGCTCCCCAGTCACATTGGACTTCAGCTCCCATCATCCCTGGCAAGCTTTAAAGTTGAAATATTCAAATTAAGCTTTTCCTGGTGCTGCTAACATTTCCTATTGCGTTTCTATAAGCCTGCTGGTTTTCACCATTTTCAAAAATATAAAATCTATTTGCTACTCAGAGCTGTCTCCATCTTTAGACTCTGATAGGAAAATACACACAGAGAGAAAATAGCAACAAAAGTGGTGATAATTTAAATAGTTCATTTGATTAACATCAAACGATTTAAAGGAAGACGGGGGAAACAAGTTATAAATTAGTAGAATCAGAATAGAGCTGGAAGGGACCTTGGAGGTCTTCTAGCCTAACCCCCTGATGAAGAAGGAGACTCTATACGCATGATGGCGAACCTATGGCACAAGGCCAGAGGTGGCACGTAGAGCCCTCTCCGTGGGCACATGCGCTATCGCCAGCTAATTTCCGGTGTGGTGGCCAGCTGGTCTTTGCATGTGCCGGAAACCCAAAGACCAGCTGGCTGGTGCGCATGCACATACTGGCCAGCTGGTCGTTGGGTTTCCAGCGCTCCAGCGTTCACACACACACATGTGTTCCAGTTTGGGCACTCAGCGAATTGTAAAGATTTGCTGTCACTGCTCTATACCATCCCAGACAAGTGACTGTCCAGTTTCTTCTTTAAAAAACCTGAGAGATGAAGCACCCACAACTTCTGAAGGCTGTTCAGTGTTAGAAAAGTTATCTTTAGTTCTAGGTTGCTTCTCTACTTGATTAGTTTTCATCCAGTATATGATAAGTAAGCAAGCAAGCAAGTAAATAAATAAATATTATAGTGGCATTGAGACATACAAAAGACAGTTTCAGGGCTTCATTGAATCTATAGGTTACCAATCTACTATGCCTGGAATAAACTCTGTAATTCTTGCTTATGTCAACACAAGAATAAACAAGAGTAAGCTAGCAATCGGTATATTGTTTTCAAAACTACTTACATAGAATGTTTCTTTTTCGTACAAACAGTATAGATCTTTGTTTCCCCAATTTGTGATTGCAGGCCTGTAAATTGGTGCCTAGTGTATTTCTGCAGGTAATGGCAATGAGTGATTGGAGGGGCATTTGTGTCCCTGGTGGTATTGGACTAAACTCTCCACACTGAACTCTCAGGGAAAACAAATTGAATAACTGTACAGAAGTCAGTAATCCCCATCTAGAGACTATCAATCACAGTCCTAGCAAGCCACAACATTGTACAATTAAGTAATCAATTATGAAAGCAGAGGGGGAGGTAGAATCATGGAGGCAGTGCTTTTAGCCAGCTTTGACAAACTGAAAGCTATAGAAGAGGTTAGGAAAGAACTTCATGGTTTCCAAAGTTTAATCTTGTTGTGTTGTGGCCCGACAGTGGTCAGCAGAGCTTGCAGCAGATTCGGAAAGTAAGGAGGTTGGGGAGGAAAAATGAGCCAGTCCTGGAGTCTGGGAAAGGCTTTGATAGGGGCTCTGTTTTGCAAGAAGAGAGGGGGCCAGGGCCATGTGCCAGTTATCAGCTGCCTTCTGAGTCAGACATCAGTGAGGCAGACGAACAGCTGGAGCCTGTTCCCAGTGTGTGCATGCTCAGTTGCCAGACAAAGAGAACAGCTAAAGAATAGGGGTCGACTTGGGAGTAAGGCTATAGGTGGATGATGAATGGTCCTCACAGAGGAAATAAAAGAGGAGTGAAAGGGGAGTGGAGTTTGCAGGAGACGATTAGTTTGCTTAATTGGTTCGTGACTCTCCGAGACTCCTTGCCAAGTTTTGCAGATATTGGTCTGGCAGCTCTCCAAGCCAGAGAAAGTCTGTGACTGTAAATCCTTGAAAGACTTTGCTGGATGTGAATGAGCAGAATTCATAGTAAATTAATAAAAGGGTTTTTTTCTCAGGACAAGGAATTTGCTTCATGCTCCTGGGAAACCTAAGTCAGAACAGGTTGGGCTGCATATTACCTTTGTGGATATTATCATGCTTTTTTCAGCAGCAAAAGATTTTATAGAACTCAACAAAACTCTGAATTCTGAGCTGAGCATACATTATGCAGAGTTATCAGAATGAAATAAATTAGGAAGCAGCTAATCATTGGGCTACATATCTTCTCTTGCCACCTGTTTCATTTGTTTCAAATCCAAATGTGAATTTTCCTGGGCTCACACAGCTATTCTGAAAGCCAAGGAAAATGCCACCTACATCTCCCCTACAAAGTACCTTTCCCATTTCAGATCTGATTCAAACCAGAATAGTTGGCCAGGATTGCACTACAGGTAGTCCTTGACTTACAACAGTTCATTTCGGGACCGTTCAAAGTTACAACGTCACTGAAAAAAGTCAGTGATGACCGTTTTTCACCCTTAGGACCATTACAGCATCTCCACAGTGACATGATCAGAATTCATGGCAAATGGTGTGACAAATGGAAAATGGTCCATACTTATGAGGATTGCTGTGTCTCAGAGTCACGTGATCCTCTTTTGCAACCTTCTGACAATGGGGATTCCAGATTCACTTAACAACCACACTACTATACAATACAATAGCAGAATTGGAAGGGGCCTTGGAGGTCTTCTAGTCCAACCCCCTGCCCAGGCAGGAAACCCTATACCATTTCAGACAAATGGCTATCTAACATCTTTTTAAAGACTTCCAGGATTGGGGCATTCACAACTTCTGGAGGCAAGCTGTTCCACTGATTAATTGTTCTAACCGTCAGGAAATTTCTCCTCATTTCTAAGTTGCTTCTCTTCTTTATTAGTTTCCACCCATTGCTTCTTCTTCTGCCCTCAGGTGCTTTGGAGAATAGTTTGACTCCCTCTTCTTTGTGGCAACCCCTGAGATATCGGAAGACTGCTATCATGTCTCCCCTAGTCCTTTTTTTCATTAAACTAAACATACCTAGTTCCTGCAACCATTCCTCATATGTTTTAGCCTCCAGTCCCCTAATCCTCTTTGTTGCTCTTCTCTGCACTCTTTCTAGAGTCTCTTTTCTACATCGTGGCTACCAAAACTGAATGCAGTATTTATAATACTTTATAATGCCTTGGTAAGTGTGGCCTTACCAAGGCATTATAAAGTGGTAAATGGTACTAATTCAACAAATGCAATGCTTTGCTTAATAACAGGCATGAAAAGCCGTAAAATGAGGCAAACTCATTTAACAAATGTTTCACTCAGCAACATAAATTTTGGGATTAACTGAGGTCATAACTCAAGGACTATTTGTCATTGGTCAGGATTTCATGCTGTTGGTTTAAAGCCATAAAGATGGTCTCCAAGCAGCACAAACTCCTTGCAAGTTTAGGAAAATAAATATTGCAACTACCGTGTGAGCTAGCAAGTTCTGTGGCAATCCCTTCTCCTTGTCTTCAGCTTAAAAATCATTTATTCTGTCTCAATCCATCAACCAGAGAAAAGAATGGCATAGATTTCTAGAGAACGGGCAGTGTGATGGCTCAGCAGTTAAGATGCTGATCTTGTCATCTGGAAAGCTGACAGCCAGCCCAAGTTTGAGACTCGAGAGCCACATGATGAAGTATCTGTGGAGATTCTCAGTCATCCAGGTCATGGTTGTCCCAAAGGTGTGTTTTGGAGAGGCAACTGGACGGTTGAAGCTTGAAGTGAAATGTTTTCAAAGAAAAACCAGAAAGTCTCTTGGAAAAGCACATGATGAGCTGACCTCCCATTACTTGCCCCAAGACCGACCAACCTATGCAAATGCGAGTGGATAAATAGGTACCTTTTCAACAGGAAAGATTACTGTGTTCCATATTTTCATGCTGGCCACAGGATGACCGAAATCTCTTTCAGACAATGCAGGCTCCCTCAGCTGAGAATCGGAGATGACCATCACCTCCTTGAATCAATCACAAGTGGATAAGAGAAATATTTAAACCTTTGTCTAAATAAGCTTTCAAATCATTCACTTGTAGTATCCAGGGGAATTAAGAGCAAAGTATCCAGTGATGATACTGTTCTGACCAGGCTTCCTTAGCAAGCAAGAAGCAAAGTCTCGGTCTCTGCAAATCCTCTTTTATTTCCACGACTGTGAATTCCTTTCATTCACAGTCAGCAAGGCTTAGTAAACAGTCTTTCAGAGGAATGTTTATCCCCATGCACCTTATCTCATTTGGAGCGCTGCCAGATAGCTAGTTTCCAAATGCAGGGCAAGGCAAAACTTGGCACAGAGTCTCTTAAAATCACACATAGAACTTGCCAATCTTGAACCGACCGAATGAACAAATTGTTTCCTGAAAAAGCCCACTCCCCATTCGTTCCTCTGTTGTTTCCTATGGGAGGGGCCAATCACCTCCAAGATGTGGCTTTACTCCTAAGTCGACCCTGCTTTCTCAGTTGTTCTTGCCTTCTGGCAGCTCTGCGCATGTGCACAGTGGAACAGGCTCCAACTGTTCTTCTGCCTCACTGCTATCTAACTCTCTCTGTCTCTGATGCAGAACCTTCATCTAAGCTTTCCTCAACCCACAGGGCTGGCCTATATTCCTCCCCAACCCTCCTTCAAGGTGTTAGTTCTCATCTTTAAAGCGCTCCATGGCTCGGGACCTAGCTATCTGCGGGATCGGATTCTGCCTCATACATCTTCCCGGCCCATTCGCTCCCACAGAGAGGGACTTCTCCGGGTGCCGTCCACTAGACTTTGTCAGCGGGCGACGCCCAGGGGAAGGGCCTTCTCTGTGGCGGGCCCTGCCCTCTGGAACGACCTTCCCCCCGACATTAGAACAACTACGGACCTCCGCTCCTTCCGTCAGAAATTAAAAACTCACTTTTTCTGCTTGGCCGGCCTAGGTTAGTCTCTACCTCAGGGGTTAGGGAATGTTAATTTTAAAATGGGGATTTTAGTACAGGGACAGTTGATTTAATTTGTTTTTATTGTATTTATTTATGTATATATTTTATGCTGTTTTAATTTTCCCTGTGCACCGCTCCGAGTCCCCCTGGGGAGAGGACGCGGTATAGAAAAATAAAATCTATCTATCTATCTATCTATCTCACTGTCTGACTCTGCTGACAGCTCCACTGGCTGCTGGCAGGCCATAACAGGTACAAAGAAAGTGTGTGGGTCCATGAGTGTGTGAGAGAAAGAAATCATAGGAGTTTAAATATAGTGAGACCCTATGAATCCATCCCTAAGATTCAATATTTTCCCCCAACTCAATTCAGTTGGAAACAATGATTTTGTTTTCCCCCTTAAGGCAACTTTTTTCCCCAACCCATTTCAAACCATTTGACAATGCATGTTAGAGTGCACCTTACAATGGTAGGTAGAATAAAAAGCTTCCTGTATTTCCTCACCTGTTAAACACTGCACAATAGAATGTGCCCCAGAAGGATAGGATGCTAAATAATGGAAGAATATTGATTTTCAAATTGAGTTACTAGGTCAAGAGTGTTTCCTGTATTTTTAAAACGTGAACTCATTCTGCTTGCTGCTGCTGTAACTGTAGCTGAAACCCAAGTGACAGGCTTCAATAAATTTTAACAGGACAACCAGGAAAACTGGCCTTCAAAAAGTAATAAGAAAGCATAATGGAGCTTATTTAAAGTTACCCTTTTCAGCACAGCCTCGCCCTCCCAGATCAATGACTCTTGCTATACCAAATTGAAAATGGAAACCAAATCTGTTATAGGAAGCTTTCAATCTGCTGCTGGTTTTCCTATATTTAAAAAGCTCTTTCAACTTATCTGCTTACTGTGTGAAGTATATAGAATGGAGCTTTTCCTTAATCATTAGATTATTATAGTCCCGTGATGGCGACCCTATGGCATGGGTGCCACAGGTGGCACGTGGAACCATTTCTTAGGGCATGCGAGGCGTTGCCCTCTCAGTTCCAGCGCACATGTGTGTGCTGGCCAGCTGATTTAGGCCTTCTTTTGAGGCCGTTTTTCACCCTCTGGAGGCTTTAGGGAAGCTCCTGAAGCCTCTGTAGGTGGGTGGGGAGGCTGTTTTCACCGTCTCCAGGCTCCTAGAAAGCCTCTGGAGCTTGGGGAGGGTGAAAAAGGTGCACCAAAAGCAGGGGGTCGCGCACATAGCATTATAGGTGTGGCACACTCACACATGACCCCCCTGCGCTCCTCCCGCTTTTGGCACGTGAGCCAAAAAAGGTTAGCCATCACTGAATATAGCCAATGTTCCTATAATTAGTAGAATGCATCAAAGGATTTTAAGGAGAGAAGAGCTTACTTTGAGATCTGTAATGTGTCTTATGAATATGTTTTGAAGTGGAATTGGTGACCATTACAAATCTCTGCTATGTGGAGCGAAAAGCTCTCTTCTGATTAATGGTGTAGGACAGGGGTCTGCAAAGTTGGCTCTTTTAAGACTGGTGGACTTCAACTCCCAGAATTCTCCAGCCAGCTATGCTGGCTGGGGAATTCTGGGACTTGAAGTCCACCAGTCTTAAAAGAGCAAACTTTGCTGACCCCTGGTGTAGGAGACAAGGTTAGGGGCACATTCATAGGAGAAGAAGAGGCAGAAACTGGGGATGGAGTCAAGAGAGGACTCCATAACATGGAGAATCATTACATATCCATAAATGCTCCAAATCCAGCCGCCACCAATTCTACCTTGAATTCTGGTGAGTCTTATCTAGGCCAATTTAGTACTGAATGTTAGTTGACTAGATTCTTGTGTATAGGCTTGAACAATAAATCTTCTTAATTGTAACTTAATGTTCTTCTTCTGATTCCTGACATATTTTGCCACTATCTTTCGGTTTTAAAAAGAAGAAAACATTTAACTCTTTTAGAACACTATTCTGGGCATTGGGTTTTCATCATTAGCCTGGTCTCTCTTTCAACTGTTTTCTAAAGGCAAGTGACTGAAGTCTTAACAAATCAGAACATCTACTATTTTTCTTGTTCCATTTAAAGACTGGACTGAGGAGATGATGATGATGATGATGATGATTTTTTTTAATAGGGCAGCAATTTGGAAAACCAGGTATATAACATCTGTGATGGGATATTAATGGGAACGCAGCAGCAAAGATCAGTAGCACCCATGATCAGATTTTTCCCATTCAGTTCTTATTTTTAGAAATATTTCAGAAAGAGCTGAACTTTGTTATTGCTTTCTGATTTGGAGTTATGAGTCTGCAAATCTTAGTCTCACAAACAATCTATTTTCCTGGAGGATGATGGCAGTTACATTTTATAACAACTCTTCAGTATACACCAATGTTATTTATTTCATTTTAGCAAAATTCAGAAGGGTATCGATTATAATACCTGTGCAATCAGGGGTGGGCTTCAAACATTTTAGCAAGGGGTTCTCTGCCTGGTTCCTGGGTGGGCATGGCCATGGTGGGTGTGGCTTAGTCAGCATCCTGAACCATGGGAGGGGGTGCTTTTCCCTCCCCAGGCTCGGGAGGCCCTTCCCAAACTTCCAATAAGACCCATTTTTTACCCTCTCCAAGCCTTCATGCATGCCCTGCTCTTACCTGCATCCAAAATGGGCTGCATGGAGACTCACGAGAGGGGTGGGAGGGGCCAGCCAGGAGTGGGATTTGGGGGTTCTCCGAGCTGCACAGAATCTTAGCTAGAGGTTCTCCTGAACCCCCGTGAACCCCCAACAGCCCACCCCTGAGTGCAATGCAGAACAGGATGTGATCACACTGTATTTAAATATTTTTAAGCAAAGCTGTATGTCAGGGATGTCCAAACTTGGGAACTTTAAGACTTGTGGACTTCAACTCGCAGAATTCCCCAGCCAGCTATGCTGGCTGGGGAATTCTGGGAGTTGAAGTCCACAAGTCTTAAAGTTCCCAAGTTTGGACATCCCTGCTGTATGTGGTGTTTTCTCTTTCTTATATGTGAGTTTTCTTCCATTCTCTTTACAAGAGCTATGCAGCTGAGACTCACTGCCAGAAGTGAAACATTTCTTCTTTGTTGCAGTAGTAAAGAATTTGAAGGTACTTGAATCTCAGATTTAGGAAATGAACCTGCCACTTCCCATATTACTCTGCCCACCAAAAGGAGTTGGAAGAAAATTGTCAATTAAATATGGTGATAGCTGGAGTAACCCAATTCAGTTTTTCTTCCTGAAAAACAATAGAGTGACCAACCTGGGTGAACAAATGTCTAAAAACTAGATTTACTTTTCTAGTAAATTATCAAATTAGCCACATTTGAAAGTACTGCCCTAAAATGCCATTAAGGTTTTTGAATGGCTGTCTTGTCTGGGTTTATTGATAAACAGATTTCAAACCATGTACATGTATACAACTGTACTAGATTGTGTTGTTCCTCTGTATCATATAATATATGTGGGTATATGGATATATGCATAATTTTGTATTTATTTATTTAATCATGTTTATGTAGCGTATATTGGAGGTGGTGACCTTTTGAGAGCTGTATGCAACAAAATTTCATTTTAATGTATGCCAATTAGTGTACAATTAAAGTGACAACAAAATTATTCTAAGTTTCAGTTTTTGCTTTACTTGAAGGAGTTCTCTCCTACCCATACTTCTGGGAAAGTAGAGCCTCTCAAGAACATTTATTGGATGGAAAGCATGATTTGTGGTCATTACTTTTCTTGTTTTTCCCATCAAGTATGTCTAATTAATTATACCTGCTATATATTGAATAATAGGAACAACCCAAGTGGTTATGATTTTCACTGTGTTCCTGCATTAGTTTACAATTTCTTTCCAATGCATTTTCTATAATTAGAGCTAGCATTCTTTTTAACTTGCTCATGTTAATAATGAGTCATACATTTCCATTAACACTAAGTACAGTGGTACCTCGGTTCACGAACGCCTCTGTTCACGAACAACTCGGTTCACGAACAGAAAAGTTCATAAAAATATGGTCCGGTTCACAAACTCCGCTTCGGTTCACGAACAGAAAAGTTCATAAAAATATGGTCCGGTTCACGAACTCCGCTTCTGTTCACGAACTCCGCCTCGGTTCACAAACTCCGCCTCGGGTCACAACCAATTTGGTTCACGACCAGAGTCAGTTCAAGAATTAAAACCAAAAGAAAGATCAGATCGGATTAACCAGATTTACATTAAACCCTATGGGAAACTGTGCCTCGGTTCACAACCAATTCAGTTCGCGACCAGAGTCAGTTCAAGAATTAAAACCAAAAAAACCAATCAGAACGGATTAACTGGATTTACATTAAACCCTATGGGAAACTGTGCCTCGGTTCACAACCAATTCGGTTCGCGACCAGAGTCAGTTCACGAATTAAGTTCGTGAACCGAGGTACCACTGTATTTTGATCTCCCTCTATTGCCAATTATCTTATGGCATTCCCATTTATTAGTTGGAATTGATCTTCTTCGATAATGTTGCCCCTTTTAATTGTTAAACTTGCACCTTTGTCTAAGCTGAATTGTATTCTGACATCCTCTCTGAATGCATTGGCATTGTTTAATAGAGATGCAAGTTTTTGCCTTTGATTTTGAGAATAATTTTAAGTCTTGAATATATAGCCAATTTGACCTTGCTCTGAGAGCCATATTTTGTTTTGCTTAAATAATTTGTCAGTAGGATCAGTGATAAAACAAACCAAAAGGCAACAGTAAGCCACTTTAGAATATTCCTCTCCTAATTGTGATTTTGTTGAACTATTCACTATTTATTGACATTTTGAACACTTTTTACTAATCATAATTTTTTTTAGACATTTCCTGATCCAGATATGAAGAAATGAATCATACGCCTTGTTATAGTCTATCAAATCCATTAAAGGGTCTTTTTTCTTCTTCTTTTTTCTTCATTTAGTAAGTGGCCTTTTATGCTTTATGAATTTTCAGAAGTTTCTGTTTTGCTTCTTTTTATTTTCAATAGGTTTGTTATGATTGCTATAAATAACATAATGTATGAAGGCAAATAATATGTAAATGTAAATGTAAATTTTAATTTCTAGACCGTTCCCTCAAGGGGACTCGGAGCGGTGCACAGGGAAGTTAAAACAATAAATATTCATAAATACACAAAACAATTAAAAGCAAATTAAACAGTAAAACCCTGCGCTAAAATTCCCAATGCCAATTCACTAAAACCCTATAACCCTATAATACAATAGTAGAGAGGCTACCCTAGGCCGGCCAAGCAGAAAAAGTGCGTTTTCAATTTCAGACGGAAGGAACGGAGGTCCGTGGTTGTTCTAATATCGGGGGGGAGGTTGTTCCAGAGGGCAGGGCCCGCCACAGAGAGAGCCCTTCCCCTGGGCGTCGCCCGCTGACAGAGTCTAGTGGACGGCACCCGGAGTAGTCCCTCTCTGTGGGAGCGAATCGGCCGTGAGGATGTATGGGGCAGGATCCCTAGAGTTGCCAGGATTAGTATCTTTTTCTTTACTTTTCTACATTAGAAAAGGATGTCTTCCAACTGACATCCATTCTTTATTCTTTGAAGTTGTAGAGGCTGATTCAGATGTATTGCTAACTTGGAATGTAGGCTTGTAAGATGTTTGATTCAAAACCAACATTATTTATTCCACCAGCTTCCCATCCAGCATGTATTTTAAGAAGTCTGCAAATCTTCCTTAAAGTTGCTGAGGTTGACAAATCCTGATTTGAAGCAAATCTTATTGTTCTATCATAGCTATATAGATCTTAATCTCTTCTATTAGGACTTGGATCTTTGCTAACAGCGCAACTTCTTGACTAATATGGCTTTAACACTGATTATTTCTGTTCCGCACTTTTTAGCAAATGACATTTCTGCTGCAGCTCTTCACATGGTAAATAAAGAGACTGATCCTGATTAATTTGATCCTATTAGTGCATCTAAATCTGTATTCCACCTTCAATCAATGTTGTTCAAGAAAATAATTCCCATTCTATTATCAAACTGGTTTTGCCTGATATTGATAATTTAGCATGAACATAAAATTGAAACCAAAGTTGCTATGCTAATGCAGGCCACATCTCATTGGTGGCTAATAAAAAACAAGAAGCTGCATCCTTTCTAAAACATCTGGATGTGAATATCGTCCTAAAAATATACACCAATTCCAAAAAGCCAGAGGGGAAGTTATCTATAGAAAAAATGTGTCATTTGCTGATGTACCGTTGACAATTCATATTAGAAGGTCTCTCTTCAATCTGGGAAATTAAAATTTCACACACAAACCTGTAGCTGGGATTTCCTAAGTAGATACTGAAGAAGTGAGAATTTCTCCCAAGAGACATCTGAAATGGTGCATTCAGTTTCTTACAAACAGAGAAAGGAATATACATATGGTATAGAGTGCTGTTAGCAAGATATAATACTCCAACAATTATTGCCACCTTATTTTTTAAATTATATAACAATGCATTGCGACAATGAAGAACAAAATGAGAAACTTCTTTCATAAATTATGTTATTAATCAAATATCAACTATGTGGTCAAATATACAACATTGTCACAGATTCGTGAGACCTATTCCAAATGTACAGATTGTGCTACTATCCTAGTTCTTCAACCAGGTTGGAAGGAATCCAAAAGTGAACAGGATTTGAGGTGCTTGTAGGGGAAGTGCAGGAGGCAATACATTTGCTTCTAAATATTTTACATATTTGACCTGAAGTATAAAAAATTATTAAGGGTTTATATATTGCCCAAAATATAAATGATGTAGCTTTGTAAGATACAAGAATCTCTTGTTCTTCATAATGCCTAGAAAGGCTAGTTTAAGGTTGTTGTTGTGAAGTCGTGTCCGACTCATTGCGAACCCATGGACAACATTCCTCCAGGAGTTCCTGTCCTCTACTATCCTCTGGAGTCCATTTAAGCTCACACTGACTCTTCAGTGACTCCATCCAGCCACCTCATTCTCTGTCAGCCCTTTCTTCTTTTGCCCTCAATCTTTCTCAGCATTAGGCTCTTCTCCAGTGAGTCCTTCCTTCTCATTAGGTGGCCAAAGTATTTGAGTTTCATCTTCAGGATCTGACCTTCTAAAGAGCAGTCAGGGTTGATCTCCTCTAGGACTGACCGGTTTGATCATCTTTTAGTTCAAGGGACTCCCAGGAGTCTTCTCCAGTACCACGTGAAAGGTATCTGTTGATATTTCAGACATATCAATCAGTATGCCTGATAAGAGAAATATTCATCTCATCAAGCATCTAGCACAGTGATGGCGAACCTTTTTGTTATTGAGTGCCAAAAATGCAAGGGTGCCAGTGTGCATGCTAAAACAGGCCTAGTGGGCCTACTGGAATTCCAATTGGCCTGTTGAACTTGTTTTTCACCCTCCCCAGACTCCAAAGGTTTTCCTGGAGCCTGGGGAGGGCAAAAATGGCCTCCCCCAGCCCTGCAGACGGCCAAGAATCAGCTGGCCAGTGCACACATATGCTCTGGAGCTTACGGGTCATGTGCCTGCTGATATGGCTCCACGTGCCACCTGTGGCATGCGTACCATAGGTTCACCATCACAAATCTAGCATCATCTGACAGGTTCTAGGTGACTTCTATCAACACCTGCCCTCTGGAGTGATTTTCCCATGAAGTATCCAATAGCCTGACTGCTGACCTTTTAAACTGACCCTGAAGAGCTGGTTCTTTTAGAGTGAAGACACTCTCATTCCCACCCCCAAAACCATCAAACACTCTAAAAATGAGCCAACATTGGCCAGGTTTTATTACTAGATTTTGGCAACAATATTTTAGAGTACTGAGGAGCCACAAATGGTGTGCTATAGGCCCATATGACGGCTGGGGGTTACCCAATCTACCTAAAGAGAATCATAATTGCTTCCTTTTGGCAATACAGATTGATTTTTCCTCCATTCTCACCACTTGAATTTTATACACTTTTCCAACAACAAAAAGAGCTTCTTTTTATTGATGCAGGAGTATAGAAATATACTCATATTCAACTATATTCTATATATACTTATATTCAAGTATATACAATACATTTATATTCAACTCAACACTTATTTCTATTTTTCCAAGTGAGGTTTCAGAGAACAGTTTCAGATAGTTTCCCAACAATGTTTTAAAATATGCCATCATTATTATTCTTTTCATGCAGGCGAAGCAGGTGCAGAGACAATTCTCTATGAACGTACAAAGACATTTGATTCAAAGTTAGTCTGACTGAAACATTGATTTGTTTCATCCAATTAAATAATCACATTGAATCAATTTGATTGCTTTTGTGTCTGTGTAAAAGCTGCCTTTTCTAGCAATAATTCAAAGGAAATTGATAGTTCAATTCAATGGATCACATCATTTCTATCCTGTGGAGTTGAAATACCATTTCAGATCAAAACGATTCAGCATTTTGAATTTTTCATTCCAATTGGATCCGGAAAATTCACACCTCTTCCAACATTCTCTCATGCCACAAGGTAGACAAATCTCAGTTTCTCTATTTATTTCTGCTAAATCAGGGGTGTCAAACTAATGGCCCATGGATTAGATGTGTCACACGCTGGCCATGTCCACGTGCAATTTAGCGAAGGGAAAAAAGTTGTGATGCATCACGTGATGAACAGAGGTGGTATTCAGCAAGTTCTGACCAGTTCTGGAGAACCAGTAGCGGAAATTTTGAGTAGTTCAGAGAACCGGTAAATACCACCTCTGACTGGCCCCGCTCCCATCTATTCTCTGCCTCCCAAGTCCCAGCTGATTGGGAGGGAATGGGGATTTTGCAGTAACCTTTCCCTGGAGTGGGGAGGGAACAGATATTTTATGGTACCCTTCCCCTGGAGTGGGGAGGGAATGGAGATTTTACAATATCCTTCCCCTAGAGTAGGGAGGGAATGGAGATTTTACAGTATCCTTCACCTGCCATGCCCACCAAGCCACACCCACAGAACCAATAGTAAAAAGTTTTGAATCCCACCCCTGGTGATGACGCGAGTTTGACACCCCTGTGCTAACTTATTTTGCAACCCCATCAGACAAGTAATAGAAGCACACAGTAGAGAAGGACAAGTGAACCTCCATATAGAGCAGGAGTATCAAACTCAAGGCCTGGGGGCAGGATCTGACCCACAGGGTGCTTAGACCTGACCCACAGGAACACCCTGGAAACAGTGAAGGAGCGGCCTGCAGTGCCTCTGCCAGAGAAAATAGAACTCCATTTTCACTACCAGAGGGTTGCAGGAGGCTGTCGCAGCTGAAAACGGAGGCCAGGAGCAGAGCTCTTGCGCCACAACAGGGGACTCCAACACAAATGATGTTGATCTGGCCACAGCCACCCTGGCCACGCCCATCCCCCCCACCCCGAGGTCAAACGCAACCCTGATGCAGCCCTCAATGAAATCAAGTTTGACACCCCTGATATAGAGAAACCAAGGAAGGCAGCTTTCATGAAGCCATATATGAAAATTTATTTCATATTATTTCTTCTAAGCTTGTCATTGTTCCTCCTAAGTTGGAATCATGATGAGATGAGAAGTAAGAAACACTGTTTGAAGACTGATATGCATTATGCCATGAATATTGAAACAACAGTTGCTAACCAAAAGTTCTCCAAAGCTTTTAAACTCCAAAAGTGTGCAGGCGAATAAAATAAAATGTTAACAGGAGTAATATTCCCTCCCTCTGTGATATACTTTCTTTAGGATTGTGGACAAGACAAATTACTGCACTGAAAAAGTATCCCAAAGTACAAATTTTCTGAATGTTTCTGAAAATAAACTACACTATATAATTTGAAATAACAGGTTTTTTACTGTTGTGGGAAACTGAAATGGAAGATTATCAAGAGGCAAATCTTATAAAAGATGTCTGTAGTTTCCTTTGAATTTAGAAAGGTGTTGCTTTTCTAGTTGATGGGAAAATAAAATTTGTCTCATCAATCAAGGGAAATAACTACTAATTTTAGCAGCCCATCACACAGTCCAGAGAACTTGCATCTGAACACCCAAAAGTTGTGTCTAATTTGCTGTGTCTCTTTATGCTGCTGTAATTTCCTATTTGGCTTTTAGTGTTGTGATGCAATTATTTATTTATTTATTTTTATTTTATTAAATTTATACCCTGCCCTTCTCCTTGTTAGGACTCAGGGCGGCGCACAGGGATGTTAAAATACATACAAAATATATAAAATATATAAAATTTAAAATACTTATTCTAATAAATAAACCCTGCGCTAAAAACCGAATTAAAATCCCAAGTTTAAAACTATCTAATAGTCAGTATGGAGGTTACGCTAGGCCGGCTAGATGAAATAGGTGTGTCTTCAGACACTTGCGGAAGAGGCGGAGGTCGGAGATGGTGTGGAGTTCAGGGGGTAAGTCGTTCCAGAGGGCTGGGCCCGCCACAGAGAAGGCTCTCCCCCTGGGTGTCGCCAGTCGGCATTGTCCAGTCGACGGCACCCTGAGGAGGCCCTCTCTGTGGGAACGTATCGGTCTGAGGATTAAATTTTCATTTTTTTTTTGTAAACAGAGACCACCAATAATTAAGTTTATTGAAGCTAAAGATGATTGAAGAATCCAGTCTTTGCAAATTTTAATATAAAAAGAAGAGTTTCATAGAACTCTGAAATAAAATGGAGAAGAGAAATGTAGTTATCCTCCTTTTAGGAAGAGTAGATTGGCTACTTGCATAAATGTTCACATAATGAGCTATGGTGGCGCAGTGGTTAGACTGCAGTATTGCAGGCTGACTCTGGTCATTGCCAGGAGTTCGATTCTGAACAGATTAAGATTGAGTCACTGATCCATCCTTTCGAAGTGGTTAAAATGAAGACCCAGATTGTTGGGGGCAATATGCTGACCCTGTAAACTGCTTAGAGAGGGCTGTAAAAGCCCTATGAACTGGTATATAAATCAACATGCTATTTCTAATGACTCCATAGGAATAGATAGCACATTGTGATATAATAAAATTGGGATGAGGGGAGACAAAAGTCCAATGAAAATAATGCTTTATCATGGAATAGCATCCTAGTGGTATTATTGGAGGGAAGATGCCATAGATTTTTTCCTTATTTTTTTTCCTTTATAGAATTAGACATAGTGTGTGATCAACTTGAATTAAGTTGCTATACTAAATTTATAGGTTTAGTTTGAGTTTTTCTCCTTCCTCCTCTCTAATGATTTATCCTTTACATCAGAAGAAAGCAAAGGTTTAGTATATTGGCTTCTGTGCCGTAGATTTTTATCCAGTGTAAAATTTCTCAGTATTAACAGGGATGGAGAAAAAGAAAGCAGCAGTTCTCTTATCACTCTGCCTTCTCTCATTTTCTTGGTCAAGTTGTTGGCGATATGTGTTTCAATTTCAGTCCTTCTGTTAGAAAAGCAAAGTTAGAAAACAAGGACAAAAAATGACAGGGATTTGGAACTAATAAAGCGATACAAAAGTAAATGGACAGGGACTAAAATTCTATTTTCAATTGTTTTGGCTTGAGAAATGGAAAGTTAAGCAAGTCAGGCTCAATTCATTGTGAATATATAGCAACAGCTGTGCAGGTTCCTGGAAGCAGTGCAGAGGTGGTTTGCCTTTTTCATTTTTTTTAGATAGCGTTTCCTCCTGGAGTTCATTGAAAGCTTTACTTTTTAACCTCTGAGTAGACTTGGCCCTGCTTTGTTTTGAAGTCTAGGCAAGGTGAGCTAAGGGCTGCTATAGGCTAAATGGAAGGCAGTCAGGGGTGGGTTCTGGCTGCCACTACTCCCGGCTTGCTCAGAGACGTGCCATGCACCTGCACACACAGTGCAACAAAAATTGCTCTGCACATGCGCAGAAGGCAAAAACAGGATGGTGGCGCCTAGGGCAATACCGAGAGAACTGGTTCAGGGGCACGGCAGGCCTGGGTCACTGCCGTTTCCAGCAACCCAGACTACCAAGTTACTACCTATTTGGTCAAACTGGTCCGAACCAGTAGGAACCTAGCTCTGGGGGCAGTGTTGTTATCCAGTCAGTTCCATATCTGAATGGATAAGATGTGAGATGTCGGGAGCCACTTGAATGTATTATATGGCTATAAACCAGGAGACTGTGAATTCTAGTCATCTCTGAGGCATAAATCTGACTGGGCAACTATGATTCAATCGTACTTTCTAAGTCCAAACCATCTCATAGGACCATTTTTATGGGGAAAATAGGAGGCAGTATCTCTGTTGCTTTGGGTTGATCAAATCATTGTGCAATAAAAAATTACAAATTAATAAATGTTATCTAAGATCAGGTGTAAAGAATCTGGTCGCTGAAGGTTGCCATTTTTACACCTTGTTTTTGTCACTTGCCATTAAATAAAACACATAGCATGTATAGTCATTGTAAAGCATACCATTGAAAATAGTCAGAGGGGTTCAGTAGCAGTAATGGGAAGGCCTTGGAAAGATGGAAGATGAGAAGAGCATCAAGAAGGGTGGTGAGAAGATCTTGAGAAGATTGTTATGGATGAGCAGATGGAAAGAAATGGGACATATTGGGAACTAGAAATCTATGAGAAGGCTCTGGATCAGTGGTGGGAGTCAAAAATTTTCTGTGGACATGGCTTGGTGGACATGGCAGAGAAAGGATACTGTAAAATCTCCATTCCCTCCCCACTCCAAGGGAAGGTTACTGCAAAATCCCCATTTCCTCCAGATCAGCTGGGACTTGGGAGGTGGAGAATAGATGTGGGTGGGCACAGTCAAAGGTGATATTTACCAGTTCTCCAAACTACTCAAAATTTCTGCTACCGGTTCTCCAGAACTGGTCAAAACCTGCTGAATACCATCTCTGCTCTGGATTCTTTGTAGCAATATTCCAATATCAATACTCATACCCAGTAAAAAATAAATAGGAAAGAAAATGGTGAGCTACATCAAGTGGAAACTCTTTGTAAAAGGAGTATTTCAAAATGTGACAAAATAGACCAGGTTGATGTTTCAGTCTTATCAAGCAAAAAAGAAAAGAAAAAAGTCCTTTAGTTAATCTGTTTGGGGGGGAAATGTCTAAACAATTCAGGGAGACTCCAGCTTAACCACTAAAGAAAGAAGACTTGAGCTTTGTTTATTCACTTTTTAGGATTTTGTATCCTGGCATTAACCCTGGGTAATGAAAACCCATGAGATTTATTTTTTGTTCTTCTGCCAGCTCCTTCTGTTTAGGGACTTGAGTTCTATGGATTAATGCCATCACATCCATTCCTTATTTCTCCACCCACAGACTTCAGTCTTGCAAGATATCCATGCATCTCTGTTCAGATGTTCCTGATAGACAATTCTCACACCCTCTGCCAAAATTACCCTTAGAGAATTGCCATTGTCATTTTCATCTATTTTGTCAAATTAAAGGAAGAGGAGGCATCCATTCATCGAGCAGATCATTCTTTGCAAGAATTGGAAGTGCTGTATGTGAAAAGAGGAATGTAATGTTGATACTATTTTATGTATCAAATATGCACTTATTAGAGAGGTAAGTCATGCTTTCTAACTTGTAGCTTCAGGCATTTATTCCTCCAACAGGTATATATTTGTTTGGAACTACTAGAACATCATTTATAACATACTGAAAGCATGCCATAGATTTTGTAATTCAGGTGATGGTTCTTTCTCACTGAAGAGCTACAAAATCGTAGCAATCATGCCCTTTTTTGTTCCCTATATATGATTTATCAATATATATGGTTTCATTATCTATCTGGATCTCTCTCTCTCTTGTATATACACACATACACAAACAGCAAACAGTTTAAAGTTACAGCAAATCATAGTAATTGTACAGCAAGTTACACCGATGATCTTTGTATTGCTCTAGAACTCAACCTGCTCCTGAACTCCCCAACAAAACTGGAAGGTTTTCAAGTTTGGCTAGTAATATATTACTATAGCAAATAAATTGAGTATAATTGAATATAGAATAATTTAAAAATGTCTCAGATCCTTTGAATTTTATTTCTGTAAGAGGTTTAAAATCTATTGGGAAACAACTTATATAGATTAGTTGGTTTGACTAATTTCCTATTTTTCTGTGACATATATTGTCATCCGAGTGTTTTCTCTCTCTTTTTCTTAGAGGTACATTTGGCTAAGAATAAAAAAGGTCTTAGGTTATCCAGTGATGTTCCATCACTAAAGGTAGAGATCCTACTTTCATATAACTACTACATCACATAAAGAAACCATAGTTTTGATTGCAGTACTTGCAATCAAGTTTGTGTCACAAACTGGATGTTCTGACCTAGGCTTCTCACGAGCATAAAGCAAATTCCTGATCCCGACAAAAACCCCTTTTATTAACTTACTGTGAATTCTGCTCATTCGCATACAGAAACGACTTTCAAGAGAGGATTTATAGTCACAGAACTTATCTGGCTTGGAGAGCTGCCAGGCCAATATTTGCAAAACTTGGCAAGGAGTATCAGAGAGTCACGAACCAACTAAGTGAACTAATTGTCTCCTGCAAACTCCACTCCCTCTTTGCTTTGCTTTTATTTCTTCTGGGAGGGGCCATTCATCGTCCAGCTGTGGCCTTACTCTCTTACCCTGTTCTGTAGCTGTTCTCTTCATCTGGCAACTCTGTGCACATACACAATGGGAACAGGCTCCAGCTGTTCATCTGTCTCACTGATGTCTGATTCTGAAGACAGCCAATAACTAGCATACAGCTCTGGCCTCCTCTCTGCCTCCGACACACAACCCTCATCAGAGCCTTCCCCAGACTCCAGGACTGGCCCATGTTTCTCCCCAACCTCCTCACTGTCCAAATTTGCTGCTAGTTCCACTGGCTGCTACAACACCAAATTCCTTATGCAACATTTGAGTATCATTATTTCAGTTTAAATCCAGCCACTGAACTTTATAAACCATAGTTTATGATTTAGCAGTTTGTGAAAACCAAATAATTCATCTGCCCACCACACACTCCAGAGAACTTGCTTCTGAACATACAAAAGTTGTGACTAATTTGCTGTGTCTCCTTATGCTGCTGTAATTTCCTATTTGACTTTTAGTGTTGTGATACAATTAAGCTTTTAATGGGTGAGGGTTTTTTTTGTAAACAGAGACTACCAGTAATTAAGTTCATTGAAGCTAAAGATTATTAAAAAAATTCAGTCTTTGCAAATTTCAATATAAAAAGAATAGAACTCTGGAATAAAATGTAGAAGAGAAATGTAGTCATCCTCCCTTTAGGAAGAATAGATTGATTACTTGCATAAAATTTCACACAATGAGCCATGATGGTGTAGTGGTTAGAATGCAGTATTGCAGGCTAACTCTGCCGACTGCCAGCAGTTTGATCCTCACTGGCTCTAGATTAACTCTGCCTTCTGTCCTTCCCAGGTTGGTAAAATGAGAACCCAGATGGTTGGGGGCAATATGCTGACTCTGTAAACCCACTTAGAAAGGGCTGTAAAAGCACTATGAAGCGGTATCTAAGTCTAAGTGCTATTGCTAGTCTACCTTTCTGCATGATCTTTGAGTATTGGGAAGGACCTGAAATCCTCTTTGATTCTCACCCAAACTAGAGATGGATGCTATCGTGGGAGAGAGGCTTCCAGAGCAAATAGATTCCTGTGGTCACTTGCCCATAGCCCACTTCAATAGCCCATTGCTGTTCTGCCCAAAGCATCCATATACACTGAGCCCCTTACCTTAATCCAGCTTTGTATATATAAGTCTGCACAATATGGCAAGGAAGAAGGTTATCCAATTAGAAGTACTCATTAGTTAATTGAACATCATTCCTCATTCAACATTTTTGTTCTCCCTAACATTTGGTTTATTTTGTCTCCATTTTCCATCGGTATGCAAATTCTGAATAGAGGAGAACTTTTGCCCACATGTGTAACTCACAGGTATGCAAACACTATAAATGTTTAAATGAATTTCTCTATGTATTCTTCCCTGTCTCAATCTTTTTAATAGTTTTTCAAATTTAAAAAAAAAAACCTCTTTCACTCCTGCTTTTACCAAATGAATGCTTTTTGAGCACACTTTGTCTCAATGTGAATTTTTAATAACATTTGTTGAAGTGTGAAGCCCGTCATAAAAATTTAGAAAAGTCGTGATTTGAGCTCAATATTATATTCAGGTTCATTAATATGCTTCAGAGATGCCAATAGGGTCAGTTCACTTTAAAAAATAATCCAAATGAATTTTTCCTGCATTGTTAGATACTTTTGTGTCTGAATCTTTCCAGTTTTTAGTGTGCTTTTCACTAAATATTCAGAAATACAGTTTTCATGAAGAGGAGGGGGCACACTTGAATCCTACAATGAAGGATTCACAGACCCGGGGCCCGAAGCTGATGTTATGCAATGCCAGGTCCGTGGTTCAGAAAGCCCCCCTCATCTGTGACCTTGTGTCAGAGGGGGACCCGGACCTGGTGGGTATAACGGAAACCTGGTTGGGCCATGAAGGGGGTATACCCCTCGTGGACATCTGCCCACCAGGTTACCGCGCCTTCCATCAGCCTAGGGCCCTAGGGAGGGGTGGGGGGGTGGCGATTATCGTAAAGGAAGGTCTTGAGCCGAAGGAGACCACGGTCCCCCAGACAACCGGGTGTGAATCTCTCTGCGTGAGATGGGGCCTAGGGAGGCAGTTGGGCGGTTTAGTTGTATACCTGGCTCCTCGCTATGCAACAACAGCCCTGCCCGAGCTCCTAGAGGTGATAGCCGAGGCGGCAGTTGAGACCCCCAGACTGGTAGTCATGGGGGACTTTAACTTGCCGTCGGCGGGCGAAGCCTCTGGAGCAGCTCGGGAGTTCATGGCCTCCATGACGGCCATGGACCTGACCCAGGTAGTTTTAGGTCCCACTCACGAGGGGGGAAACACGCTGGATCTCATCTTTGTCTCGGGACAGTGGAGTCGCGATCTGGGAATAGGGGACTTAGTCATCACTCCCTTGTCATGGACAGATCACGCTCTCCTCCGGCTGGACTTTCCAATCGCTCCACCTCACCGCGGGGAGGCGGAACCGGACACTCCTAGATGGTTCCGCCCCAGGCTTCTAATGGACCCGGAAAGGTTCCAGAGGGAGCTTGGGCCAATTCCTGTGACCCTGCCCCGCGACTCGACTGAGGACCTAGTGGCCGCATGGTTAAGTGCGGCCACGGGGGCCTTGGACCGAGTCGCGCCCTTGCGGCCTCTCTTGCGGCGACGAATCACCCAGGCTCCCTGGTTTACTGAGGAGCTTCGGGGGATGAAACGCCACAAGAGATGCCTAGAGAGCAGATGGAGATCCTCTCGCTCCGAAGCCGACCGAACACTAGTGAGAACCCATATTAGGGCTTACTTAGTGGCGATAAGGGTGGCCAAACGTGAGTATTGTGCCACCCTAATTGCATCCGCAGATAACCGCCCTGCCGCCCTGTTTGGGGTGACCCGCTCCCTCCTTCACCAGAGGCCACGGGAAGCCCCTCTACAAGGGCGAGCAGAGGAATTTGGGATTTATCTGCAGGAGAAAATCACTCGGATTCGGAATGAGCTACCCTCCATCGACAGTGGTCCTGTGGGACTGTCCGAGGCTAGTCTTGAGGTTCCTGCTTGGGAGGAGTTTGACTTTGTTACCACCGAGGATATGGACAGGCTGTCAAGGAAACTTAGAGCGACCACATGTTTATTGGACCCGTGTCCCTCCTGGCTTGTACTGGCATCCTGGGAGACAACACGAGGCTGGCTCCAGGGCATTGTCAACGCATCTTTGAGTGAGGGGTCCTTGCCTGCCGTCTTGAAAGAGGCGGTAGTGAGGCCCCTCCTCAAGAAGCCGTCCCTGGACCCAGCTTTACTAGAGAACTATCGTCCAGTCTCCAACCTTCACTTTCTGGTGAAGGTTGTTGAGAGTGTGGTAGCCCAACAGTTTCCACAACACCTGGAGGAAGTTGATTATCTAGACCCGCGCCAGTCCGGCTTCCGACCCGGTCACAGTACCGAGACGGCATTGGTCGCGTTGGTTGATGATCTCTGGAGGGCGCGGGATAGAGGGTATTCCTCTATCCTAGTCCTATTAGACCTCTCGGCGGCTTTTGATACCATCGACCATGGTATCCTATTGCACCGACTGGGGGGGTTGGGGCTGGGAGGCACCGTTTTGCGGTGGTTCTCGTCCTACCTCTCTGTTCGGTCGCAATATGTGTTGACGGGAGGGCAGAGGTCGACCTCGAGACCCCTCTTATGTGGGGTTCCTCAGGGGTCGGTCCTCTCGCCCCTCCTGTTTAACACATATATGAAGCCGCTGGGTGAGATCATCCGTGGTTTTGGGGTGGAGTACCATCTGTACGCTGACGACACCCAGCTGTACATATCCACCCCAGACCACCCCAACGATGTCGCCGAAGTGCTGTCCCGGTGTTTGGAACCCGTACGGATCTGGATGGGTGGTAACAAACTCAAGCTCAACCCTGCCAAGACTGAGTGGCTGTGGTTTCCGGCACCCCGGTTCAGCCAGATTACTCCAACTCTGGCCATTGGGGGCGAAACACTGGCCCCCGTGGAGAGGGCGCGCAATTTGGGTGTCCTCCTGGATTCCCGGCTGTCCTTGGAGGAACATGTGACGGCCGTGGCCAGGGGGGCGTTTCATCAGGTACGCCTGATGCGCCAATTGCGCCCCTTACTGGACCGGGCTGCCCTTTGCACAGTCACTCAAGCTCTCATGACGTCCCGTCTCGACTACTGTAATGCTCTCTACATGGGGCTTCCCTTGAGGTGCACTCGAAAGCTACAGCTAGTCTAAAATGCAGCCGCGCGGGTAATTACGGGAGCCACCAGAAGCTCCCATATAACACCAATCCTGCGCGAGCTGCATTGGCTTCCTGTGGTCTTTCGGGTGCGCTTCAAGGTTCTGACGACTATCTTTAAAGTGCTCCATGGCTCGGGGCCTAGTTATATGCGAGACCGTCTCCTGCCCCATACATCCCTTAGACCGATCCGCTCCCACAGAGAGGGCCCTCTCAGGGTGCCGTCGGCCGGACAATGCCGACTGGCGACACCCAGGGGAAGAGCCTTCTCTGTGGCGGGCCCTGCCCTTTGGAACGACCTACCCCCTGAACTCCGGACCATCACCGACCTCCGCCTCTTCTGCAAATGTTTAAAGACATATTTTTTCCATCAAGCCGGCCTAGCCTAACCTCCCATGGGGACTTTTAGAAAAGTTTTAAATTGGGTTTTTAATAATTGGTTTTTAGCACAGGATTGGGGATTATTTAATATATATTTTAAATTATTTGTCTATCTTCTATTGTGTATGTTTTTTAAATTTCCTGTGCGCCGCCCTGGGTCCTCTGTGGAGAAGGGCGGGATATAAATGTAATAAAATGAAATGAAATGAAATGAAATATGGAAAATTAACTAACCTACTTCCCTAATTGTAGGGAAATTCTTCAAGCATGTAGAAAGGAATACAATTCCTCTACTAATGGTATATGAGATAGGTGACTATAGACCTCAATCAATGTCAATGTGTTTACGTTTGTTCTGATAAATAAATAAACAAGGGAGACTAGTATAGATCTATTTCAAGCTATTTAGCTCTCATCAGCTAGCCATACCCTTGACACAAGTGTATATGTGTGTGTGTGTGTGTGTGTGTGTGTGTGTTAGGTTTTTGAGCTGATCAATAAATATCAATAAATAAATATATATGTGTGTGTGTGTGTGTGTGTGTTTATGTTTGTGCTGATAAATAAATGAACAATGGAGACTAGTATAGATCTATTTCAAGCTATTTCGCTCTACCTTACGCTTACTGGTATATATATATGGTAAATACCACTCACTCAGCACAAAATCTCCAGAACCATAAAGCCTACAAACTTGAAATTTGGAATGGTGCTCATTAGGTGCTCACTAAGAAGTATTTTTAATGACCATCAGATCATTAGTATTATACAGTAATTAACACACTCTGATGCTAAGAAGTTCTACTCCCCCTCACCCACCTGAAAAGAACTTTGTTCCAATTGCCAGTTGCCTTATATTAATACTCTCTGATGCTAAGGAGTTAGACATTCTACTCTCTCTCCCCACCTGAAAAGAACTCTGTTCCAACTGCCAGTTGCCTCACATTCTGTTACCTCATCTCAAACTGGCAGACATTCCACAGTACTAAACATCAGTACCTCACCAAAATGTCTATGCTTTCCACCTATGGAACTGCTTCCAGACTCAAAGCAGTGGGAGCGATATTCCCTTATGTGTTTCAATCACTGACCACCACTGAGCCAACAGATTGAACTGGATTTCTCCTGCATTGCCTGATCACATAGTTTCATCATGAAAGCATGGGTACCCAGCTAGTAAAAAAATATTGATCACTATATACATCTCAGAGCAATACATGTCATTCCAGCAATTGTTTCACCTTATATAAAATTCACAGTGACAAACACACATACAATTGTGCACTTTTGATCATGCATATATTATATATTCATCTGATGCAAAATGTTTCTTTAGTGATGGGAGATTGTCTATGGAAGTTTGCTTGGTCCCTACCTTCTCTTCTTTTGAACGAACAGCCAAGATACCTGTCTGTTACTAGTGAGGAACTGTCCATTCCTGTTTCCCTTGGCTGGCCTTTGAAACTGTATTTGTTGCACTCTGCCTTTTGTTGATTGCTAGCCACCTCAAATTGAGTTGAAAGATGGGTGATACATAAATAATATATTTATGCAACTTCATTATCTACTCAGCAGGTTTTACTTTATTGTACACAACTCTGGGGAATATAAGTTCTTTGCGTACTACCTTGCCTAAAGTGTCTTTTATTCAATAACTACAACAAAGTTTATTTGCAAGGTTTAAGATATTGCCTTGATTTGAATATTTATTGATTGTAACGTTTCACATTGATTTTTGAAAAGAAACGATTCTTACATATATAATAAACATGAGTCCAGGTTCTCTGAAGGATTGGTTTATCCCAATGAAATTAGCCCACCCAACTATTAGTAGAAAGGGGATATAACAGACTCCGTCAGTCAAGTAATTTTGGCTGGCAGGATTCAGGAGAAGAGTCTTCTCTGCCATGTTGCCCGTCATATGGAATATCCTGTCCCTTGGGGTGAGATCCACACCTGCCCTTCTGATCTTCCATAAGATCGTGAAGAAGAAGCTTCCTGAGTGAGAAACAAAATGTCTTCAAGGAAAAATAATCTCCAGTTGCCTTTTGAAAAAGCACCTTTGGGAAAACCATGACTGAGTGGATGTCTGAGAATCTCCATAGATTCTGCCTGCTGGCCTGGGGCCCCATTGGGGAGATGCAGTGATTGGATTCAATTTTTTTTACTACCAATTATGGGGGTGGGCATGGCTGGGGAAGGTTACTGCAAAATCCAAATTTCCTCCCAATCAGCTGGGACTCAGGAGCCAGAGAATAGATGAGGATGGGGCCAGTCAAAGGTGGTATTCACCGCTTCTCTGAACTACTCAAAATTTCGACTAACAGTTCTCCAGAACTGGTCAGAACCTACTGAATACGACACTTGGGGGGATGGTCTTAGTTAATGGATTACTTAGACTCCACTTCCTCCCCATGTGTACTTTGCTCAATTCCTTTCCATTGTGGTTAATTGAATTTGATTTGAATTTCTAACTGTATAGTTCTTATTTACTCCTTTAATCTTTTCTAAGGTATTTTAATGGTATGACTGCAAGCTGCCTAGAGTCACCTTGGTGAGATGGAAGACATAGAAGTATAATAATATATAAATAAAATTACATATTATTTACACACATAACATTTAGATATATAACATATATTATTACATATGCATAGCATTATTTATAGGCAATTAGGGATGTGGTGGCTCAGTAGCTGAGATACTGAGCTTGTTCTTCAGAAAAGTCAGCAGTTTGGTGGTTTGAATCCCTAGTGCCACATAACAGAGTGAGCTCCCATTACTTGTCCCAGCTTCTGCCCACCTAGCAGTTCGAAAGCATGTAAAAATGCAAGTAGAAACATAGGAACCATCTTTGATGGGAAGGTAACAGTGTTCCGTGCACCTTCAACATTTAGTCATGCTTGTTAGGAATATAATCCTAGTGTTGGGTTGGCAATATATATATAAGCTACAATTGAAATTGCTATCTGTAACTTTAACTAATACAGTGGAATGTGATTGGCTGCTGCTTCCCCAATCAGCCATAAGAGAAAGCCAGAAAGCCATTGTTAGATTGCTGATCTTTTGAATGGAGACTCTGTATGTTGGGGTTAGATCAGCGAAAAGCGAAGAAGCAAGAAGGATCATGGATTGAGAAACTGTAAACCAACTGTTTGAATTATAGACTGTATTTTGATTCAAGACTAACTATCACTTTTTTTGTGAAGAAGTAGTTTACTTTATTTTTCCACCACAAGTAAAAGTCTTCTTATTTTTACCATCAGTGTCTGTGACTAATAGTGTGAATATCTAGCAATATATCTCTTGCTGCAATTCCGTTGCACATCTCTCAGTTTCCTAACGGAGATATCCTCAACAATGCTGACCACATGACCACGGAGACATCTTCGGACAGCACTGGCTCTTCGGTTTTGAAACAAAGATGAGCTTTCATCTAGCCTGTAGTCTGAAGCTTAAACTGTTTTAATTTGGATTTTAGGGGGAAATAGTTTTTAAGATTTTAAGATTTTTAGCACAGGGTGAGCATTAATTAATTTGGATTTAATATTTATTGATGGTTGTGTTGTATATGTTTTTTAACTTCCTGTGCACCTCCCCGAGTCCCTTCGGGGAGAGAGGTGCAGTTTTATAAATCTAAATAAATGAATGAATGAATGAAATGAGCACCGCCCCCTAGAGTTGGAAATGACTAGCACATATGTGCAAGGGGAACCTTTACCTTTATTTATAGGCATAATTACACAACTGTATGTGGTTTGAAATAGAGTTTTCCCAAGAAAACAATATTGTTTAAGAACTTTTTCATTGAATTGGAGAAGCCTAGTTCATTCTTCGCTGCTGATGTCTCTTCCATTGTGCGCTCTGGCTATGGCCAAAAGGCAGTTTTGTCTCAAAGTACGGCATTTTTCTCTCCTATCCCTGTTTCTATCCTTCGTGACTGAAGTCCTTTTTGCACCCTTCACTCACCCTGCCTTTGACAGAATGCCTGCTAGTACATTCAAACTTCAAGTCCTGCCATCAGAAATAATAGAGAACAAGTCTGTGCAATCCTTTTGAATGACATCCCTTCAGATATTTGATCACCATTTTCATCTCTCCCCTTAATCTTTTCTTTTCCAACCTTTCAACCATTCTTCAGAGTTTTTTCTTTCTTTCTCAGACGCATTGCTGAAACGACTTTCCCCTCTCCGGATATGTTCTACCTTAGTTTATCTTTTCTTATTATCGGTCAGGCCTGGTTGTTGCTTCACGGTTGTTGTTATCCAGAGGAGAAGTGGATCTTCTGGCCCTCAGAGAGAGTGTTAAGATAAGGCTCTGCAATTGTCACGGAGGTTGGTGAGTGTTAGGAAAAACAGGACGTTTGGTTTTATGAAACTGTTCTTTTCATCTTTGAAACTTTTAATGCTGTTTCCAACTTCGTTCTTATTTTTGCTTTTGTATTGGGACTTTTTAAATTATAAGTCTCCAAGACATATATTTCAGAGTAAATATATACTCTATAAAAGTGGGTGAAAATTTAGGTGCGTCTTTTAGACTGAATACAGGCAGTTTTGGCCTCCTGAACCCTCCGCATGTCGTGTTTTTGCCTTCCCCGACCCCCGGAAGCACTCGGCACTGCTCCGCATGGCCCATTTTTGCTGAGTGCTTATGGGAGCCTGGGAGGGTGAAAATGGAGGGCTTGGGAGCCCAAAAACAAGCCTGATTTTGGCAAAAACTGACTGTGCAAAGCACTGCAGAGTGCTTCTGGGGGCCAGGGAGGGCGAAAACACAATGCGCAGAGCCAAAAACTATTTTTTCCCCTTGTTTTCCTCCTATACATTTAGGTGTGCCCATGTCTGGTTTATCTTTCCTCCTATCCCCTAGAATGGAGAAATTGCAGAGGGGAGGGATTAGAAGAGAGTAAGCAACCCACCATCGACCCTTCATTTCATTTCTGCGCATGTCTAAGATGGAGACAGCAGACCTGGTGATGCTGTAGGAGCAGGGAGCTTTTTTCGGTCGTAGGGGGGCTGCCTGGCCAAATTTTTAATCTCCCTGGCCTGGCCCAGCAAGCTGAACATCTCGCCACCATGATGGGGTTTTTTTCACTCCTCAGGACAGAACAGGTGGCAAGTAGCAGGTGGAGAAATCGGGCGGAGGACTTGGGAGCTGGAAGTAATGACGCTGCGTCGATTTCATTAGTTAGTGGGTGCAGCGTCGTTTCGTACCAGCTAAGAGGCTGGAGCGAAGGCCCGGAGCGGAGGCCCGGAGAAGGACTGGGGCAGAGACTGGAGCGGAGACCCAGAGTCCCGGAGTCCCAGAGCGACGGAGTGACGGAGAAGTGGCAGTGGTGGTGACTGCGGTGATTGGTGGCATGGGGACCAGCGTGGGGACTGCATTAGGTGGCATGGGGGAGCTCGTCTGACCCGAGGGGGTGAGAGGCCCGGGCAGACGAGGGAAGACCATTTTCTCCATGCCATTCTGCATTATCATTCTTTGACCTGCTTGCCCTGCCTGCCCTGCTGAGCTTCATCGGGGTCTTTGCAATCATCATGGGAACTCTTTTACCTTATATGACTGTTCCACTGTGACTCACCATGGAGCCCTTTGTAATCATCATGGAGCTCTTTTATTTTATTCTATTTTATTCTATTTTATATGACTGCTCCACCGTGACTCTCCAGGGGGCCCTTTGTAATCATCATGGGAGCTCTCTTACATCTGTCTTATAAGACTGTATGACTTTGTGAACAACCCGTTCGGAGGTTAAACCTGACTCAGCCTACCTCACTTTTTTAACATCAGTTCCTCCTTGGCCATATGCTATACGCTACTATGCCTTGCTGTTGGGGGAGGTTATTCCTCCCCGGGACCATTGCAGGTAATTGGACCCCCACGGCTGGTGTTACCTCCCGGTTCTATTTTATTCTATTTTATTCATCCTAATTCCACTCTGAATGTACTCAGCGTCTGAGCTCCATGCCCTGCGGGAGTCCCCCCTCTCGCAGCTTTGGCCCTCAGCACTAACGAGGGCCCACCTTGATGATGGGTTGATTAACCATGAGAGGTGGTCAAAGCGGAAGTTAAGGGGATTTTTAACTAGGTTTTTAATTCAGGTTTTAAGGGGTTCCAAGTAGGGGGGGGTCAAACTATAATTAGGGTGGTGGGCGAAGGGGAATACCCACCGGGGATTATTTCCAGGCCGGCAGTCGGTCCCGTAGGGCCTAGAATTGGGGTGGGATGAGGGTCAATTTAACAGAGGGCTATTCCATCAGGATGACATGTGGGAGGGGCAGGTATGGCGGGAGCCAAGGGCCGTATCTTATAAGGGGAGGGTGCACCCGCTGTTTACAAGCGGTAGCGCGCTCCGGTCCTCATGGCTCCTCTTGCAATCCAGGGGGCTTAGAGTCTCAGGGCCTGGGTCTCCGGCTGATGTTGTGTAATGCCAGGTCCATAGTAAATAAAGTCCCCCTCATTCACGATCTGGTTAAGGGGGGGGCAGACCTGGCGGGGATCATGGAGACCTGGTTGGGCCAAAGGGGGGGGGTCCCCCTCATTGAAATGTGCCCACCGGGCTACCATGCATTTCACCAGCCAGGAGCCCAGGGTCAGGGTGGGGGGAGTGGCGGTTATCATACGGGAGAGTCTGGACCCGAGGGAGACCACTGTGCCACAGACAGCCGGTTGTGAGTCTCTATGTGTGAAGTGGGGTCCTGGGAGGCAGATGGGCTTGCTGATTATGTACCTGGCTTCCCGCTACATATCAGCAGCCCTACCCGAGCTTCTCAATGTGATAGCTGAGATGGCGGTTGTTACCCCAGGCTGTTAGTCATGGGGGACTTCAACCTGCTGTCGATAGGCGAAGCATCTGAGATGGCACGGGAGTTCATGGCCTCCATGATGGCCATGGACCTGACCCAGCTAGTTCATGACCCCACCCACATTGGGGGACACATGCTGGACTTAATTTTCATCTCTGGCCAGTGGCTGAGTGATCTGAGTTTAGGGGAAATAGCCATTGAACCCCTGTCATGGTCAGATCACTCTCCTTCGGCTAGGCTTCCCAACCGCTGCACCCCACCACGGGGAGGTGGAACCAGAATTGGTAAGATGGTTCCACCCCAGGCACCTGAGGACCCTGAGAGGTTCCAGAGGGAGCTTGGGCCAATACCTGAGCACGACTCGACTAGGACCTAGTGGCTGCTTGGTTATTCCTCTATCCTGCGGCTTCTCACCCGGCGCCGAACCACCCTGGCTCCCTGGTTCTCTGAGGAGCTGAGGGTGATGAAGCGTCGGAAGAGATGCCTAGAGAGTGATTGGAGGGCCACCCATTCCGAATCTGACTGGACACTGGTAAGGTCGCATTTGAAGACCTACCTAATGGCGATAAAAGCGGCGAAACGTAATTATTTCTCCGCTCTTATCGCGTCTGCAGATAACCGGCCTGCCGCCCTGTTTAGGGTGACCCATTCCCTTCTTCACCAGAGGGCATGGGATGCCCCCTTACAGGGTCGTGCAGAGGAATTTGGGTGTTATCTGCATGATAAAATCAATCAGATCCGCAACGAGTTGGCTTCCGACTGGACTAGTTCAGACAGGCTGATGGTGGCAGGTCCTGAGTCTGTCATTTGGGAAGAGTTCGATCCTGTGACTCCTGAGGACAAGGACAGGTTGTTGGGGCTGTTAAACGCCACCACATGTTTACTCCCTCCTGGCTGGTACTGGCCTCCCGGGAGGTTACATGAGGCTGGCTCCAGGGAATTGTTAACGCTTCTTTGAGTGAGGGGTTTCTGCCGGCCGCCTTGAAAGAGGCAGTGGTGAGGCCCCTCCTCAAGAAGCCCTCCCTGGAAGCCCTCCCTGGATGGTAGTGTTGGCCAACTACCATCCTGTCTCCAACCTTCAATTTCTTGCAAAGGTTGTTGAGAGTGTGGTGGTGCGACAGCTCCCTCAGCACCTGGAGGAAACTGTCTATCTGGACTTGCGCCAGTCCGGCTTCCGGCCCGGGCACAGCACAGAGACGGCATTGGTCGCATTGGTGGATGATCTCTGGAGGGCCCGGGATAGGGGTTATTCCTCTATCCTGGTCCTATTAGATCTCTCAGCGGCTTTCGATACCATCAACCATGGTATCATGTTGCGCCGGCTGGAGGGGTTGGAGGGGTTGGGGGTGGGGGGCACCATTTTATGGTGGTTCTCTTCCTACCTCTCCAACCAGTCGCAATTTGTGTTGGCAGGAGGGCAGAGGTCGACATCAAGGTGCCTCACTTATGGGGTACCACAGTGGTCGGTCCGCTCGCCTCTCCTGTTCAACATCTATATGAAGCCGTTGGGTGAGATCATCCGTGCTTTCGGGGTAGAGTTCCATCAGTATGCTAATGACACTCAGCTGTACATCTCTACCCTGGACCACCCCAACGATGCTGTGGAAGTGATGTCCCGGTGTCTGGAGGCCGTGCGAGTCTGGATGGGGAGAAACAGGCTCCAACTCAACCCGTCCAAGACCGAGTGGCTGTGGCTTCCGGTGGCACTATATAGCCAGTTGGTGCCATCTCTGGCTATTGGGGGTGAATCACTGGCTCCCACAGAGAGGGCCCGCAACTTGGGCGTCCTCCTGGACTCTTGGCTGTCATTGGAAGATCATTTGACAGCCATGGCCAGGGGGCTTTTTATCAGGTTCGCCTGATACACCATTTGCGCCCCTTTCTGGATCGTGAGGCTTTACGCTTCACTCAAGCCCTCGTCATCTCCCGCCTGGACTACTGCAATGCTCTCTACATGGGGCTTCCCTTGAGGTGCACCCAGAGGCTCCAGTTAGTTCAGAATGCGGCCGCGCGGGGGATTCTGGGAGCTTCTAGATGCTCCCATGTGACACCTCTCCTGCATGAGCTGCACTGGCTGCCTGTGGCCTTCCGGGTGCGCTTCAAGGTGCTAGTAAGCACCCTTAAAGCACTTCATGGCATGGGACCTGGCTATTTGCAAGACCGCCTCCTACTACCTAATACCTCCCACCGACCAGTCCGCTCCCATAGAGAGGGCCTCCTCAGGGTGCCGTCGGCTAGGCAATGTCGGCCGGCGACGCCCAGGGTGAGAGCCTTCTCTGTGGCTGCTCCTACCCTCTGGAATGACCTACCCCCTGACCTTCGCACGATCACGGACCTGCGCCTTTTCCGCTGGGCTTTGAAGACCCATTTATTTTGTGCAGCCGGCCTGGCGTAGTTTTTAACTTGCTTTTAGATAGGGTTTTTATCAAAATTTGAAAATTAGGCATACTGTTTAATACATTTTAATAGCATTTTACTTATTTTTATCATTAATTTTATACTAACTGACTTTTACTGTTGCCTGTACACCACCCTGAGTCCCGCTGGGGAGAAGATGCGGTATAAAAATTCAATAAAATTCAAATTCAAAATAGTCCGGTGCATTTTATGGTCCAAAAAATACGGTAGGTGAGCTGGGTGGGACAAAAGGAATATAATGAATAAATAAAATAACTAAATAGTCCCTGTGTTTTGCCCTCAAATTAAAAAAAAGCCTCAAATGTAAGAATGTATTATTTATTTGTGATTCATTTCAAAGTTGTGCTTCTCTTTGGTAATGTTGACAAAGAAAATATATTAAACAAGGCCTGGATTTAGGAGTTCCTTTCCCCTCTTTCATTTTCATTTTTTCCCCTTTGTACATGAATTGGGGCAAGCTGTCAAGTACCCTAATGATACCTGCTTCATAATAAGTGACCCGATATTATAATACAAAAAGCAGTGATTTATTAACAGCTTCATTAGGTATTCCTCATTAGGCATTTCTTATTTGCAGCCATCTTTTTTGGTTTCTTTACCTGCTTCTGAACTTTGCCCGCGTTAATGTCCTCCTTTCAGCCTTCATCATAAATCACATTAGCCAACCGAGAGAGATCGTAGTTGAGCCATGCACATTCACAGGCCAGCTTGAGATTCCATTCTGATCACAGATATTCATGGAATCTTCCTCTTTTCGCTATGGCAGCTCAATAGTAGTCATGGAGACGTTTTACGAGCTGACATCCACCCCCTCCCCCCAAAACCCAGGATCGAACCAGGGACCTTTAGCAAGCATCATTAGGGTACTTGACACAAGCATTGATCAAAATACAGGAAGCACTTACCAGATGATTTATTATTTATTTATTAGATTTTTATCCCTTTATTATTATTATTTGTTTCATGTACAATTCTAGGCAGTGAATATACTAATAGTCCTTCTTTTTCCTCAAAACCCTGTGAGGTGAACTTGGGCTGAGAGACAGTGACTGGCCCAAAGTCACCCAGCTGGCTTTCATGGCTAAAGGCCACAATCTTCTTTCTACAGCGAACTAGTGTTCAAATAATGCTCAGGTATGGAGACATCTATACCACCAGATGACTCTGCATCAGAATGCCATTGTTACACCTTGGAGGATATCCTCCCCCCCATTATCATAGTACTGAAAAAGAAATGAAGAGGGAGCACTTTGAAATGACAGCTTCAAAACACAACCTCTCTCACCCTGCAAAGAATTGTCTTTACAGTGCTTTTTCAAAGAGTAGTCACCGAGAACTAGTTTTTTCATCTCTTTACAATCTCTCTCTAGATGAGATCTGCCGCTTCACATTTAGCATTTTTTTTTACTTTGCAAATATGAGGACTCACTTGAGTTACAGCATTACTCTTATCCCCTTTTCTGCTGAAGAGAACTGCAAAAGGTGGCCCAGATATTTCTCTAACTTTGAACATTTGAGTATTTAGAGGATTTTGAACGGTGGAATAGTTTTACAAACATCTTCATTTCACTTCTGCACAGTTCGATTTTCTTTTTACATCGTGGTTCCCTTCGACGATGAAAATTCATCAAATCCCAATTAAGTTAAACTCCTTTTATTTCTTCTAATGCTGCTACACGTTTCAACAGTTTCTCTGCAACTTACATTACAACACTACAATCCAAGGGACACATGAACCAAAAGTCCTAAGTGCAGTTCTTAGAGACCTATAAAAGATATAATCTACATATTCGTTTTGTCATCTATATATTGGTCCCCTACACATCACCAAGATGGTCTAGTAAAAACAAGGGATGGCATGATAGTAATGTTTCAATATTTGAGGGAGGGGGTGTCAACCTATTTTCCAAAGGACCAGAGGGCAGGGCAAGAAACAATGGATGGAAACTCTAAGAGTTTGTTGCAAAAAAAAAAAAAATCAAACCCAGAAAGCACACACAGATAACTGATTCAACTGGATTCATTAATTTCTTTATATACCAGTGACGGGTAGTCAGATGAGGCAGGGGAGGCACAGCCTCACCCGCTTTAATCATGAAAAGAAAAAAAATGTGAAAGGAAAAAGGCGGGAGTTGTCAGGCTAAGCTAGTTGCTGCCTCACCGTGGATGACTCTGCTTAACTGTTTAAAAAAGCCTGTAAAAATGCTCCCTCTACTATGAGGCAGGAGAACTGCCTGCCTCATGTAGGCTGACTTTAGGCAGTTTATGATCGCTTGAACAGAGTTAAAAGCCTAAACATTCCTGACGTAAGGTGAGGCACGCAGTTCTCCTGCCTCATAGTAGAGGGCGGTTCATTTGGGCGGGGCTTCTTCAGAGGACCCGAGGCAAGAGCAGAGCTGAAGTCCTCTCTGAAGCAGTGGGTGGGCTTTATTGTGTTTCAGGCATTTCCCACCCAGACAGCAGGCTGCATTTGCAATTGGAGATATTTGAGGAATGCAGCAGGGGAATGGGGGTGGGGGTGGGGTGGCAGAGGAGCTGCTTTCAAGCTGCTTTCAATTTGAAACCCTCCACTGTGTCACTGCCTCCCCAGCTATAAATCTCACTGCACATCACTAGTATATACATAATAACAGATGAATAAATGTACAATACCAATAGTAGATTCTTTCAACGTGGTAGAAGTTACAAGCAGAACACAAGCAGGAGAGAACAGTTTTTTTCTCAGAGTTCGGAGCATACAGAGATCAGTCTTGTTTCAGTTTCAATTCTCAGCACAGACTTGCAGCTTTTGTACAGAACAGTTGGACTTAGCCACGCCCAGGCTCCGAGCCATCTGGCATGGTTCTCAGTCACCAAATAGTTCCCATTGACTAACCCAGTTGCCATGCCTATACATTGGACGACCTTGTTACTATGTCTCTCCCATTCATGAATATGGCCCCCTTGAAGTCCATTGACCCTTATCTGGTGCTAATTCACCCTCACCATTAGTAGTTCAGATTCTTGTATACTTGTATAAACTTTTTGTACATTTAAACTGACTCTCGGTTCCTGATTTCTTGTACCTGACAATGCATACACAACTGATGGGTTAGTAGCATCAGTAGGAAGATAAGTATCTTATGAGAATGCTTTAAATTGAATTCCTGCACTGAGAAGTGGAAGCCAAGATAGTCCCCTGTGTAATTCTATTATTTTATGAAATTATGTTACAAATAAGCGAATAAAGAAATGGTTTATTGATGGAATGAAATCTAGGCAATCAGTTTTTTTCTTGATGTAAAATGCACTTGGAGAGGAAAAAAATCAGTGTCTTATTAAACTTGATGAATCCTCTTAGCTTAATATATTGCACATGCGACAAGTTAATTTTGAAAATAGAACTAAAGTCAATTTTTCAGTACCCAGCTGTTATTTTTTTCTACTCTATCATCAGAATCAATCTCTTATATCTTCCCTTTCCTTCAAAATTGTAAGTATTTAGGTGATCTTACCCAAGCAGAGAATACTTAGTGAAGACACTGACTAGCCTGTGCCCAGATTCAATTATGTAATGACATTTACAAGAGTAACTGAGTATAAGGAAAGACAATATAATAAAATAAAGTAATCCATAATATTAATTTAAATAAAGTTTATAAAAGGTCAGTGTTTAACAGCAAAAGTTGTTAAAATATTTATTTTAAAATATTTTAAAATATTGTCTATACTCAACTCTACAAATGCTAGTTAGTTTTAGTTTTAGTATAAATCTCTTTTCTGTTTTTATAAAAGACTAGCCGTTCCCGGCCACGCGTTGCTGTGGCCCAGTCTGGTTAAATGGCCAAACAATTTGTGTGTAGATCAACACCTGCACACACAAACATGTACACACAACCACCGTATAACCCCCAACCTACCTACTGTATCTCCCTCTACCTACCTTACCTACTGTATTTCTCCCTCTCCCTCTCTATCCCTCTACCTATCTATCTACCTACCTACCTACCTACCTACCTACCTACCTACCTACCTACCTACCTACCTACTATATTTCTCCCTCTCTCTATCCCTCTACCTACCTACCTACCTACCTACCTACTGTATTTCTCCCTCTCTATTCCTCTACCTACCTACCTACCTACCTACCTACCTACCTACCTACCTACCTACCTACCTACTGTATTTCTCTCTCAGGGTATCTTAATATGTCATAAAGGATGACATAATACCTGTGACCCACTGCTCTCTCTGTATTCATCTACCTACCTTTTTACAATTTTTTTACATTTCCATAGCGTATACCTGGCACAAGTGTGACATCTACACAATCTATATATATCATTGGTGCTGTATTTCAAAGGAACATGGTGTGAAAAGTTGGAAGCGATCACTGCAGTACTTTCGGAGATTACCTGTTTTGAACAAACTCATAGTTACATTTTTATTTATATAGATTATTTTATTTTTATAAAATAATCTTCTTTTGTGTTTCATAGAGTTTTCTCTTTACACAATGATGTTAATTTCTTAAAAAATGTAAAAAATCCAGAACAATAACAATTCCCAATCCATTCTTCCTTCTATTGTTGACTTAATTTACACGGCTTCGTATTTTCTTTGGTGAAAATCTTAGATGGTATTCATTTTACAGTCTTTATGTAGATATTGTTGGATATCAATATTGATACACGTTTTTACCTTATTTAAAGCTACTAGAGATACTTCCTCTCCTCATTTAATGATTATTAAAATTCTTCTCTCAGATTTTTACTGGGGTATTCTATGCAGAGGACATGCTAGTTGTGTAGATATAATCAACATTCCTTGCCACCTCTATGTATCTATGTTGTGAGTGGGTGACCACTGATACCTTCTGCATCCTTTCACTTCCCAGTCTAGTCGATGCTCTGGGATTTCTGGCTGTCCCTATGCAGGAACCTCACTCTTCTAGCTTTTTAGAATCCACCAAGGCTAGATAGATATTACCACTTGATCTCTATTTTACATTATGAATATATATGTAGAACACATCAGCCCTTGGGTTCAGAGCTGTCATAGGTTCAGCACTAAACAAGATATTGAAATAGAAGCATCCACCAGGAGATTAAACAAAATACTTGGGTTCCAAAAATCTCAGTGATCACTTATGATCACTTTCTACAATGCCCCACAATGCACCCAAAAGAAAACCCTTGAATCAATCTTTTAGTCAAGGAATAGCAGAATCTATAATTTTGCCTATGTAAAGGTAAGTATTACACCAGAAGTGGGTTCCTACTGGTTTGGACCAGTTCAGCCAAGTAACTTGGCCTGCCACACCCCTGAACCGGTTCTCTTGGTGGCATCATGGGTGGTGCCATCTTGTTTTTTGCTTCTGCGTGCATGCAGAAGCATTTTTTTTTGTATTGCACATGGGCGTGCAGTGTGTCCTCGAGCGAACTGGCAGTAGCAGCCACCAGGACCCACCCCTGTATTACACTAAACATGCAGATATTTTATTTTAAAAAAATATTGTGACAACCTCACATAGGTTTAAGAGTTTTAAACTTTCTGTTTGGAGGAGGAAAAACTGTTCTGTTTGAACACAGAAGAATAAATTATGTTGTATATGACAAAGTTAATGTATCTCCTTTGATCTTAATTCCACAGTTTTCAGTCCATTAAGATATAGTGGACTGCATTTTCCAAATATGGGAGACACTCAGAATTGCCACATTTTCAACTTAATTAATAAAAACCAAAGCTAGGACAAGAATTTCCTAACAAAGTGAAACTTAGAACTTTTTGACATTACACTGAAAGATCAATTAACAATAGTGATGTAAAAAAAAAAAGGAGAACAAGCTTCTTTTATATCTGACGAATGAATCTGGTAATGGACAATATTGGCGAGAATGGTTACTAAATAGTTCAAGAAGCTGAAAGAGTTGATGATGAGAGTATAGCTTGATCTTAAAAATATCAGGGGCAAGACACGATTAAATTAAAAAAAAAGATTTGTGAGTGAACCATTTCATTGATAAGTAGATTGATACACACAGAGTTCTGGCATAGAAGGAATGCACAGAAATAAACAAGGCAAGGAGAAAAGAATAGAGCCTGAATATTATTAAACTGGTCTGCTGTGATTTTTCAGATTTAATACTCTGTGGTACATTATTTCGCATAATGCAGTTCCATAATTGAAAATCATGAACCTTGCATTAGCTGGATAATTGGAATGCCTGAGACATGTACGTTTTACTTATTCTGTTCTTTGCTTGGGACATGTGATACAACTATCCTTTTAATTTTTTTATTGATGGAATAAAGAATGTGATCATAATCTGACACCCATCTAAGTAGTGTTGTGTTTATTGGATAATATATGTTTTAAATGTTTGGTCTTTTTAAAATGCCCTTCTAAACCTCTCTGTTTTCTGCTTTATACATCGATTCTAAAGATCTGTTTCAGTAAATTACTAAAGCCTATTTTTAAAACTACCTTGGCACCTTTAGATACTCCAACAGCTATGTTTTTGCCAATGAAAGAACATAGGTTTGCAGTTAAATAATTGGGTATTATGAAAATATATGTTCTCTTTGGCTCTAAAACCCAATTAGGATCTCACAAGTTTTTTTCTTTCTCTAAATAAAGAGAATTATGTCTGCAGACTAGGTATAAATTATTAGCCTTTAATATTTAATGCAAAGTAATAAAAAATCCAAAGACATTTTTAATTGGTTTTTTCAGATGACTTGGTTAAAAGTCTATATTGTAATAGATTTAGAAAGGATTAAAGCTATCAAATCATACTGATAAATAGGCCGATAATTCTCAGCCAAGATGTGAGCCATCTAATTCTGTCACTTACTGCATCATTGCCATGGTGGCAATGGCAGGAAAGTTCAGTCACCATTAAACACTAATTTGGTCCAAAGGAAACACTTTCCTACTTAACTTCTGGAGTTGACTGCAGTGGTCATGATTGTTACCAATTTGCAGCTTTGGCTGGTTTTTCCACGGCAGCTATTCTTGGCCTGGAGAATCTGTTTTGATAACCTCCAGCCTGGATTAAAATGATCAATTTATCAGATGTTCTCTTTAAGCATAGCATAGAAACATAATTTGCGGATGTTGTAGCATGCTTTAGTATGATAAGATTCTGTCTATATGAGAGGAACAATAAAGATATCAGCTTGGAACAGGGGTGGGTTCCTGCCAGTTCTAACCTCTTCTATAGAATCTACAATGCCATTTAGAACCTGTTCCAGCTCCCTCCCCCCACCCATCCGCCCATCATCAAGATGAAGAGCGATAGGGGGAATTCTGGGAGTTGAAGTCCACAAGTCTTAAAGCTGTCAAGTTTGAACACCCCTGGGGTTTTTTTTTCTAAACGGTTAGGGGTGCAAGGGTCTTGTAACTTGACAGCTTTAAGACTTGCGTGCTTCAAATGCCAGAGTTTCGGAGCCAACATTTTGGTTACTAAGCAAGAACATTGTTAAGTGAGTTTCACCACATTTTACAAGTTGGCCATGCCCACCCAGTCACATGGCCAGCAAGCCACTCCCACCCAGTCATATGGCTGGAAAGCCACTCCCACAAAGCAGGCCACACCTACAGAAGAGGTTCAAAAATTTTTTGAAACCCACCACTGGCTTGGAAGAATCTCTATGTGCCTTTCTTGGTTTTTGGAACCTGGCATCAGTCTTGCCAAACTAAAGCATGCTGCCAACCCATAAAGGATATACTCTAGGAACTGTTAGGGAGGAGCTGTCTTCACTCTCTTTCTCTTACACAAACTATCTGAACTGAATTGTCTCTTGTTCCTCTGAAATGCTCTCACTACCTCTTTGGGAATCTGGACAACATTCCATCACACTGCAATTCAAATGAAACCAATGGGTAGAACATAACATAGGATAACTTTTTTTGGTAATTTTTGAGCTAGAAGGTTCTACCTATACATGTAAAGAGAGCTCAACTGCTACTTTTAACTAAAAAGGTTAAAACAACACCACTTTGTCTACCAGGGAATTGGTTATCTTTCATTTAATATAATAGAAATGGGTTTATTTAAAGGAAACAAACTTATGTTTTGTTTTAAAAAAATGAATTTTTGATATACACTTTATATCATTCTTGGCTTTCCAATGTTTGGTGAGTCATATTCTACAGCAAACAAGAAATATTAAGTTGTTATTGGTACTTTCAGATGAGGAGAATAAAAGTGACCATTTGTTTGAAATATCCCTTTCCTACGTTAAATTAGCTTCTTGGAAAAATAACAAACACAGACACACATGAACAAATAATACATTTTATTGCTGTCAAAATGTTTTTAAATAAGCTAAAATTCATGTTCCTGGGCACGGCTTTTATCTCTGCAGCAGATGACAATATTTTCTTATCTCACCAGCTGTAGAATGCATTTAGCAAAGAATTATTTTGTTGCTTAAAGCTAAATAAGAACTACTTAGCAAGGGTAAGATTGGAATCCAAGTATTTTAGATCAGTTCAGTCATAGGACAAAGGGCAACATAATTTTTTTTACGACACGTGGCATTTATAGATATATTAAAAAGTTGTTATCAAGAATCCATCTGCTGCTCTCTTATTCGTCTTGGAAAACATTTTGTGCATGTTTATTCTGCATCCCAAAATTGGGGCCTGAAGAGCATTTGAATTTCCTGAAATTTCCTTCCCCTGTGATAAAGCTGCACTTTAGGGTGTTTTAAAGTTCCTTTTCAATACCTTTTGATTAAGCTTTTAGTGAAATGGCCAAGGGTATGACTATTTTCAATTACACATCTGTCCATCATTTTACAGGTTGCTGGGCTCCCCCTTTTACCTGATTGAAAAGAAACCCAGTGGATTTAACTGAGAAATGGGAAATCAGTCAGATTTGGTCAAAAAGGTGCCAGGCTTTGAAGTGCCCTGTGAAGAATGGACAATCCTGAATAGGATTTGCACCTCACATGGCATCTGCCAGGACTCTCTTTATAAATGGGACATAATATCCTCCCCTCAGTGTGACTGTAGAGTCCCATATCAATCTGTAGATCACATTATGTCTCGCTGTAAGCCGAGGGCATATACCTGTCCATTATCTGATTTTTTTTAAATATAAAAGATACTGAACTTCAATGGTTAGGTGACCTAGACATTGGTATTTGAATAGATCTTTTTAAGATTGATATTTTATTGGGTTCTACTAATCTAGTTGAAATATTAATATACATTTCAAGTCTTTGTATGATATGCCATATACTAAATAATAAATTCAGACTTGCAAGGAAAGAATTGAACAACTAGTAGATTGCACATACTTCTTTGCTACCATCAACTTGGAAACGTGCATAAATTATACATCCCGGTCATGGTAATTTCAATTATTTTTTTCTTTCCATGTTCCAGAAGCAATTTCTTTTCTGTCAAAATAGGAAGAGTCAATAGCTACTGCAGACACCTTCAGCCCGTCACTAATCCACACAAAATTCTCAGCTCCAAAACTCACTGGATAATTTTCAGGGCTGGTACTCACTCCTTTGCACTCTTTCGCTACCTGTAATGCCTACCTCTAGTCTAGTGTATGAGCATGAAATAAAAAAAATGTTGGTAAATTAATTATAGATCATAATTGAAGATCCATAGTCAACACACATATTGTGTTGGCACGGGACCTAGCTATCTGTGAGATCGCATCCTGTCCCATACATCCCTTCGACTGATTCGCTCCCACAGAGAGGGACTTCTCTGGGTGCCGTCCACTAGGCAATGCCAGCGGACGATCCCCAGGGGAAGGGCCTTCTCTGTGGCGGGCCCAGCACTATGGAACGACCTACCCTTCGAGCTTAGAACAACCCAGGACCTCCGCGCCTTCCGTCAAAAGCTCAAGACCCATCTCTTTCAGCAGGCCGGCCTGGCCTAACCACCTCCAGCCTTTTTAGTCTGAATATATAAATTGTTTTAATTGGTTTTTAAGGGATTTAGTTTTTAGGATTTTAGGTTATTTAGCACAGGGATAAATTGTTTAATCTGATTTTATATATTTATTGTGTATTTATATTTGTACGTTTTTTAATTCCCCTGTACACCGCCCCGAGTCCCTTCGGGGAGAGGGAGCGGTCTATAAATAAAATTTTATTATTATTATTATTATTATTATTATTATTATTATTATTATTATTATTATTATTATTATTATTATTATTATTATTATTATTATTATTATATAACTGAGTCAAAACCTCAAAAAACAGAGCTTTAGACCAAAATTAAATAAAATAACCACAGTCAGGAAATTGTCTCCTATTATATGACTTCTGGTTGCAATAATGGTTGCAAGAATCAGTGCTTCATTTACCAATCAACAAAGTTTTATTATTCCACACTCCCTCACCATTACAGCAGAGATATCTACAGTATCCAATGTCCTTCCTTCCTTCCTTCCTTCCTTCCTTCCTTCCTTCCTTCCTTCCTTCCTTCCTATCCCACTGCAATCAAACTTACTCTTGGCGGTTTACATGAGAGAAAACAATTAAAGCAATTTTAAGAATAACTTTTCAAAATCTCTAGAATAATAATATGTCCAAAGTAGTTGGAATGCTCTCAGGAACAATTCAATCTTTAATATCTTCCCAAGTGCTGTTAGGTATGATACTAACTAAATGTTTACTAGGCCTCTGTCTCCAGAGAGCACTTGTTCTGATAGAGAAGCAGCATGCCTTAGCACAGGGGTGTCAAACTCCAGGCCCAGGGGCCAAATGTGGCCTGTGGGATGCTTAGATCTGGCCTGTGGAGCCTCACTGGAAATAGCAAAGGACTGGCCCACGGTGCCTCTGTCAGCAAAAATGGAGCTCGAGAGGGCCATGTGCGGCTCTCCCGAGGATCATTTTCACTGGCAGAGGGTTGCAGGAGGCTGTCCCAGCAGAAAACGGATCTTGAGAGCCCTTTTTCACTGGCAGAGCTCTCAGGACACCATAGGTGCCCCCCGACACAAGTGACATCAAGCTGGTCATGCCCACCCTGACCACACTCACACACACACACTGAGGTCAAACCCAACCCTGATGTGGCCCTCAATGAAATTGAGTTTGACACCTCTGCCTTAGCAGTTCCAAAAAATAGGCACTAGGAGAACTTTTTTTTTCCTCTGGAGTGGCTGCTTCCGTGTGGAGTCCTATAAGTCCTATATAAGGCAGTCCTATAAGTAAGGATGAAAATTTTACATTTCTCTTGAAAACCTTTCAAACTGGAAATTCTATACTCAGAATAGCTTTTTCGACGGATGCATCAGGTAATTAGAAAACCAATTTAAGTAAAACATACATTTATTTCAGAGTAATTATCATTAACACAATTAGATTCATCCCCATATAAAATAGGCAAACAATTAAACTATAAATCAGTCTCCCATTTGGAAAAAAAATTAGTTGGAAAGGATTAATAATTTTATTTTTCTCTTGTCACAATTCTAACACAATAAAGTCTGGGTTTTTTTTAGGGGGGAAGCAGAAAATGAGAGGGGGAGAGAGAGAGAAAGAGGAGGAGGAGGAGGAGGAGAAATAATATTTACAGGCTTCATTCATTTTAGAAACAAATGCATCCCATTCGTATATTCAATTTGGTTAGAAAAAATAATGGAAAAGAAGACGAATTGTACATTGCTATTACATTTGAGCTTATCCATGTTCACTCATCCAGTCTTTGAACCTACATAAGAAATGGGGAAAAAAATGCAGGAAGGACATAGGAATGAAGCACATAGAGCAGAAAACTGCTAGATTGGAAAACAATGGCATGTACATGCATGCTCATGCCTGCCCACGTTTTAGCCTAATCTCCAGGAACGTCTGCAGATGACAAGTGAAGGAAATATATATAAACAATTCTATATTTAAATAAGACAGTAGAAGTCTCTAAACATGGGCCATGTACTTGCCTTTGATACAAGTTCTCTGTATTTTAGGGAAAACAGCCTTTTTTTTTGGTTGTTGATTAATATTAGACAATTGATTATTTTCTTTATTCTGCTACATTCCTATGTCTTAAAACATCTCCCAATCTAACTTCCCAGTTACTCATCTGTTGTCTCATTAATTTGTTCATTTGCTTATCTATTCTGATGTACCTATTAAAATATAGAAATATATAAGGTTCATCATCATCATCTTTTAATGACCCCATCACCCCTTGTTGGAAGGAGTCTGGGCAACTGAACAGAACTGAGTGTTTATTGTCCAGATGCCCTTCCTATTGCCAATGTGGAGATTTGTTCAGAAGATACATTCACACTTTACCCAGAGAAAGAAATATCTGCCTCTACCTAGGATCGAACTCTCAACTTCCTGATTGTGAGGTGAGAGTTCCACCTCTAGGCCACCGCACCACTCAGAAATATATAAGGTTAGTGAGCAGGGTAAAATCCAGAAATTGCAAATGAAAGAGCAGCTAGCTTTACAAATGCTTAGAAGAATAGACCTTAAAAACTCTATTAGTACATTTAGGGCAGTATACAGGTCTCCAAATATCATGTCCGACTCTTCACAACCCCATGGACCATAGCATGGCAGGCACTCCAGACACACATGCAATAAATAGTTTATCCCCTCACCTCTTCAATACTTCATGCCAACACATTAAATGGGAGATTTGCATCAGTGGTGAAATTCATTTTTTTTACTACTGGTTCTGTGGGCGTGGCTTGGTGGGGGTGGTGTGGCTTGGTGGCATGGCAGAGGAAGGATTTTGCAAAATCTCCATTCCCACTCCACTCTGGGGCCAGCCAGAGGTGGCATTTGCCGGTTCTCTGAACTACTCAAAATTTCCACTACCGGTTCTCTGAACTACTCAACATTTCTGCTACAGGTTCCCCAGAACCTGTCAGACCCTGCTGGAGTTTACCGCTAAGTGTGCACTTGGCTATATGCTACATCAGTCTCTTCACTTCAAATCTCTCTGGATCTATACACCCTAGCTCTGCCTCCTGGCTTGCAGTAATGGCTCAATAGTTATGTTGTACCACCTATTTTCCAGGAGGATAGCTTTACCTAGGATCTTTCCAATGGAACTAAGTGTGTAAAAGAATTGGGAACTCCAGAGCTTATCTATTTGACAATAAAAGAAAAATAAAATGTTAGAATAACAGAGTTGGAAGGTCTTCTAGTTCAACCCCCTAGCTCAAGTAGGAGACCCTATATCATTTCAGACAAGTGGTTGTCTAGTCTCTTCTTAAACATCTCCAGTTTGGGAGCACCCACAACTTCTGGAGGCAAGTCATTCCACTGATTAAGTGTTTTCACTGTCAGGAAATTTCTCCTTAGTTCTAGGTTGCTTCTCTCCTTGATTAGTTTCCACCTACTGCTTCTTGTCCTGGCTTCAGGTGGAGGACTGTAACTCTACGCATTGTGATTAGGAAAATCACCCCCACCTCTTTTCTTTGGGACATAGATCTATGTCACAAGATGTAAATAAAATCAAATTTTATTTTTAAAAGGGGGAAAGGATAAAATGCATTTTCAGTTTTAAGTAGGCACACATAAAACGATCAGCATGAGATAAAGTAGAAAAATGCCAAAATCACAGACAGAAGCTTAAAAGAATCTTTCAGGCAAAACTACAGAATAAAAAATTGTTTATGGTCCTGAGTATATCACAAGCTAATATAAAAATAACAGATGTAGAATGTTGAGTTACATAAAGCAGAGAATTTACTAAACATTTGAAGAGAACATAAATTTTTAGAGACAGTAATCACCAAAAACAATAAAATACACTTAAACACACATCTTAACAAAAATTAATGCGTACTTTCTAACGAGACAGGTTATTTATTTTTATACGATGTACATTTGCTTGAAACTGAAGTTCCTATTTGGTTTCTTGAATTTCTTCCAACTTTTTGTTGATTTTACTTTTTATCTAAGGCTGAAGATATTCTCTCCTCTTCCCACATCTTTCCTGCTGTTTCCTTCCCAGAGTTCAAAATGCAGTTTTTGAACCTGTGGTGGCGATGCCGAAAACCATTGCATTTCAAGGAGTTTAGTAACATATTTTGATTTCTCCTTCATATTAAGAAAAGTTGAAAAGTTTAGGGTTCATTCTGAGCTGACATTCAGTTTGTTTTGAAATGTTGCTTGCTGAATGAAGGAGGAGGGAATTTTCACATAGCTACAAAGCTTTTCTTATCAGTGAAAGTCTCAGGCTTAAAATTCTGGTCTTAGAGTAATCGTAGTGCCCCCAACCAAGATCAGGTCTTGCGGTCTCATTATTCTAGAGGGAATCCATGGTGCCAGTTTTAACAAAACCCTATTACTGGCTTTTAAGTTGGGTGCACAAACCTAGTTCAGGGTCCTGAGCTTGCAGGTCTGCATATAGTCTCCCCTTATTAGAGAGATTACCAGGGAGGGCAGACAATTTTTATCTGGACTTCCTCCTCCAGGACACGAACCCGGCTACTAGGCATGCAGTGGCAAAATTCTGTGCTTCCGCAATGTCCATAAGAAAAAAATTGGTTATAGAAGGATAGTTGTGATCTTGTACCAATCATTTGGACATATCTCTAACAATTTCTGGACCATGGTATTTACATACATACTTAACGCTTTTGCACCTAGGTAAACCAGCAAATGACCTGAACAAAGTGAGAACATGTATGCTACTTTCCACTTATAATGCTGACATTTTTAAAATTATATCTTAAAGTTAGTATTTTTTAACTTATGGTTAAATGTAACGTGTATTGCTGGTCTTTGACCGTAATAAAGATTTATTCTATTCTTTCAGGGTCCTGGGTTCTGTGGAAATTGACTGCCCTTGGAGTATCTCCGTTGTGATTATTAAAGAGTTCCTGTCAGCTTGTAAGAAACGTGGGTATCTTCTTGCTTGGTATATACCAGGGGTCTGCAAAGTTGGCCCTTTTAAGACTGGTGGACTTCAACTCCCAGAGTTCCCCAGCCAGCATAGCTGGCTGGGGAATTCTGGGAGTGGAAGTCCACCAGTCTTAAAAGAGCCGACTTTGCAGACCCCTGGTATATACCATATTTTGTGGTGTAAAAGACACACCTTTTCCCCCCAATAAAAGTGGGTGAAAATTTAGGGGCATCTTATAGACCGAATATGGTCATTTTTGGACTCCCAATTCCTCTGGGAGGGCGAAAGCAGGATGTGTGGAGCACTGCAGAGTGCTTCTGGGGGGCCGGGGAGAGCAAAAATGCGATGTGCAGAGGCCAAAAACTATTTTTTTCTTGTTTTCCTCCTGTAAATTTAGGTGCATCTTATATTCGAAAAAATACGGTATGTTTTTTATATTGTTCTTTAAAATCTTTTTGCTTGAGTTAATAATAAACCTTAAAATTTCTTTATTTGTTGGTGCGCTCATTCTGTCTGGATCCAAAGGAACCAATTGCATAGCACAATCTCAAAAGTGAGGGTTTGGATACAATCTCTTTTTTGCATTGTACTAAAGTTCGCACCTAAGAGAAGATTGTTTTGAATGTCTGAGCCATCGATGAATGTGATAGAGAGGACTTGGCTGTCCCTTTATCATACAAACTCATGTAACGGTGTAGCAGATGATCTTGTTGTATATTAGTCTTAGCTCATTTTTCTCCTGAATTTTGGATCACGATGGTAGTCTTGCTTCGAACTTGCTTTGCTTTGCTTTGCTTTGCTTTGCTTTGCTTTGCTTTGCTTTGCTTTGCTTTGCTTTGCTTTGCTTTGCTTTGCTTTGCTTTGCTTTGCTCCCCCCACTTTTTTTGTGGTTTAGCCCATTCTGTGAACTCTGCTTGGGGAGAACCCCAAAATGAGATAATTTAGAAACCAGGTTAAGCCACTTGTGTTTATACAATCCATGGCTAGTGTTTTTTATGTCAGGGGTCCCCAACCTTTGCAACTTTAAGTCTGAAGGACTTCAGCTCCCAGAATTCTCCAGCCAGCTTTGCTGGCTGGAGAAGTCTGGGAGCTGAAGTCCTTCAGACTTAAAGTTGCAAAGGTTGGGGACCCCTGCTTTATGTGATCAGAGATCCTGCATTCATATATCACACAATACACGAATAGGGCTTAGAATGTGTAATATTTTTTTTCTAATTGTGTTTAAAATAGGAATACCTTTGGAAAACTGTCAAAAGTGTGACAAAGTCTTGAAAGCATAGCAAGGTATCTGGAAACGTTGTGCTGCTTGATGGAAAACACAAGAGTTATAAGCAGAAAGTAATGAGCTATGCCTCTCTTTGAAATCACCTTGCAACTAAAAGCAAACAGCATGTAGGGAAACACATTTGCCTTTCTCCAAATCCCAAGTAGAACCAGTAGAATTCTAGCAAATTAGTAATAAAATGAATGAAATTTGCAAGAACATACATTTTACCTGGATAGATTTACCCACAATCAGTGGTGCAATTCAACCGGTTCTATTGGGCTCGGGTGAACTGGTAGCGGTGGTGGCGGGAGGCTCTGCCCACCCATCCAGATGTCATCACTTCTGGTTTTTGATGCTCTGTGCATGCACAGAAGGTTCTGCACATGCATGCATGTTCAGATTTATGGTAGCAAAGGCAAGTTGATTTCACCCCTACATATAATGGTATGTGGGAAGATAGGGAGATAGGGAGACGAGCCACAGCCAGGAGAAGAAACCGATAAGAGGCTGTAATGGGTACACTTTCAGTCTCTTCTCTGGATGCTGAGGAAGAAGAGGACATCCCTGGCACTTCGGAGAAAGATAGGGAAGTGAATACAGGAGTTGTCAGATAGGGAAGTGAGACCAGGACCCGGGAACAGAGAATTCCAGCTCAATGGAGCAACTGCAGCCAGAACTACCAGATGAGCAGCCAGCTGAACTTGAGGAAAGGGACTCACAGCTGCAACAAGCTGGCCTGGAGGCTCCAGACAGGGAGTGAGAGCAGTTGCCAGCAGTCAGAGGCGACAAGGAGCTGGAGTAAATCCCTTCCCCTGAACCAAGGTTGTGCAGGGCTGAGAAGCAACAGGAAAAACACTGGTCAGCCAGTGTACAGTGCTCCGGAAGGCCCACTCGCCTGCCCTCACTTCTTACCATCCTTTTACATCTTCAGCACTTCTGCGCATGTGCACAGCATATACAGCACCTGTGCGATGCTCCACTGAGCAGCTAGAGCATTGAGGAGGCTTGTGGAAGCACCAAGATGCATGCAGCACTGCACATGTCTGCGCGTACTTTGTGCACATCCATGTGGATGCCGCCCGGCCCATTCCAATCATACCAGTTGGAATGGAATCCGGAACCCACCACTGCTCTAGCTGCTGCCTAAGTTTGGTAATTTAATCCATTTTTCTTGTCGGCTTTTCTTAGCCTCTGGTGGAATCAGAGGAGGGTGTGGGTTTTGGCTCTTCTAGAACTGCTGGGGGACTGAATAATTGGGCATGGGCAGCTCAATAAAGACCTTTAATTCCCTGCGGTGTGGGCATGTGTGAGACAAACTACACAGAGGTTGTTGAACCTGCAGCAGAAAAGTAGGCATGGCAAATCTGAGAAGGAACCCTCTCTAGTGTCTTGAGCTGTAAAGGCAAATTGTTCTTTCAGTTGTAAGGTTCTGTTGCTGTAATCTTACAATAAAATAAAATCAGTTCACTGCATGTGCTTCCTGCCTGGACTATCTTGCAAGACTGACATCAACCTTGTAAGTCTGAAGGACATTTCTCCCCCATCACCTTTCTTCCCCAGGAAACATCTGAGATGTTTGCCATGCCCACATTCCTGTTGTAGGCTAAGCTGTCTCTTATACAACTGTTGCCCTGGCTCTAGTCAGGGGTTGGTTTCAAAACTTTCAGCAATGGGTTCTCTGCCCAGTTTCTGGCTGGGCCTGGCCATGGTGGGCCTGGCCTGGTTGGCCTCCTGCACCATGATGGGGGAGGTGTGCACTTGTGCCCTCCCCAGGCTCCGGAGGCGTTCCTTGAGCCTCTGGGAGGGTGAAAACTGCTTCCTGTTTCCAGCCTTCCAGAACTTCTGGATGGCCCATTTTCTACCTCCCCAAGCCTCCACGCACTTACCTCACATTAAAAAGGGGCTGCATGGAGATTCCTGGGAGGGGAGGGGAGGGGAGGCAGGGCCATCCAGGGGTGGGATTTGGAGGTTCTCCAAACTGGCAATAATGTTAGCTATGGGTTCTTCCAAACCCAGACGAACCCATAGCAATCCACTCCTGGCTATAGTCCTTCCAAGTCCTTCTCCCAAGGTCATTCTCACAAACGATTAAATACACCTGCAAAACTTCATCCCAGAAGGAGAAATAAAGGGTTTTTGTTTTTTTTTGGCAACCAAGTTTTTAAGGCCACAGTTTCCCTAATGTAGCATCAATAGCATTTGGTATACATGCTTCTTGTTTTGTTCACTTCCCTGGTACTTTTCCCACACAGAGAGATGTGTCTGCATTGGAGACCACAGTTACCTTCTTTGTCATCCAATGGATGCACAGAGTGTCAAAATTTTTCCCACTTCTTTCGTGAAAAATGAAAGGAATTGAAATTCAAAGGATTAGATATGCTCCTGAGCAGCTCACCAGAGGTTAATACTGCTGTCACTAGTCCTCTGCTGGCCTCTGGAAAAGACAGCTATCTCTCCCTTGTGCCTCCACTATGAAAACAACTTAGATTTCATTTTGTCTGTTAAAAGTTCTGGAGTGAAGTTGTCACTTTGTTTGTGTAAATAATCATAGGAGGTAAAAAAATATATGTTGAGTTATGTATGCGCTTACGTCAAGTGGTAAACTGATGAAAAACTAAGATACAGAATAAAGTTTTGCAATTTAAAAGGATATGAGCTTCATCTGGAAGAAAAGAGAAAAGGAGGACCAGCAGCAAGATGGAAGGGCTTAGTTACAGGTTAACTCAGGTCTCTATGAAGGTTCGCATTCCTCCAGTCATGATTGTCCCAAAGATGCTTTTATTTGAAAGGCAATTGGGCTTTCTGGTTTTTCTGTAAGACGATTCACTTCTCATCCAAGAAGTGTGTTCAGTTTTGGACTCAGTTTTGGTGGTGATAAGTTTACCATTGTGAGACCATTGTGAAATCTTGTTACAGATAGATTGTCAAGAACAAAATGTATCTGTGTGATCACTGGGAGTTGAAAACAACTTGATGGCATACAATCCCTCAATCAACAAGGGTACATCAATAATAATCAATAATCAATAATTTAATTTGTTGATCGCTCCCTCTCCCCAAAGGGACTCGGAGCGGTGCACAGGGCAAATAAAACAATAAATACACATACACATAATAAAAACAAATTAAATATATCCCTGCGCTAAAAATTACCAATTAAAATACTAAAATCCCTATCTAAAATTATTGACAATCCCATAGACGAGAGACTACCCTAGGGCGGCCAAGCAGAACAAATATGTTTTTAATTTTAGACGGAAGGAGCGGAGGTCCGTAGTTGTTCTAATGTCGGGGGGAAAGTCATTCCAGAGGGCTGGGCCCGCCATAGAGAGAGCCCTTCCCCTGGGCGTCGCCCGCTGACAAAGTCTAGTGGACGGCACCCGGAGAAGTCCCTCTCTGTGGGAGCGAATCGGCCGTGAGGATGTATGGGGCAGGATCCGATCCTGCAAATAGCTAGGTCCCGAGCCATGGAGCGCTTTGAAGATGATAACTAAAACCTTGAAGCGCACCCGGAAGACGACAGGCAGCCAGTGCAGCTCGCGCAAGAGCGGTGTTACATGGGTAAACCTTAAGGTTCCCATAATTGCTCGCGCGGCTGCATTCTGGACTAGCTGAAGTCTCCAAGTGCACCTCAAGGGGAGCCCCATGTAGAGAGAGTTACAATAGTCCAGTCGGGATGTCACGAGAGCATGAGTGACTGTGCGAAGGGCGTCCCGATCCAACATGAACTACAGCTAGAGAAAAATCTTAATTCCCACATGGATATAATCATATGAAATAGCTGAAGTATGCGATGAAACAGTCAAGATGGCAGCCACAACAGTACAACTGAAGCGCCTCCTTTTTATGGGTGAGTCATGCATATGGAGCTTTGACCACACTGTTCTGGTCACCATTTCGACTTTCACAACTACAGTATACTGAGCAAACACATCTGCCTATGAACAAAAAGTGTCATCCTACGTTCTCTTAGGAGATGGGGTGGCTCAATGGCTAAGATGCTGGGCTTGTCAATCAGAAAGGTTGGCAGTTCGAATCCCTAGTGCCACGTAATGGAGTGAGCTCCCGTTAGTTGTCCCAGCTTCTGCCAACCTAGCAGTTCAAAAGCATGTAAAAATGCAAGTAGAAAAAATAAGAGCCACTTTTGGTGGGAAGGTAACAGTGCTGTGTGCCTTTGGTGTTTAGTCATGCTGGCCACATGACCACAGAGACATCTTCGGACAGTGCTGGCTCCTTGGCTTTGAAACAGAGATGAGTACCACCCCCTAGAGTTAGGAACAACTAGCACATATGTGCGAGGGGAACCTTTACCTTTTACTTTCTCTTAGCTTCCCATTAATTGGTTAAGAAAATTTCTATCAACAGAAAAATTACCCTGTGCTGAAACTTGAGATTTGAACTCTAGTTTGACCTCAATGTAATCCCCCCCTTTTCTCTCTCTCTGTGTTTCACAGCCTTTAAAGGCAAATCTAAGACCATTTCAGCATAAAGCTACCCTGGATAACTCATCAATAAATAGCCTGCTGATCATTTCTTTTACAAGGCTCTAATAAGGTAAGCATTCCAATTTTCTATCAGTTTGTGGTTGTTGAGTGGCCTTCTCTAACCTGATGCTCTATAAACCTATTTCATTATCCAAAATTCCTCACCCGTTTGACTGAAATATAGAGGACCAGTGGGTTTCATTTATCTTTACCACTGGTTCACCCTGCCCACGCACACCTTCGGTGCATGCACTCAGCCTTAAAACCATGGCTAAATAGGATGGCATAGTGCTGGGGCGGATGGGCAGGCTCACCCACAATCTCTACTACCGGTTCACCCAAACCGGTCCAAACCGGCTGAATACCGTCTCTGACCAGGTTGAAGAAAACTAGTGTAGAGTACTAAATAGGAAAATCCTATTTGAATCTTTTGGCTGTAAAATTTATTTTGGCTGTAAATAAATACAAGATTATTGCAAAGAAGATATCTTAACCCAACTTGGCAGCCCAGCATAACCATCTGTGTGCTCCTAATTTAGTTCTATTTCTGTGACTATGTCTATGATTTCACCAAAGTTTGTGTGAAAGATGTGCAGAGCTCATCAACTAAGAGCAAATTACTTCTGTCTCAAGTCTGTCCAAGATTAGAAATCCAATTATGAATATGGAAAACCACTGAGCAGATCTTTTTAAGAGATATTGTTTACTGTTAGCACGGCTCACGGTGAGAGATTTTGCTTCCTGTGCATTCCACTCACAGTAGTTTTATGTCAAGGTGACATGCAACAGAGTTTCAGTTCTCCAAAAAGTTAGCTATTCATATTTTCTGGAAACTACTTTCTGCTATACTCTGCTATAATTTGATATAGAGAAAGAAAATTAGTGTAAGAACCAGTTTGGAATATATCCATCATCAAGCTGCTTCACCATATTATCAAGAGATGTGCTGCTGGATATCAGCTTGGCTGGTTTCAAAAAAGGGTTGGATCAATTTGTAGAAGTCATGGAGACAATGGCTGCAGCTAATCCTTGACTTATGACCACAAGAGAGAGAGTGGAACTTTCACTGCTAAGTCGTTAAGTGAATTGTGCCTGATTTTTTTTTTGTCACAGCTATTGAGTCACACGGTTGTTAAGTGAATATATCTTCCCCCATTTACTGATCTGAGAAGATCAGAAATAATTGTGTGACCTCCCTGGATGCTACAAATGTCAGTTGTCAATCAGCCATGATCATGGGAACATTGAGACAATTGCAAGCATAAAGACTGGTCCAAAATCACTTTTTTTCTATGCTGTCGTAACTCTGAATGGTTGTAAGTTGAGGATCCATGCACATGCTAGTTTTTTCTTTTTTCTTTTCTCTCTTTTTTGTTTCTGTTATAATTTTGCACCAGTGAAGTTAAAACTAATTTCATTGTAATTTTTACAATGACAATAAAGATGATGATTATTATTATTATCATCTATATCAGCCTTGAAGGCAGAGTGGCAACTACTGAAAGCCAATCACTAGGAGACCAGCAGCTTCCTTGTGCATTTGGTTGGTAATTGTGACAACAGACTGCTGAATTAGATGGAGCACCATCCAGCAGCTACTGCTTATATTTTTAAGCAGATGTTCTTAGCTGTAGCAAATGAGAAAAGTGGCTTGAGGTATTTTGCATGATCTTATTTTAATCAGCTGAAATTTACAAGAATTTTGCCACTTTCTCATTGTACTTGAGATAAAGGTAAAGATTCCCCTTGCTCATGCATGCTGGTCATTCCCAACTCTAAGGGGCGGTGCTCATCTCTGTTTCTAAACCAAAGAGCCATCACTGTCTAATGACAATTCCATGGTCATGTAGCCGGCATGACTAAACACCGAAGGCGTACAAGGTGGTTCCTGTTTTTCTAATTGCATTTATACGTGAACTGCTAGGTTGACAGAAGCTGGGGTAAGTAACAGGAGGTCACTCGTTACAAGGCGCTAGAGATTCGAACCGCCGAACTGCTGACCTTTCTGATTGACAAGCTCAGCATTTTAGCCACTGAGCCACCGTGTCCCCTTCATTGTACTTTACCTTGCTGGGGGAAAATGGTTTTATTTTTTGTCTTTCTTTTATATTTTACTGACCCAGGATGGGTAAAGGAGAATGGAAATCCCCTAGTCAGAATAGTAAACAAGGTAGACCAGTATTTCCTAACCTGGGGAATTTTAAGATGACTGGGGAATTCTGGGAGTTGAAGTCCTAAAGTTCCTGAGCTTAAGAAACACTGGTCATAAAAAACATGATGCATGATCATGGCCAAAGAAATGGAACTGGATGAGATATGGAAATAAATAATTTCACATTCAGCTGATTTGTGTACATGAAATGTAATATTGAAGGGGAAAAAACTCAAAAGTCACCTTTAAAAGCTTTTCACTACAGATCTGATAGCAAAACAAGGTCAATACCTAAATATAAACAATATATTTTGTGGAGCCTCTGAACTACAGAGATGCTACACCAGTAAATTGCCTTTTGGGAATAGGGAAGCAGAAAGCAGGGATTCTAACATTCTCTTATTGTGATTTAATTAATTCAGACTTCTAGATAGTTGTTGTTAATTGCAAAGTCGTGTCTGACCCATTGGGACCACATCAACAATGTTCCTCCAGGTCTTCCTGTCCTCTACCATCCTCTGAGTCCATTTAACCTCACACTGACTGCTTCAGTGACTCCATCCAGCCACCTCATTCCCTATCATCCCGTTCTTCTTTTGCCTCAATCTTTCCCAGCATGAGGCTCTTCTCCAGTGAGTCCTTCCTTCTCATTAGGTGGCCAAAGTATTTGAGTTTCATCTTCAGGATCTACCCTTTTAAAGAGCAGTCAGTGTTGATCTCCTCTAGGACTGACCAGTTTGATTGCCTGGCAGTCCAAGGGACTCGCAGGTGTCTTCTCCAGCACCATAGTTCAATTCTTTGGCTCTCAGCCTTCCTTATGGTCCAATCTTCATAGCCATACATTGCAACTTGAAAAATCATAGCCTTGACTATATACACTTTTGTCTATATAGTATTTCTATATAAAACAATTTTGAGGGCCTTCTAGCTTGAAACATAATTGGAATTTTAAGAAAATAAATTATATTGATACAACAGCAAAACTCAGTGTATTTTGGAATTGATTTCTTCTTATGTGAAACTAGAAAACTGCATCAAAGCTTTCAGGTGGTCTTCTAATAGCTTCCTTCTAATTAGTCTTTAATCATTCAAAATAAAATAGAAAACTGCATGAGAGTGCCATAGCATTCTGCACTGCAGAGTTTGAGAATTAGAAAAGGGAATCCAAATCACAAATGTAAAATGTATAAACTAGAATTCTTGAGTGATTTGCATACCTTCTTCATGAGATTTCCATGCCTTCTCTGGAAACAGGGATAAAAATATGGCTTGGTATCCTAACAATTACATAAGGCAACATCCTGCCAAGTCCAAAATAATTACGCTTGAGAAAACTTGGCCAGAATTCATTGCAATATTGAACACAGTTAAGCCTTATTGGTTTGACTCATGTTTAAATGTTCTTAAATCTGGGTTGGATAATGGCCATCAGTGTTATCATGAACCCCCCCCCCCCCACAAATGGAGAGGCAGCTTTAGTTGTTTTCTTCCTCCAAAATCTTGGCTGCAAACTTTATTCTTGTAAAACCTAGGCTGTCATCTATGCTAATCTCTGTGTCCAAATAGAAGTGCTCACATAACCAAAACAGTGTCATTCAAAAAACCCAAAGTGGTATTAGCAAAATCCAGAGAATCCAAGCTGGCTTTTTAAAAATATGTTTTTGTTAATTCATTCTAGATTTACCCAGCCCTGGAAATCAATTCCACCACATTCAAGGAGGGTGATATTCATGATGATGGAAGTTATCCATTCAACTATCGCTGACTCTTAACATTTCCGTGATCCAGGTTTGTTCACATCTTCAGATCTTACACTGCTTTTTTGAGTTTTTCTATGCTCTGGCTGATATTAGCTTTGATGGTGTCCAGCGAATGTGTTCTTTGGCAGCCTGGTTTCCTTTTACTACTAACTCTTCCCAACATAATTGCTTTCTCCAGTGAATACTCCCGCATGACATGGCCAAAATAAGTGAGATGCAGTTTTGTGAGTTTTGTACTTCATATTTTATCAGTACTGCTGCTTTATACAAAACCTCAGCTTGGCATTTGAGATTTCTTCATTATATATATTATATTATATTTATTCAATTTATACCCCGCCCTTCTCCAAACGGACCCAGGGCGGCGCACAGGAAAATTAAAATACATACAAAACATCATATAAAATTTAAAAAACTAATTCAATAGAACCTGTGCTAAAACCAGATTAAAATCCCCAAATTTAAAAACTATCTAAAAGTCAGTATAGGAGGCTACGCTAGGCCGGCTAGATGGAATAAATGTATCTTAAGACACTTGTGGAAGAGGCGGAGGTCAGAGATGGTGCGAAGTTCAGGGGGTAAGTCGTTCCAAAGGGCTGGACCTGCCACAGAGAAGGCTCTCCCCCTGGGTGTCGCCAGTCGGCATTGTCCGGCCGACGGCACCCTGAGGAGGCCCTCTCTGTGGGAGCGTATTGGTCTGAGGGATGTATGGGGCAGGAGGCGGTCTCGCATATAACTAGGCCCCGAGCCATGGAGCGCTTTAAAGATGGTCGTCAGAACCTTGAAGCGCACCCGAAAGACCACAGGAAGCCAGTGCAGCTCGCGCAGGACAGGTGTTATGTGGGAGTGTCTAGGCGCTCCCGTAATCACCCGCGCGGCTGCATTCTGGACTAACTGCAGCTTTCGAGTGCACCTCAAGGGGAGCCCCATGTAGAGAGCATTACAGTAGTCGAGTCGAGAGGTCACGAGGGCCTGAGTGACTGTGCGAAGGGCAGCCCGGTCCAGTAAGGGCCGCAATTGGCGCATCAGGCGTACCTGATGGAAAGCCCCCCTGGCCAGGGCCGCCACATGGTCCTCCATGGACAGCCGGGAATCCAGGAGGACACCCAAATTGCGCGCCCTCTCCACGGGGGCCGGTGTTTCACCCCCAATGGCCAGAGTTGGAATAATCTGGCTGAACCGGGGTGCCGGAAGCCACAGCCACTCAGTCTTGGACGGGTTGAGCCTGAGTTTGTTACTACCCATCCAGATCCGTACGGCCTCCAAACACCGGGACATGACCTCGACGGCATCGTTGGGGTGGTCTGGGGTGGATATGTACAACTGAGTATCATCAGCGTACAGATGATATCCCACCCCAAAACCACGGATGATCTCGCCCAGCGGCTTCATGTATGTGTTGAACAGTAGGGGCGAGAGGACCGACCCCTGAGGTACCCCACATACGAGGGGCCTCGAGGCCGACCTCTGCCCCCCTGCCAACACATATTGCGACCGACCAGAGAGGTAGGAAGAGAACCACCGTAGAACGGTGCCTCCCAGCCCCAACCCCCCCAGTCGGCGCAATAGGATACCATGGTCGATGGTATCAAAAGCCGCTGAGAGGTCTAATAGGACTAGGATAGAGGAATATCCTCTATCCCGTGCCCTCCAGAGATCATCAACCAACGCGACCAATGCCGTCTCGGTGCTATGCCCGGGTCGGAAGCCGGACTGGCGCGGGTCTAGATAATCAACTTCCTCCAAGTGTCGCGGAAACTGTTGGGCCACCACACTCTCAACAACCTTCACTAAAAAGTGAAGGTTGGAGACGGGACGATAGTTCTCTAGTAATGCTGGATCCAGGGACGGCTTCTTGAGGAGGGGCCTTACTACCGCCTCTTTCAAGACGGCAGGCAAGGACCCCTCACTCAAAGATGCGTTGACAATGCCCTGGAGCCAGCCTCGTGTCGTCTCCCAGGATGCCAGTACAAGCCAGGAGGGACACGGGTCCAATAAACATGTGGTAGCCCTAAGTCTCTTTGACAACTTGTCCATATCCTCGGTAGTAACAAAATCAAACTCCTCCCAAGATGGTGTCTCAAGAGCAACCTCGGACCGCTCAGCTGGACCACTGTCGATGGAGGGCAGCTCACTCCGAATCCGAGTGATTTTCTCCTGCAGATAAATCCCAAATTCCTCTGCTCGACCCTGTAGAGGGGCTTCCCGCGGCCTCTGTTGGAGGAGGGAGCGGGTCACCCCAAACAGGGCGGCAGGGCGGTTATCTGCGGATGCAATAAGAGTGGCACAATACTCACGTTTGGCCACTCTTATCGCCACCAGGTAAGTCCTAATGTAGGTTCTCACTAGTGTTTGGTCGGCTTCGGAGCGAGAGGATCTCCATCTGCTCTCTAGGCGTCTCTTGTGGCGCTTCATCTCCCTAAGCTCCTCGGTGAACCAAGGAGCCCGGGTGGATCGTCGCCGCACGAGAGGCCGCTCAGGCGCGACTCGGTCCAAGGCCCCCGTGGCCGCACTTAACCATGCGGCCACTAGGTCCTCAGTCGAGTCGCGGGGCAAGTCCACAGGAATTGGCCCAAGCTCCCTTTGGAACCTTACCGGGTCCATCAGAAGCCTGGGGCGGAACCATATAGGAATATCCGGTTCCGCCTCCCCGCGATGGGGTGTAGCGATCGGAAAGTCGAGCCGAAGGAGAGCGTGATCTGTCCATGACAGGGGTGTGATGACTAAATCCCCTATTCCCAGATCACGACTCCACTGTCCCGAGACGAAGATGAGATCCAGGGTGTGTCCACCCTCGTGGGTAGGGCCCAAAACTACCTGGGTCAGGTCCATGGCTGCCATGGAAGCCATGAACTCCCGAGCTGCACCAGAGGTTTCGCCTACCGACGGCAGGTTAAAGTCCCCCATGACCAAAAGTCTGGGGGTCTCAACCGCCGCCTCGGCTATCACCTCTAGGAGCTCGGGCAGGGCTGTTGTTGCATAGCGAGGAGCCAGGTATACAACTAACACGCCCAACTGCCTCCCTAGGCCCCATTTCACGAGGAGGGACTCGCACCCGGTCGTCTGAGGGATCGTGGTCTCCTTTGGCTCAAGACCTTCCCTAACCATAATCGCCACCCCCCCACCCCTCCCTAGGGCCCTAGGCTGATGAAAGGCTCGGTAGCCTGGTGGGCACATTTCTACGAGGGGATGACCTCCCTCGTGGCCCAACCAGGTTTCCGTAATACCTACCAGATCCGGGTCCCCCTCTGACACAAGGTCATGGATGAGGGGGGCTTTTTGCACCACGGACCTGGCGTTGCATAGCATCAGCCTAGGGCCCCGGGTCTGTGGTTCTTGCCCTCCTAGCCTGCGATGGGAGCATGGGGGGTTGGAACACGTGACCGCCCGTAACCAGCGGCCACGGTCCTCCAGCTGGTGATGTTCCCCCCGTCTCCCACCGCCCCTGCCCCTCCCCAAGACCAGATTGATGGGAAACACCTCAGTGGAAACGACCCCCCCTTCCCCCTCCTCCGTTTCCCTACTTCTGCTAGCCGGCCCTATAATCTGTCGCCCTCCCACCTGACTATCCCTCCCCCCCACCCTGGGACCCCCTAAAAATCGGATTAAAAATTTACCCAGAAATCCCCTGAGCTTACGTTTTGCCCACCTCAGATTGACATTCATTCATTCATTCAATCTTTCCTTCCTTCCTTCCTCCATCCCTCCTTTCTTTCTTTCTTTCTTTCTTTCTTTCTTTCTTTTTTCTTTCTTCCTTCCTCCCTTCCCTTTTTCTTTCTTTCTTTCTTTCTTTCTTTCTTTCTTTCTTCTTTCTTTCCTTCTTTCTTCTTTCCTCCTTTCTTCCTTCCTTCCTCCTTTCTTTCTTTCTTTCTTTCTTTCTTTCTTTCTTTCTTTCTTTCTTTCTTTCTTTCTTTCTTTCTTTCTTTCTTTCTTGTTTTTATATATTATCTATCTTACATTCATGAGCCAGGGCGCCTTACAATTCAAACATAGACAATACAAAAAAAGAATAAAAAAACTAAAGCAGCCATATAGTCAATGCAAATGTTTTAAACAATTCCACAACTGTCTAAAGCCATACAGTACAATCACTGGGAGAATATAGCCATTCAATATTACAACCATTTTATAGGCTCCACACCACTCTGATCCCTAGGCCAGATCACAAAATAGGTTACTGGGTTCTTCCAGAAGCCCACCAATGTTTGAAGCCACCAGACTTTGAGAATCATGTTCCATAGGGTAGGTACAGCAGAAAAAAGGCCCTCCTCCTAGGACCCTTGCAATGCCAATCTCTAGTAAATGAAACCTACCAGAAGCTTCTTCTCCTGGACTTGATGGGATTGTGGATATCATTGGGGAGATGCAGACTGTCAAATAATCCCTATTTTTCTATTATTTTTCTCTCAAATAATTTTTATTTCTGAATTGTGCTAGTTACAGTTACCAAAAACCATCTGGCATGATGTCATCCTTCTTAATCTAGTGTTTATGTGCAAAAGGTTCACTGACAATTTCCATAAACAGGGACTACTCATGTCTCTCCCATTGTCAGGCTTCCAAGTAATAAATCCATTGCAAGCAAAACTCTGAGGCAGGTAGATTCCTTAAAGAATAGCTTTATTGGAAATATCAGATCACAAAATTGGTTACCGGGTCCTTGGCACATATCTGGTGAAAATCATCGCTGAAGGATTCCCTCAGTTTTCACCTAATTAAAGGTGAAAATCCCCTCCCCTCAGTCCCAAACAATCAGTCACATGGCCCAATCAAGGCAGTGTCTGCTGATCTGGTGACATCACTCCTCCTTCCTCCAGCCAGGTGTGAGAACATCCTTGTTTCCCAAGAGAAAACTCCAAAATGGCTTCAGTCAAGGGAGATTTAGAATTGGCACACATGCTAATTAGTTCATTAACTAGTGGAAGTTGTGGGTTCCCCATGTCAGAGTTTGTTTCAGAAAAATCAAATGTAGAAATCACACACAGTTAACTGATTCAGCTGGATTCATTAATTTCTTTATATACATAGATAAATAAATGTGCAATACCGATAGTATTGATTCAACGTGGTAGAAGTTACAAGCAGAACACAAGTAGGAGAAATCAGTTAGTTTCATTTCAGAGTTCAGAGCAGACCGGGTAGTTTCAGTTTCAATTCTCAGCACAGACTCAAATCCGTTTGAGCTCCTATTGGCTGACTTAGTTGCTATGCCTATTCATTGGCTATCCTTGTTACCATCTCTCTCTCATTCATGAATATCCTAACACTCCATCACTGGAGGGTTTTAAGAAGAGATTGAAAAGTCATTTGTCTGAAATGGTACAGGGTCTCTTGCTTGAGCAAGGGGTTGCACTAGAAGACCTCCAAGATCCCTTCCAACTCTGTTTTCCTGTTATTTTGCTAAAGAAAATTTAGTCTTGATGCATGCACAGCCATGAAAATGGTATTGCTGCATAACATGTATATGGACCATTCTGTCTGATATGTGTCAAGCTTAGAGTGTTTTACTTCAACCTTCAAAGCTGCTTTAGCAAACTATGCAGCACCCCCTGCTTATAAAGGAAAAGACAAACTGTTGCTTCATTTCACATCACTTTTATTGCCTCCCCTGACACCTTCGGTAACAGGAAAAGGCTTCTATTCATACAAGATGAATTGCAGCAGTCTCACACAAGTCTATTATCTATGCAGTTTATGCATGAACTGATGTATAAAGTTGGTACTACTTATTACTGTGCCTATTTTGAAAATGATTCAAAAGAAGCGCTACTGACTGCTTATGAGCACAGCAACCCGCTGCTATTTGTTAAAGCAGCTTTGCTTCCTTCAGGCTTCTGCAGGAAAGACGCTACCGCTTGAAGAACCTAACAACTGGCAAAGCATGGCTTTACTCCCCTATGCACCAGGTCTGAAACACTTCTTTTGGATCATTTCTGAAGTCTGTGAAATCCTTGCTCTCTGGGAAAGTCAAGCCAAAGAAGTAATAACATTGCCAAAAAGGCATTAAGAGTTGTTAACCTAATCTTACGTAGCTTCTTCTCTGGTCATATTGTATTGCTAACCAGAGCACACAAAACATTTGTTAGACCAACTCTTGAATACAGCTCATCTTTCTAGAACCTGCAATGCATATCAGGTATTAATACAATTGAATGAGTCCAGAGGTATTTCACAAGAAGAGTCCTCCGCTCCTCTGCTCACAACAGAATACTTTATGCCGCCAGACTTGAAATGTTGGGCTTAGACAACTTAGAACTATGCCACCTTCAGTCTCACCTAAGAGAAGTACATAAAATTATCTGCTATAATGTCCTACCTGTCAATAACTACTTCAGCTTCAGCCACAACAATACACGAGCACACAATAGACACAAACTTAAAGTAAACCGCTCCAAACTCGATTGCAGAAAATACAACTTCAGCAACAGAGTGGTCAACGCCTGGAATGCCCTGCCTGACTGTGGTTTCTTCCCCAGCCCCCAAAAACTTTGACCTTAGACTGTTCACTGTCAATCTCTCCCCATTCCTAAGAGGTCTTTAAGAGGCATGCATGCGTGCACCAGCGTGCCTACTATCCCTGCCCTAATGTTCCTTTATATTTGTATCCATTTCATGTATTCAAAATCATGTTTATACTTATATATGTTATCTAATGCACGCTTGACGAAATAAATAAATAAAAAGAAAGTCTAGCTTTTGTCCAGTAGAGGCCACCATCCCTTGCCATATAAGGGACCAAAGCACAGGCTTTAAGGCTGATCAGGAGATGAAGGAAACAGAGCTTTCTGATATTAGCACTGAAGGCTAAGTCACCTTTGGTTCCAAGCAAAGATAGTGGTCCTTTGACAGATCTGAAGGTCCTCAGTTTGGACTTCAAGCAAAGGTTCTTCAAGGAGATTTACCAAAGTTCTTGTAAGTGCAAAAGGCAATATGTTCAAAGGAACATCGTATTCTGAAGGAATGTACTGTTAGCCTATCTCTGGGCAGAGGCTTGTTTTCTACAGTTTGACATTTCAACTGAATGTTGGAGGTCCTGCTGTATTCCTTATCAATCCTTCAGAGCTTGCACAAAAGAGTAGCTGCATCCTTAATCCTTCTTTTCTTATGCCAAGAAGAAAAGACACATTACAGCACAAGCTACTGTCTTCTTACAAGAACTCATATCCTTGTTGTTATATGCATAAAACCAAGCAGTGGGGTTATAAATGGGACTCTTTGTTGCTACCATATATACTCGGTAATTTTTTTGTAAAAATTTGTTTTTTCCTTTTAATACAAACATGTCATCATTCACTAATCAGTGTATTGTCTGAGTACAAATGTTTTGTTTCATAATAGTTATAGTTTTATATACCTCTGTATAGTTCTTTATATACCTCTGTTCTTATTTTGATATTACAACTTAACATATCTTCTAACATTTCTCTTCCTAAATTATTTAATTTTACACTTTTTATCCATATTCATTTTCTAACCAGTGATAAAATAACCCCCATATGTTATAATAATCAGATTCTTCCTTTCCTTTAATTGCTAGTGTTAATCTACTCATTTCTGCACAATCTAATATTTTCTTAATCACATTTTCATCTTTAGGGATTTTGTCAGCTTTCCAATTTTGTGCAGATGCAATACTAGCCGCAGTTATTACATGAATAATCAAATATACATTTTCTTTATTATATTTCCCTGGTAAGATACCTAACAAGAACAATTCAGGTTTTAATATGTTGCTGAGTCATCTTCTCCAACCATATTTGAATTCTTGCCCAGTCTTTTTTTTTTTTTTTTTTTTTGCTTTTGTACGTGTCCACCAAATGTGATAATGCGACCCTGGTGTTTGGTAGCATTTCCAACATTTACCGTGTTTCCCCGAAAATAAGACTGGGTCTTATTTTCTTTTGACTCTCAAAATCAGCACTTGGCCTTATTTTCAGGGAGCTCTTATTATTTTTGAGGTGCAGGAAACGGCGACCATGGTCACCTCATAGCTGCCGCTGTGTTGCAATATTTTCAGGGAAGGCTTATTTTTGGGGGAGGACCCAGGACCCGCCCTGGATCCATTTGGAGAAGGGCGGGGTATAAATTCAATAAATAAATATTTTATCGCATGCGCTCAAAAGTCCAATTGGGTTTATTATCAGGGGAGGTCTTATTTTCGGGAAAACAGTGTAGTTGATTTGTCGTTAAGCATTTTTGTCATATATACTAGGTAATTCTGCATGCATCACATCAAGACTAGTGTGCCATAGAATGGCTCGCAGATATTGTTCTTCTTATTCCTTTATCAACGATTAAATATTCTGTCAACTCACTTAGAGTAGGACATGATTGATAGAAAATTAATGATCCATTTTAACATTGTGTGTTAAAATATTTTATTTTCCCTAACAAAATATTAAGGCTATTCAACTGATCCAAACCAATCTCATCATCATCTTCGCATCATGAAGGCAGCTTAGGAACATAATAGAATGGATTGGTTGTTAAACAATCATGATGAAATCTGGCATAAGAACATAATTGGCAGATTAAAGGCTTCCATTCCACTGTGTAGCTATAGAATCATAATGTTCCCTTGTCTCGGTCCTCTGGAACTTATCATAATGTTTTCAAGCAAACATTACAATCTTTGGTGTATTATACAGAATCCTGGGAAAATTTGCTGGGCTGCTAATTAAAAAAAAATTTTTTTTTGCTTATTTCAAGATTAAATTTATTGTTAAGAACAGTAATTGGATGTCACAGCTGAAGAATTCTTCCAAGTTTGATTTGAAATGGAAAACCTGCTAGCCACGTGGCAACACTGTATGCAAATCCCTCCTTTTTTTAAATTATTCTTAAAGATTGCTTAATTTTCCTCATTATTTGGAGCTCATGTTTCTTAAATGGGATGCATCAAATTAGGTGGAAGGAAGAAGTAGAAATACGTCATCTTCGAATTGGTGTCGACTGGTAATCTTCAAATGTGTACTTTTTATTGCTGCTGAATTCATTGTTGTATCTGCTGATTCTCTGAACAATCATACAGACTTTAGTCCAGGGATGTCCAAACCTGGGAACTTTAAGACTTGTGGACTTCAACTCCCAGAATTCCCCAGCCAGCATAGCTGCTTTAGTTGATAGCAACTAATTATTATAACTTAATAATTGTAATGCTACTGACTGAAGTCAAGATTAACTCTAGTCTGGATTCTACTCTGCTGCCCTTGGAAACCATTTATTACTGACAGTTGAATGCAAAGACATGAGCAGTTATAAGGAAAGGCTATGGCATTCTTCCTTATCTCTTTCTCTCTGATTTTTCTCATAGCCAAAGAGAGTATTACTGTTATAGATTCACCCAGATATTTTTATCACTACACCAATGTAGGATTTTTTTTAAAGAATCATATCATTACAACTAGTATCTCTCTCTCTCTCTCACACACACACACACACACTTAGCACTTTAAGCACAGTCTAAAAACAAGCCTTACGGCATTCAGCTGTACTTAAATTTCTTTTAACATTTCTGTGGATTTGTTCATATCACAAATTAAAGATGTTTATCAAAAAAAAGGTGATCTAAACGGAGACGTATTTTCTCTACGTTCTGAGTAGAGACATGTCAATGAACAGTATCTAGTTCCTCCAGACTGAATAAAAACAGTAACACCTCTTTAAGGAATGACTGGGCTATATTGAGCTTAGTCAGCCACAAACCATGCAGCTCCGGATTAGATCATAATTAGGATTCTTCACTTATCTTTGTAGTCTGCTGATGGAATTAAATGTGTTCTAGTCCTGTTTCCTAGCCTAGAAAGAACACGAGAAGATATGCCTTGCTGTGAGCTTTCTCACACTGATTTTTGCCGTCATTAAACATGTGGAGTAAGAGCAAGAATGTTTCGGCAACAGTCACGTCTTTAGTATTAGTATTAATATTTATTAGTTTGTCAAACATGTACAAGATAGCAGGTATAAATATAAACATGGATATAAATGAAAGAAATGAATAAAGTAAATGGGGACAGCAGCACAGGGATGTTAGCCACGCTGGTGCACTTATGCATGACTCCTTTACGGACCTCTTAGGAATGGGGTGAGGTCCATGGTAGTCAGTTTAAGGTTGAAGCTGTGGGGGTTTGAGGATGTAATAACGGAGTCAGGTACTGCATTCCAGGCATTGACCGCTCTGTTGCTGAAGTCGTATTTTCTGCAATCGAGTTTCGAGCGGTTTACTTTGAATCTGTATAAGTTGTTTCCCTTTTAACATTTGCCTCCTGGAGACAGACTGCAAGAAGGGTGCCCCTTCTTTCCTTTTTTTGGGGGGGGGGGATGGAGACTGCAGGCAACATGCCATTGTCTTCTCTTACATCTAAGAACAGCAAGATAACTTAGAAAATCCAAAATAATCTACAGAGAATGCACAGCTCTTTCTTTCAGCATGTTAATAACAACCAGGCCCCAAACCCTAAATTGCTTTACACAAAATAACTGCATTTCTCTTACCGTGGGTCCCTCAACCTCTTTCATCCTTTCAAAGCAACCTGGCAGCAAAGGTTCTTTTATCAAAAGGCAACTGGACTTTCATGGTTTTTTGTTTGCAAAGAGAAAGAACAAAAATACATCAAGGAAGTCCTCAGAACTTGTGGCTAGCCTAACTGGGCCTTCATCAAATCCACAAAAAGATCCAGCAGGAGCTACTTCATAACAGACAAAGAAGAGAACAAAGAGGATTCAGTTATCCACCTGCATCTGAAAGACAAGGGTTCTCTCTTTTGATGACAATAAAGTTCCCATTCTGAACACTTAGAACTGAAGAAGCTTCTTGGATGAGAAATGAAACATTTTCAAACAAAAAACCAAGAAAGTCCAGTTGATTCTTGGAAAAGGTACCTTTGGGACAACCACGATCAGGATGATTGAGAATCTCCATAGATCTTAGAGCAACTCCAGAGCTGGACAGGCCATTCTGAGTTCTTTGAGCCTTCTAGTAACTCATTTAGAGGGAGGAATCTCTAAACCTTCTAAAATTCAAAGTGATTCTTCCACTTGGATGGAGTTATAAGAGCTAAATGGGGCCTTGATCTTCTGCAAGGCTCATGGTACCCATTTTAGTCTTGCCATTCCAATGGCATTATGATGTCACTAATCGCCACTAGAAGCTTTTCTGGAATTTGTGTTTGTGTGGAATTTGCAGTACACAAACACACACACACACACACACACATCCTTTCCAGTTACAAACAAGTCCACTAAGGTAGGGCTTGTCCTAAAAAAGAGTTTGTGGCTTCTTGTTCTGCAATGCATAATTTAGGCTTAAATTTCAACATTTATTACCATTGAAATAGTACACTAATGGTACACTAGCCTACCATTTATTTTTATCCTTCATGCTTCATTTCAGCCACAAACTAGCTCGGGGGTTATATTTTAATTTAAAGACAAACACGGGAATTTGGAAATAAAATAATAATAATTATGCAGAAGTAACCAATTAGGAGAGAGAAAAGGATATTAATGCTCCAGTAATACATTGGGAATGAGATTTGTCATTAAATCAAGTTATTTTCCCCAAGGTATCTTTTAAAAGGGAAACTGGGAAAGCACTTAAAAATAATCTGCCTTTTTTTAATGATATGTTTTCCCAGAAAGAAGGAATTAGAAAAGAACACTCAACATCTGGGTGAATTTGCACTTTAACACCCAATATAAACTTTTTTCCCATACCAGCACATAGAGAAATAAAGTGTCTCAGGAACACAACATATTTCAAGACTCTTTCTGTTCAATTCTCCTGGTAAAATTTACTCTGCTAGAAAGGTTGTGAGTTACAAAGGTTTATTTGGGTCATCATTCACAATAGCAGGGATTGAACAGGCTTGTCCATTCCTTTCAATTTAAAGAGTGGAAGCTTCTAAATTGCAATGCTAGCCATAGATCGCATTACAGTGTACACTGGCAATGATCTCAAAAGGTGAGATGCAGTTGTTTCAAAGTTTGCATTAAAGGGAAATGGATTATACTGCCAGGATAACCTTTGCAACTCACCCATTCATTATGAGATGCTGAGGAGGACCATAATACTCACAAAGGTCTGGTTATAAGGATATGTGCATTCAGCATATCTTCAAGGAAGCATGGGTTATGCATTTATGGGTTATCCCTCCTTCAACAGAGGGTGCGGGAAGCCCCGTTACAGGGTAGAGCAGAGGAATTTGTGATTTTTCTGCAGGAGAAAATCGCTCAGATACAGAACGAGTTAGCCCCCATTCATGGCCCAGTGGGATGCCACGAGACAGATCTTGTTTGGGAGGAGTTTGACTCCGTTACTTCCGAGGATATGGACAGGTTACGTGGGCGACTGCGAGCCACCACATGTTTATTGGACCCGTGTCCCTCCTGGCTTGTACTGGCATCCTGGGAGGTGACACGAGGCTGGCTCCAAGAGGTTGTCAACGCATCCTTAAGTGAGGGTTCCTTGCCTGCTTCCCTAAAAGAAGCGATGGTGAGGCCCCTCCTTAAGAAGCCCTCTTTGGATCCAGCTCTTTTGAACAACTACCGTCCAGTCTCCAACCTTCCCTTTTTGGCGAAGGTTGTTGAGAGTGTGGTGGCACAACAGTTTCCCCGTCACCTGGAGGAAGTTGATTATCTAGATCCGCGCCAGTCCGGCTTTCGGCCCGGGCATAGCACCGAGACGGCATTGGTCGCGTTGGTTGATGATCTCTGGAGGGCCAGAGATGGGAGTTGTTCCTCCATCCTGGTCCTATTAGACCTCTTGGCGGCTTTCGATACCATCGACCATGGTATCCTATTGCATCGGCTGGGGGTGTTGGGGGTGGGAGGCACCGTTTTACGGTGGTTCTCCTCCTACCTCTCTGGCCGATCGCAATTTGTGTTGGCAGGGGGGCAGAGGTCGACCGCGAGACCCCTCACATGTGGGGTGCCTCAGGGGTCGGTCCTCTCGCCCCTCCTGTTTAACACATATATGAAGCTGCTGGGTGAGATCATCCGTGGTTTTGGGGTAGAGTACCATCTATACGCTGATGACACCCAGCTGTATATATCTACCCCAAACCACCCCAACGATGCCGTAGCGGTGATGTGCCAGTGCCTGGAAGCCGTGCGGATCTGGATGGGAAGTAACGGACTCAGGCTCAACCCGACCAAGACCGAGTGGCTGTGGTTTCCGGCTGCCCGATTCAACCAGCTTACTCCATCGCTGGCCATAGGGGGCGAACATCTTGCCCCTGTGGATGGGGCACGCAATTTGGGTGTCCTCCTGGATGCCCGGCTGTCATGGAAGATCAAGTGACAGCCGTGGCCAGGAGGGCGTTTTACCAGGTTCGCCTGGTTCGCCAATTGCGCCCCCTATTGGATCGGGACGCCCTTCGCACAGTCACTCATGCGCTCGTGACATTCCGACTGGACTATTGTAACTCTCTCTACATGGGGCTTCCCTTGAGGTGCACCCGGAGACTTCAGCTAGTCCAGAATGCAGCCGCGCGAGCAATTATGGGGACCGCAAGGTCTACCCACGTAACACCGCTCTTGCGCGAGCTGCACTGGCTACCTGTCGTCTTCCGGGTGCGCTTCAAGGTGTTAATTATCATATTTAAAGCACTCCATGGCTCGGGACCTAGCTATCTGCGGGATCGGATCCTGCCTCATACATCCTCACGGCCGATTCGCTCCCACAGAGAGGGACTTCTCCGGGTGCCGTCCACTAGACTTTGTCAGCGGGCGACGCCCAGGGGAAGGGCTCTCTCTGTGGCGGGCCCGGCCCTCTGGAACGACCTTCCCGACGATATTAGAACGACCACGGACCTCCGCTCCTTCCGTCTTAAATTAAAAACTTACTTTTTCTGTCTGGCCGGCCTAGGATAGTCTCCCTGTCTTGGGGGTTTTACTGGGTAGTTTTAATATAGTTAGTTTTATGGGAATTTTAGCACAGGTTTAGTTTAATTTGGTTTTAGAATTGTTTGTATATTTCTTATTGTTTTTATTCTGCCTGTGCACCGCCCCGAGTCCCCATGGGGACAGGGAGCAGTTTATAAGTATTAAAATTATTATTATTATTATTATTTAAACGTATTCCTTTTTTACTTTGTGTGCTTAAGAATGCATGCATATTCCTGGATTATTTTAAAACTCTTGAATGTTAGGTAAAGATAAAGGTAAAGATTCCCCTCACACATATGTGCTAGTCATTTCCGGGGCGGTGCTCATCTCCATTTCAAAGCCAAAGAGCCAGCGCTATCCAAAATCATCTCCGTGGTCATGTGGCTGGCATGACTAAATGCCGAAGGCCCATGGAACTTGGTTATCTTCCCACCAAATGTGGTTCCTATTTTCTTACATGCTTTCGAACTGCTAGGTTAGCAGAAGCTGGGACAAGTAATGGGAGGTCACTCCATCACACAGCGTTAGGGATTCGAACCGCCAAACTGCCGACCTTTCTCATCGGCAAGCTCAGTGTCTTAGCCGCTGAGCCAGTTATCGATTTACATATTAAATGATCTGGCACATTTGAGGGGTCCTTGGTGCTCTCTGAGCTTGCCTGTTTTCTTGCAGATGTTCCTTTACCCCAGGGGTGGGCAAACTTTGCAACTTTAAGTCTGAAGGACTTCATCTCCCAGACTTCTCCAGCCAGCTTTGCTGGCTGGAGAATTCTGGGAGCTGAAGTCCTTCAGACTTAAAGTTGCAAAGTTTGCCCACCCCTGCTTTACCCTAACTAGATAACAACATCAGTGCTAGGAAGGAGTGCTGTTTGCTGTCACTTTATATTCTGGTGACTTGCCTTTCTGTGTGGATGGGGGTGATCTTAAAGATTCCATGGTTGGGTTGTTTACTGATGGCTCTTTGGCAGTGTTCTTGATCTGGGTATTGTTTAATTGATTGTTGGTCTGAAGTTAATCTTGGAGTAAATCTATGCTGATCTGGGTGCTGATTGCTGGTGGAGATGTGTTTGGATCTTTTTATTCTCTTTTTGGGCTGGGTGATAATCTCTTTTGCATAGTGTGAAGATGTGGTTAATTATGTGTCTATTGATGGCTCATTTGTCAGAGTGCCAGGCCTCTAGTAATTCATTGCCATTTTTGGACTTGGCCTGGTCTAGGATTGTCACATTTTGCCAATTGAAACTTGGGTTAAATCTCTCTATGTGGTGTAAATGATTTTCATCATGTCTTCTGGCTGCCAGTTGGTGTTCATGGATGCCTTCTGTCAGTCTTATGCCTGCTTACCCTATGTAGTGATTGTTGCAGTTCTTACATTGTAAGAACATTGTATGTAAGAACTCCTGTTTTTTCTTCTGGGGTTGCTGGGTCTTTTGATTTGCTTAGGATGTTTTGAAGGGCTTTAGTTCAGGGGTGAAATTCACAGGTTCTGACAGGTTCTAGAGAACCGGTAGCAGAAATTTTGAGTAGTTTGGCAAATACCACCTCTGGCTGGCCCCAGAGTGGGGTGGGAATGAGCATTTTGCAGTATTATCCCCCTGCCACACCCACCAAGCCATGCCCACAGAACCAGTAGTAAGAAAGTTTGCACTTCACCACTGCTTTAGTTGGCTCGTGTGCTATGATGATTCCATGTGGTTTTAGTAGTCTGTTGGTGGTTTCTGAGATATTCTTGATGTACGGCAGTGTATTTACATATTTGCCTATACTCAAAATCATATAAGTCTGAACCATGCTTTTTGTTAGTCCCAAAGCAACTTCAGTAGGTTTCACTGGAAGCTTCTTTTGAGGTGTATAAAAAGGATAGCATACTAGGGACTGCAAAATCTGAATCTGTTGTACCACCTCATCTCATGATGAATTGAAATAGGTGTTGTGGAAACTCTCTAAGCAATTTAGCAACTCCAGTTGCTTTCATCGTAAGTGTAATGGCCAGGCTCAGGACTTCTGAGATTAAATCTGCTGTGGCCCATCAGTGGCCAGAGGAGCTAGTGGCAAATTCAGACTGTGAGGAGGAACATGGGCCAGTCCTGGAGCCAGGAGAAGGGAACAGGTAAGGAACAAGGGCTGACTCGGGAGTAAAGGCACAGGGGGATGGTGAATGGCCCCTCCCATAGGGAATAAAGAGCAGCGAAAGGGGAGGGGAGTTTTCAGGAGACATTTAATTCAATTCATTAGGGTGAAGATCTGTTCTTGACTTTTTGCCAAGTAATTGCTGCTACAGCATGGTGTTTGGAAGATATCAGCCTGGCAACCCTCCAAGCCTGATAAAGATCTATAGTTGTGAAATCTCATGAAAGACTGTTTGCCAGAACTTTGCTGGAGAGGAATTCCCTTTAATCTAAATAAAAGAGGTTGTTTTGGTTATATTTCTTTGCCTCGTTGTTAATCCTTCAGCCTCGAAGAACAACAGCTAATCTTCTGAGACATTTTTTGTATGTGCCACCGAAACCTGAAGCAGGCACTAAGACTGGCCTTTGCACTTTCTTAGGCAGGAAAAAAATGTGGCTGCATTCATTAAACATCCTTATTCTAGTACTAAATTACCCTTTTGACCACATGCTGAATCATTAATTGCTATGAGGTTTGCTAAAAGTGATCCAGCTACACATCTCTTTACAATTTAATGAATTGGTGTTCAACTTAAGAAATATGTTTATTTAATGAAGAGAAAGCATGACCAGGCAACCCAACTGTGTTGAATGGGTATGTATACCCCATCTTCAAAAGTTACCATGACAAAATGCTTTGCTCTTCCATGAGATGAAGTAAACAAAACATAGAATCCAAGGGATGGAAGAGACCTCAGGGGTCTTCTATTCCAAACGTAAGAAGAGAGCAGGAGAGTTTATGTTATGTATCAAATGTATATAGTTATGCTAAAGGAGATTAAACTTTAGATGTCCCCGTCTGTTGAATTGGGCTAATGTGAAACTAACCTTTGCATGACTCCAACTGTCTAAAGAAAGTTCAGAACAATTACTGTATTTTTCAGAGTATAAGACCCACCAAGATTTTGAAGAGATAATTTTTTAAAAAAGTTTTTGCACTCTGCAGACCTCCCAAATGCTCTGCTTGCCTCATTTTTTTGTGAAAAATGGGGCATGCAGAGAATTTTAGAGGACTGCAAAGTGCTCCTGGAGGCTGGGGAGGGGGCAAAAATGAGCCCAAAACAGCCCGTTTTTTGCAGAAACAGCCCATTTTTTGCCCCCAAAAGAGGCATGCATAGCTTTTAGGTGGCTTGTAAAGTGCTCCTATGGGGTGGGGGAGGAATGAGCAAAGAATGGCCCATTTTTTGTGAAAACAGGCCCATTTGTTGCCAAAAAAGAGGCATGCATAGCAGTGGTGGGTTTCTGCAGGCTCGCACCTACTTGCGAGAGCCGGTTGGTGAAATTTAGAGAGCCAGTGAGAGGGGGTTCCACTGGCGTACCTGGAAGTAAATCTGGCCCGCCACTGCCAGTGACCCAACAGGAAGGAAAGGAAGGAAGAAAGGAAAGAAAGAAAGAAAGAAAGAAAGAAAGAAAGAAAGAAAGAAAGAAAGAATTTATCATCACAATTGAGCCCAAAATTTTGGTTGCTAAGCAAGAGCGTTGTTAAATGAGGTATTATGCGCTTCGAAATTTGGACGCTTCGATATCTGTACCCAGAAAACGTGGATTTTGGAGATCGTGAGGACATATCCGAAGAACCAAATCTTCCTTTCTTATGTACAGCACAGGGTGAAATATTGTATATGTATATTTTGTTGTAATGTCTAAAAATTTAATAAAAATATATTAAAAAAAAAAGCAAGAGCATTGTTAAATGAGTTTCACCACATTTTAAAAGGTGGCCACTTCCACCCTGACACATGACTGCCATGCCACGCCCACAAAATAGGCCACACCTACAGAGTAGGTTCTAAAAAATTTGAAACCCACCACTGATGCATAGCCTTTTTTTTAATTTTAATATTTTAATTAAATTTTTAGACATTACAACAAAATATACATATACAATATTTCACCCTGTGCTGTACATAAGAAAGGAAGATTTGGTTCTTCGGATATGTCCTCACGATCTCCAAAATCCACGTTCTCTGAGTACAGGTATCGAAACATAGTACATTAATATTGCACAGAATAACCGATGAGATATTTTAGTTAAGATTTTTTTTTCTCTTTTTCAAAAGTTGTTTAGTTACAGATACTGACTTTAAAACTGAGTCTAACAATGGATAGGAATATATCAAATTGGCTAAAGATATGCCAGGGTTATTTTTTTTTCCTGTTTCCTCATTGGCAATAATCTCCCAATTATTTCTCCCTTTCCTTTATTTTTTTTTATCAGCTACTATCCATAAATAATTTTAGTCTTAATATTTTGAAGCCAGCTCTATTTAAAATTGCTCATGTAAGGGAATGATCACTTTTAATAGACTTACAAAAGAAATGCAGATCTTTATTTTTTCAATTATTACTGTAATTAATATAAATGTTTTACATATTAGTCCTTCACCTCCTATAAATATGATGTGACTTTGCATTTTATATAACAATGCAGGTTTGAGATGAATAAGTAATAATTAATGGCAGAATTCAATAGACAATTAAAATAATGCTATGTTTTCAATATCCATAGGCGGTGTATATCCAATTGTAATGGATTATAAAAACAGAAGATGCATATTTAATTACATAAATCATGTTGTCCAATAAATAATGTTTATACTTAAGTAGAAGTTATTTAACTTAAAATGTTATTTGATTTCAGGCCAAATGGGAAAAATGTGGATAAATTATTCCTTCCTTCCTTCCTTCCTTCCTTCCTTCCTTCCTTCCTTCCTTCCTTCCTTCCTTCCTTCCTCAGAGTCAACCCCTGGGGATCTCCTGGAGAAGTATCTATAGTTTTCTTGGGAAGTGGAGGTTCTAGGTTTGCCGGACTTGAGCATTCTGACTCTACAAAAGGCCACCCTGCTTGGAACAGCTTATATCCTCCGACGGTATCTTGACAGGTCCTTGGTTAGGACTTGAGCTGTTGAGCTACCAACCAGCCCCAAAGGCTGTGAATCTCACCAAAGATTAACCACAGAATAACAATAACAATAATAATAATAATAATGCAGACACTGAAAAGAGTGGGGATGAGATGCTTTCTACTGCTTGTAGAAAGAGTAAACAGTAAAACAAATATACAGTGGTTATCATTTCTAAATGATCCAGTTCAATCATTATTTATTTCACCTCATGAGCCATTTTGCCCTCCCTCTTCCTGTTCATCATATTTTTTAAAAAAATATTCCATGAGTGGAGGTGATGATGATTGTAGCTGATTAAAGAAAGTTGATCAATCACCTCTGGTGTTTATTTCCCTTTCACTCTAGAAAAGCAAATAATCACATTTAGAAAACCTGTAACAAGTGCAATATAAAAGTTACAATGCTGTAAGCTATTTGTTTGCTGAAGATAAGAATGGTTTGATAGCTTAGTCCTTGACTGGGACATTGCTAGGAAGTTTCAGGCTGTAAACTAGATTGAGACTCTAGAAAGAGTGTAGAAAAGAACAACAAAGAGAATTAAGGAACTGGAGGCAAAAACATGGAGAATGGTTGTAGGAATTGGGAATGTCTAGTTTAATGAAAAAAAGGACTAAGATAACATGATAGCAGTGTTCCAATATCTCAGGGGATGCCACAAAGAAGAGGTAGTCAAACTATTCTCCAAAGCACTGAGGGCAGGACAAGAAGCAATGGGTGGAAACTAATCAAGGAGAGAAGCAACCTAGAACTAAGGAGAATTTTCCTAACAGTGAGAACAATTAATCAGTGGAATGAGTTGCCTCCAGAAATGGTGAGTTCTCCAACACTGGAAGTTTTGAAGAAGAGATTGGACAACCATTTGTCTGAAATGGTATATTGAGCAGGGGTTTGGTTAGAAGACCTCTAAGGTCTCTTCCAACTGTGTCATTCTGACAAGATGAAGACAAACATCTGGAAGCAAACAGTAGCAACATGTATCTGTCTTTTTGACAAGAATACTACTTGGAAATATCCATTCAGTCCCTAAGAATCTAATTTGATTTGAAGGTGGATTTTACATGTCAAAATATTACTGCAATAAATATCTGTTTCCCCCCCTCCTCTCCTGATGCAATTTATGAGTGATCTGAGGCATCCCCTGTACAATGTAGGTACTTGATCTATCTGGCCTCTAGCAGAACATACTCTATCATTTGTAGGTGTAGATAAAACTGTATATCATTTTGCACTGGCAGCAACCCCAACCTGTGATTCATCTTAAGAAAGAGGATGCAGTCATAACCAGAACAAATTAAATAACACACCTTTCCACTGAAGGCTATTATTATTTCTTCTAGAATCCTTCCCAAAATAAATATTTTCACCAGGTATGTTTCTTTATGTACATATTCCCTTGGAGTTTAAGGAGAGTTTTGAAGACTTATGGATTTTTTTTTCTTCCATGCAGAACAGACAGTACTGTCTATTTCAATGTTTTCCAACTGGGTGCCTTTGGGATTATAACTCACAGAATACCCTTGTAGTTTGAAAATTTTGGGACTTTCAGTTCAAATACATAAAGAAATATCAAGTAAGGAACAGCAATCCTCTCTAAGAGGTATAACTTTGTGATGGCATACATAGAAAGTTGAAATCCATTAACAATAATAGCAATGTTTAATGTTCAGAATCTTGATAATATATAATTGGGGAAACAGAACAGAATAGAATAGAATAGAATAGAATAGAATAGAATAGAAGAGTTGGAAGGGACCTTGGAGGTCTTCTACTCCAACCCCCTGCTTAGTCAGGAAACCCTACACGACTTCAGACAAATGGATAGCCAACATCTTCTTAAAAACTTCCAGTGTTAGAGCATTCATAACCTCTGGAGGCAAACTGTTCCACTGATTAATTGTTTTATCTGATTGTTCTGATTGATAAAAAATTTGGAGTCTCTGAAATTTTTTGTATTATTTCTTTTGGTTCTACATGAAGGAGGCCTTTCGGGAGGGATTTTAGACGGGGGGGGGTGGAATATTGAATTGTAAGCCACCCAAATTCATTTGCTGAGATGGACAGCTATAGAAATCTAATTAAATCAAATCAATCAATCATCTAGTATGTTACCAGAGGTGGTATTCAGCAGGTTCTGACCAGTTCTGGAGAACTGGTAGTGGAAAATTTGAGTAGTTCAGAGAACCAGTAAATACCACCTCTAACTGGCCCCACCCCCATCTATTCTCTGCCTTCTGAGTCCCAGCTGATAGGGAGGGAATGGGGATTTTGCAGTAACCTTCCCCTGGAGTGGGGTGGGAATGGAAATTTTACAGTATCCTTCCCCTGCCATGCCCACCAAGCCATGCCCACAAAACCGGTATTAAAAAAAATTGAATCCCACCACTGTATGTTACCTTAAAGGTAATCCTCAATTTACAGCCACAATTGGGACCAGCAAATTCATCATTAAATGATGTGGCCATTAAGTGAGACATCATGTAACCTCACCTTATTTTAAAACCTTTTTCTATGGTCACTAAGCGAGGCATCATCACATGAACACAATTTGCTTCCCCTTTGAACTTGCTGGTTGGAAGCCAGCCAGTTATCCCGAACCCAGCTAGTTACAAGGATATATTTATTTATTTATTTATTTATTTATTTTTCATATTTATAACCCGCTCCCATCTCACAACAATATATTACTATTAATATATTAGTAATAATATATTACTCTCCCTTCAATTCAGGACTGGTAGAGATACTTCTATTGCAAAATTATTGTCTCACACACAAGAGGAAGATTTCACAAGATGGACTCCTTTCAATAGCTGAATACTCTGCAAGATAAAAAATCTTTTTTTAATTATTTTTCAAATTCTTGCTCTGAAGGCCTCTTGTATTTGAAAAGCTGTTCATACACTTAAAATCTGAAAACAATATGAGAAGTCAAGAAACGCCTTGGGTTATCTGTGAACCGTTAGGCCGTGTAAAATAGATAGCGCGCAGATTATGCCAATCTAGCCTTCCTATCTATAGCGAGGTACATCTGCAGAGAGAATATCTGGTCAATTGGTCAGAGCATTGCACGGAAGCCCTGGGCATTTGAAGTACGATTAGGCTTTCCTTTGAGAATCAGATATGATGAGAAAAGGGAAAGGGAAAACTGAGTCAGCCCTTCTATAGGACTCTCAAAACATTGTCTTACATTATATTCAGCACAACTGTGTATCGAACCTATGACTTTTATAAGTCTCTGATCCTTTGCATTTGGCTGTGGCAGTGGTGGATTCCTACCAGTTCCGACTGGTTCAGCTGAACCAGTAGTAGCTTGGCAGCCTAGGTCTCTGGAAGTGGCAGTGACCCAGGCCTGCCACGCCCCTGAACTAGTTCTCCCGTAGGATCCGTCATCTTGTTTTTGGCTTCTGCGCATGCGCATAATATTTTTCATTGTGCTGCGCATGTGCGTACAGCCGCATCAAGCTTGCACGTGGCATGTCCCTCAGCAAATCAGCAGTAGTGGCTGCTGGAACCCACCATTGGGCTGTAGAGGTAGGTGAATTCTGTTGATGATCTGGTGTTTTTGTATTGGAGTTGTTTTGTTTTATCCAGGTAATCATGAGTTGCATCGTGTCATGGGTGTTTTAATGTTTATATGCCACCCATGATCACTGATGTGAGAACAGCTTTATAAATTCTTTAAATAATCAAGAGAGCTATGAAGGTTATTCTGGAGACCACTGGCATAGAAGATATTCTGTCTCCTGGCCCCGTATTTCATTCTCAAGTAACTCTCTAGAGAGCATGACTCTCCATTTTGAAAAATGTTGATCTAATGATGCCTAAGAAAAAGATGTAGCTTTATAGATTTTTCTAAACACTGAGCATGTGGAGGATAAACACAGCTCTCAAGGGGGCATGCTTTCCTGCCTAGGAATGTCAAAGAAGGCATCTTCCCATATGCCAAAAGGACAGGCTTCTTATGGTGAAGAAGTTTAGATAAAGGGCCCCTTGTGCACAAGTTAAAAGGAAAGGCAGCCTTTTAAATAGTCTATATATGTTAAGTGGTTAGAATGCAGTACTGCAGGCTTCTTCTGCTGCCTGCCAGCAGTACAATTCTCACCAGCTCAAGGTTGACTGAGCCTTCCATCCTTCTGAGGTCGGTAAAATGAGGACCCAGATTGTTGGGGGCAATAGGCTGACTCTGTAAACTGCTTAGAGAGGGCTGTAAAGCACTGTGAAGCAGTATATAAGTTTAAGTGCTATAGCTATTAAGCTATTAAGATCTTTAAAAGTCACTATCAGTATAACACCTTAGAGCCGGGATGGAGAACCACAGGTGGCACGCAGAGCCATTTGTCAGGGCATGCGAGGCGTTGCTCTGTCAGTCGGCCAGCGTGCATGTGCGCACTGGCCAGCTGAGTTCAGCCTTTTTTAAAGTCATTTTTTGCCATCCACAGGCTCCAGAGGTTTTATAGGAGCTTGGGGAGGGCAAAAACAGCCTACCCCCGCTGAAGGCCCTCCGGAGGCTTCAGGAGCTTTCGTGAAGTCTCCGGAGCACAAGAAACTAGCCCTATGGGCAAACCAGAAGTTCAGGAATAAACTTCTGGTTTGCTTGTAGGTCCGGTTTAAGCCCTCTGGAGCCTTCAGAGACCTTCTGGGGGCTTCCCTGAAGACTCTGGAAGACTAAAAACGACTCTACGAACAAACTGGAAGTCACATCCGGTTTGCCTGTAGGGCTGGTTTTTTGTGCTCTGGAGGGCCTCTGGGGGGGAGCGGGAGAGGCTGTTTTCACCCTCCTCAGGCTCCTAGAAAGTCTCTGGAACCTGGGGAGGGTGAAAAAAGCATGCAAAAAAGGGGGGAGTGCCTGTTATGCGTGCATGCGCACTGGGGGGACGTGCATTGCATTATGGGTGTGGCATGCTGGCGCATGACCCCCCTGCGCTCCCCCCCGCTTATGGCACACGAGCTAAAGAAGGTTTGCCATCGCTGCCTTAGAGCCTAGTAAACAGTAACAAGTCTGACAGTTCTTTCATTGCTGACACCATATGTTGACTATATGCTGCTGCAATTGATGGGAAATCCCTTAATGACAAATTGTAGACACTTTTTCAGGGTAGCTCCGAGTAGAGTGCATTGTAATCAACACGACAAAAGGCATGATGTATCCAAGGCATAGGTAATCAATGCCCAATCTAAAAGGGATGCAGACCAGATATTATTTTGCAAAACTTTTTCCCCTTCCCCCCACAACCATCATCTGAGAAGTTAGTGACAACTGGAAAATCAGGGAACACTCCTCTCTTGGAGAAAGTGGGATACTGTCCAAGGCTGGATGAATTTAACCCCCTGCATCACACTTCCTATTTACCAAATAGCATGTTACATGTGGAAGAATATCAGCTTATTTCCTTTCAATCAAGTCAGAACTTAGATAATTTTAAACAGTCAAGATCATGTGAAGTATTAGTACCACTTTATAATGCCTTGGTAAGACCACAGTTGGAATATTGCATCCAGATTTGGTTGCCACAACATATTTAAAAAAGGTTCTCTAGAAAGAATGCACAGAAGAGCAACAAAGTTGATTAGGGGGCCAGAAGCTAAAAGATACAAAGAATGGTTGCAGAGATTGAGTTTGTCTAGTTTAATGAAAAGAAGAAAAAGAAGTACTAGGGGAGACATGATAGCAGTGTTCCAATATCTAAAGGGCTTCAGCAGGTTCTGACCAGTTCTGGAGAACCGGTAACAGAAATTTTGAGTATTTTGGAGAACCTCTGACTGGCCCCACCCTCATCTATTCTCTGCCTCCAGAGTCCCAGCTGATTGGGACGAAATGGGAATTTTGTTATAACCTCACCTGGAGTGAGGAGGGAATGGAGATATTACAGTATCCTTCTCCTGTCATGCCCATCAAGCCATGCCCACCAAGCCATGCCTGCAGAACTGGTAGTAAATTTTTTTGAATCCAATCACTGGTTCAAAGGCCCCTAAAAGTTGGCCTTACTCTTTACTCAATGAGGCCCATTCTTAGAGATCCTATTTGGCTTTTCAAGAAGAAAGAAAGCATGTGGGTACAATGGCATCAACCATCAATATTTTTTTTCAAATTCTATAGCAGGGTTTTTCAAATTCTGAGAGAACTTTATGGGGTTCTATGAAAAATTAGTGTGGGGGGGGGGAAACATTCACAAACTACCATTTTTTAAAAAATCCCTGGAGCTTTGTTTCTTGATGAGGAGTCTGGGGATTTAAAAAAGAAGAAGATTTGGGCCATGAGAATTTTGAAATCCTTGTTTTACAGATTAGCAAAGGCATTGACACTATTCCAGTCAAATAGTATGGAACATTTCCTAAATACATTCAGGAAACCGTCCAGATTCAGCAGGCATCTGGATGGAATCATTTTAACCAGTACTCCATTACTACAAACACTGATCAGTACACAATCTGTCTGTAATTACCAAACTGAAGGTTCTTTACCTTCAGATCACCAGCTGCATTTAGACCAAAAAGCAAATCTAATAAATATCCTTCATGGATCCAGATACCAGCTTAGAGAGGTTGATGGTTATCACAGAAGTCTAATCTGTCCCTTAAGGCTACCAAAGGAGTAGACAATAGTTATTTTACAAATAACTGAACTGGCATTGAAGAGCAGAACATTCAGGTTGGAGGTACAAATCAGGGATGAAATTCAGCAGGTTCTGACAGGTTCTGAAGAACTGATAGCAGAAATTTTGAGTAGTTCGGAGAACCAGCAAATACCACCCGTGGATGGCCCCAGAGTGGGGTGGGAATGGAGAGTTTGCAGTATCCTTTGCCTGGAGTGGAGAGGGAATGGAGATTTTACAGTATCCTCCCCCTGGAGTGGGGGTGGGAATGGAGATTTTGCAATATCCTTCCCCTGGAGTGGGGTGGGAATGGAGAGTTTGCAGTATCCTTTGCTTGGAGTGGAGAGGGAATGGAGATTTTGCAATATCCTTCCCCTGCCATGCCCATTAAGGCATGCCCATAGAACCGGTAGTAAAAAAAATGAATTTCACTACTGGTAAAAATCCTTTTCTCATCTTCATTCTTCAATCAATCAGAATAGAGCTGGAATGGATATTTGATGTCTTCTACTCCAAACTCCTGCTCAAGCAGGAGACCCTATACAATTTGAGACACGTGGATGTCCAGTATGTTCTTAAAAACCTCCAGTGATGAAGCACCCACAACTTCTGAAGGCAACCTGTTTCACTGGTTAATTGTCCTCACTGTTAGGAAATTTCTCCTTAATTCTAGTTTGCTTCTCTCCTTGATTAGTTTCCAACCATTGTTTCTTGTCTTGCCTCCTGATGCTTTGGAAAATAAGTTGACCCCCTCTTCTTTGTGGCAGCCCCTAAAATACTGGAATACTGCTTTCTTAGTATTGTTCTAGTATTTCCTTAGCCAAGCTGCAAGAAAGCCAGTCATCAGCCTGATTGCTTTCCCTGGCAATGACCAATTTACAGTCTCCCATCATATCTACCCCTGATAGTGATTGCTTCAATGCTCACTCCCAAATAGCATGGGTATCACCCATCAAATTGTCTACCTGGCTTTCTTGTTTGCTAACAGTAACTAAGTTTTCTGCATCATTACTTCACCTTGCATTTCAGTAAATTTCAATTATTAGCACTGGCAATGTTGCCTCTTCTGGGGATGAAACTTGTGAAATGAACATCTAGTGACATTTCTAATAAATTTTGCCAAACTAATTACTAGAATGGCAGAGTTTCTTTAGCTGTATTATTAATGTACTTTAATGATAGTAAGGAATATTCTATTTGGATTAGATTCCACTCCTACCCCCACCCACCTCCCACAGAGAATAAATTCTAGGTCTTCTATGAAGTAGCAACCTTGAAGGACATTTTAAAAATAATAATATATACAACAAGAAAATGTGAGAAACAGGATTTAGAGACATACAAAGAAGAACTGATCTATTTCATAATGGTTAAAAGAAAACCAGACAGCAAGACATATTTGCTTGAAAGTACATTTAACTTCTGAAGTCTTTTCTTTATAGGGCATCCAAAACTAGCATTTATCATTGTAACCAGAGGCAATCTACACATAACCTGCAATTTTTATCACTTTTATTACAATATGCTGGGCTAAATACCTAAAAGGGTAGAACTTTTTGTTCCCAGACTAGAGGCATTGTGAGTCTAACTCTAGATTCATTTGAAACAAAACTATTAACAGGCACAACAATAATCATCCTACTTTCACAAATATGTAAACGTTAAAGAAGTTATATTAACTTTTCAATTAAAAGCAAGCCTAAAATGATGGTGAAAGGCAAAGGTGTCAAACTCAATTTCATTGAGGGCTGCATCAAGGGTGTGTTTGACCTGGGGGGGGGGTGTGGAGGGGGCATGGCCAGCTCAACATAACTCATGTTGTGGATACCTGTGGTGGTCTGAGCACTCTGCCAGCGAAAAAGGGCTCCCAAGCTCCATTTTTGCTGGGAGAGGCATCCTGGGCCAATCCTTTGCTGTTTCCAGGGCGGCCCCATGGGCCAGATCTAAGCACCCCATGGGCCAGATCCAGTCTCTGGGCCTTTAGTTTGACACCCCTGGTGAAAGGAAATAGTAGTGGTAGAATAATGGCTCAGTAATCAGAACAGAGGATAGAGGTTAAGTAATTTTTTCCTCCCACTCAAACTATTTTTTTGAAGTGGATTTAATGTGAAGTACAACAAGTGACAGGCAGAGAAGCTCTACATTACAAGTAGTCCTTGACTTATGACCACAATTGAGCCCAAAATTTATGTTGCTATCTGAGACAGTTGTTAAATGAATTTTGCCTCATTTTATAACTTTTCTTGCCACAAATGTTAAGTGAATAACGATTGTTAAATTAGAAACTAAGTTGTTAAGTGAATCTGGCTTCCCCATTGAATTTACTCATCAGAAGGTCATCTGCAAGCACTGGATTATTCTAGAATAGAATAGAATAGAATAGAATAGAATAGAATAGACAGAGTTGGAAGGGACCTTGGAGGTCTTCTAGTCCAACCCTCTGCTTAGGCAGGAAACCCTACACCACTTCAGACAAATGACTATCCAACATCTTCTTAAAGACTTTCAGTGTTGGGGCATTCACAACTTCTGGAGGCAGGTTGTTCCACTGATTGATTGTTCTAACACTTATTTCAAGTGGCCGGCCTGGCATAGTTTTTAAATTGATTTTGGCATAGTTTTTAAATTGATTTTAGTGATAGTTTTTAATTAGAATTTTAGCACGGGTTTGCTTAATTCAATTTACTTTTAACATTTTATTATATTTATTGTATTGTGTTTTACTGTTCCCTGCGCACCGCTCTGAGTCCCAAAATTGGGAGATAGGGCGGTATATAAATATGAACAAATAAATAAATAACTGTCAGGAAATTTCTCCTTAATCTTAAATTGCTTCTCTCCTTGATTAGTTTCCACGCACTGCTTCTTGTCCTATCCTCGGGTGCTTTGGAGAATAACTTGACTCCCTCCCCTTCCCTGTGGTCATAAAAGGTGATCACGTGACCCTGGGACTCTACAACTGCCATAAATATGAACCAGTTACCAAGCATCGAAATTTTGGTCACATGATCATGGGGATGCTACTTGTGTTTAATGTGAAAAACATTTTTTACAGTGATGATGTAACTTCAAATGGTTACTAAATGAACTGTGGTAAGTTAAAGATTATTCAATTTGATTAAAAATGGTTTTTTTTAGAAAAGTGAAATGATTTTTGTATAAATGTTCATGGATGGATCATCGTGTTCTTATTGTGTTACAAGTTGGCTAAAGTTCTCGTCCTTCAGAACAATAATCTCTCCAGGGTCTGACTCTGCAGCATCTCTGGGGTCTTGCACTTCACTTGTTCTTTAAAAGGCATCGTCTGGAAGCATCTCCCATGAGGCTTCTTTGGGAGCAGGGCTATTATCATTGCAAGAGGTAACCCAGCTCTTGAGAAATGGTTGGAAAATGTCACTTTCTCCCTGGGGGACTTCAGAGAAATCATCCACCCAATTTCTTTACCCACAAATTTGGTGGAGAATTTCAAAAGGCCATTTGGCTCCAGCTCTAGCTACTATTAAGCATTCTATTTATATGCATACACTATTTGTAAGCATCCCAACATACAGGAGATCTCATGACTGATTACATTATATTAAGAACCGGGTAAAATAAAAGCAAGTGAAAGACATGAATGTAAAGCAAGAGAAATAAACAGTGAGACATTTAAGAAACACAAATCATGATCAGATTCTAAATCAGTGATGGTGAACCTTTCCAGCGCCGACTGCCAAAAAGGGAGCGCATGCACATGCACGCTCTCATCGGGGACGAATCCCAAAAGAGGAGCAGCCCAGGGGGCATGCGCGTGCCACAAAATGAACTTCCAGTTGGTCTTCCTGTTCCTGATGTACCTGCACATACAATGATCATTTGGCTGGTGCGCATGCACATCCTGGAAAATGGAAGGCCAGCTCTTCCAGTTTCCAGAACTGCTGCACGCGCAAAGGCCAGCTGATCATCGCACGTGCATGTACGTGCCAGAAACCCGAAAGAGGATTGGCGCCTCCACGTGTGCCAGATGACATGATTCCATGCACTATTTTGGGTACGCATGACATAGGTTCATCTAAATATTAAGTCTCAAATGTAGAGTACAAACCCGGGTCTTCACTATCTGACAAAAGAAATATACTATCAGCACAACTTCACCTCTAGGAAAATCAGTTTGGAAGATACTTTGGAGAACATCTAGACCTACCCAGTACATTTCTATCGTGGTCTTTAAGTGATTCATGCAATGAATCACATAGTTGAATCAACCAGCTAGACCAACTCACCAAGCGACAGCTCACTGTAGCCAACTTGCCACGAGACAACTGGCGACAGGACAATTCAACAATTCAATTCGATTATTTAATATTATTTAAAAATATATTTTATTTTTTGTCATTCACATTTAATGTTGTCCCTTCATTTGCATTCTTTCTTTAATTATTCTTTTCCACTATTTCTTTGATATTAGTGTAATGGTGAGTTGGCCTTGGTGACTTCGCTATGGCAAGTTGGCTGCAGTGAGTTGGCCACAGTAAGTTGGCTATAGCAACTTAACTGTGGTGAGTTGTCGTAGACTCTTTTGGGCAAAACAAGTAAAGGAACAGATTCCAGGAATGGTACTTTATTGTTCTAAGACTTAATACAATCTTGAAAGTCCATCCAAAATTCTCTCTGTCTCTTATTCAATTGAAGCAAGATTATTATTTCTTTCTTTCTCATGTTTCCTTGAGTCTCTTGACTGAATAACCCTTGACAAAATTCTTCTTTGACAGCTCACTCATACCTTCCCTAGTGCTGTAAATTGGAAGCAACTGAATGAGAATATATCTATTGGATGAGGATGCTTAGATAATGAACCACTTATTTCTACACTGAGGTTTTTTTTTACATACATACACACACACACACACACACACCATGATGTAAAAAGACGTGGAGACTCTGGAAAGAGTGCAGAGAAGAGCAACCAAGATGATTAGGGGAATGGAGGCTAAAACATATGAAGAACGGTTGCAGGAACTGGGTATGTCTAGTTTGATGAAGAGAAGGACCAGGGGAGACATGATAGCAGTGTTCCGATATCTCAGAGGGTGCCACAAAGAAGAGGGAGTCAAACTATTCTCCAAGGCACCTGGGGGCAGGACAAGAAGCAATGGGTGGAAACTAATCAAGGAGAGAAGCAACTTAGAACTAAGGAGAAATTTCCTGACAGTTAGAACAATTAACCTCTGGAACAGCTTGCCTCCAGAAGTTGTGAAAGCCCCAACCCTGGAAGTCTTTAAGAAGATGTTGGATAGCCATTTGTCTGAAATGGTATAAGGTTCCTGCCCACGCAGGGGGTTGGACTAGAAGACCTATAAGGTCCCTTCCAACTCTGCTATTGTATTACACACACACATGCACACACACACACACATTAATACAGACAAACAGATACACATGGTAAAAGAATTAAAGTTATTCCAAGCATACTATTGATCTGGTTGGTTATGAAAAAAATGACAAGAATTTATAAAGAATGCAAGGGTGAAACATACATATATACTCATACACATTTTAAATTTGTCCCCTTATAGGCAAATCCAGCTTTGCCTCTAGAAAAAAATGAAAAGCTTATTCACCATTTCATCAACATTGAAATGATAGGAATTCCAGTAAGGGAGTGGCAGGAAGAGACTGAGGAGAAATTCCTCACATTAACTACCATAGTGAAAAACATGAAGTGTAATACATGTCCATGTTTAATTAACCCAGTAATTAAATTATTCCTTTGCTTTTTCTTTATTCAATTAGTTTAGCACTTTCACCCTTCATGCTGTTAGTCATGCAGCTAGTGATACTGTTGCATTCTAATATCCACATGAATCGTCTTTCTATTCCTTCTGACAAAATGGATTCAGGAAAGAAAAGTATACATGACCAGCTCTGCGTTGGTTTTTACTTCCTTCTTTTCTATTTTCCTTTTCTATTTGTTAAAAAGAAATAATACAATACAATAATACAATAGCAGAGTTGGAAGGGACCTTGTAGGTCTTCTAGTCCAACCCCCTGCATGGGCAGGAACCTTATACCATTTCAGACAAATGGCTCTCTAACATCTTTTTAAAGACTTCCAGGGTTGGGGCATTCACAACTGCTGGAGGCAAGCTGTTCCAGAGGTTAATTGTTCTTACTGTCAGGAAATTTCTCCTTAATTCTAAGTTGCTTCTCTCCTTGGTTAGTTTCCACCCATTGCTTCTTGTCCTGCCCCCAGGTGCCTTGGAGAAAAGTTTGACTTCCTCTTCTTTGTGGCACCCTCTGAGATATCGGAACACTGCTATCATGTCTCCCCTGGTCCTTCTCTTCATCAAACTAGACATACCCAGCTCCTGCAGCCGTTCTTCATAAATATAACAATTGTATGGGTATCCACCCGCTGCATTTTCTTCCCTATACTCAGGACAACCTCAGGGCATAGAAGATTAGGAATAAGATCTGTCTGCAAAATAATCTGTCAGTGAAATCATATGACAAGAAATCAGGTGAAAAATTATCCAGACTATCTCCTGTGTGTGTGTGTGTGTGTGTGTGTGTGTGTGTGTGTGTGTTAGTATTATGAGCTGATATATAATTGTTTCCACAACACCCTGTTAAGGCCCCAATTAAGGGAGGAAGCACACTGCTTTTCCTTTTCTGCCTTTCGGCTCATCACCAAAGACCATCTAGACAGAAAGCCAAGAATTCCGTTGTGTAATTTTTTTATATGTGTGTTACGTTTTTGAGCTGATCAATAAATAGCTGATGAGAGCTAATAAGCTCGAAATAGATCTATCCTAGTCTCCCTGACTTATTTTTTTTATTGAAAAAGTTTTACAAAAACAAATTTTCCCCTTTTCCCCCCTCCCCATACATATAATATAAATCAAATACAAGTGCTCTACCCCCCCCCCCCCTCTTTCCAACCCTCATAATATGAATTTCTCACAAAATATAACATTATCCAATTCTCCCCATCCCTTCCCTGGCCACCCAATCCCTCCCCCACCTCCCATTCCAACCCACCCCCCTGACTTCCACTATACACCACTCTGATAATTCCAAGCAGCCCAGATATTATCTGTTCACATTATGCCTTTCTCCTTATCAATTTAAAAAAAAAGAAAAACAAAATTAAAAAAAAAACCTTATTACAAACCCAACATAAACACCCACACCTTCAACATTTGGTTAAACATTAGGATACATGATAAATTTTTAGGCTCTAAATACCATCTATAAAACATATTATAAAAATTCTCCCCAGATCACCAACAAACATTAATCATATCAACTTCCATCCATTATTCATCAATCCAATTCTTAGTTACCAATCTACTCATTCATACCTAAAAACTATATAATATAATATTTTCTAAGCCTTCATTAGGTTACATACATAATGATAATTTCTTAAGATCTAGATACCATCTATAAAATATATTATAAACTTCTTCCAACAGATGTTCCAAAATTTTTCAGTTATCAGCTGCCCCTTCATCAGGATCATTAAGTTCCAAAAACGTGATAGGGTAACAACCAGATCAGCTGCAAATGCTCTAATTCTGTATACCTTTTGCCTTATAGCTATACCATTTAAGGAATTCAGGTCCCAAATTATATTCCACAAGACTTCTAAAATTAAAATAAATGACATTGGAAATAATAAACCTTGTCCAAATCCCATATCCATTTTTCCCCAAGTCTTGATTAGAAAGTCGGTTCGTTCGCTCGTAGGCCTTTTCCACATCCAAGAAAACCAGCATTGCAGAGATCTACATATTTTTATCAAGATAGTCAATTAAAACTATGATTTGCCTTACATTCTCCTACACCTCTTAAATAACTGGCATCAATCTGTTGGAGTGAGCACCCATACCTCCTAGATTCTCCCTTCCAGCATTTTAATTAACCATTAGGTTACATACATGATGATAATTTCTTAGGATCTAGATACCATCTATAAAATATATTATAAAGATTCTCCCATAAATTCTATATCTATGCAAATTTAGCATTTAACTTTCAAAATTCAACCCAAGTTTTTCCCCAGATCACCAACGTGATTTTAATCCTTCCACATCAATGTTCATAAGTCCAACTCTTCAGGTCTGTTTCCATCTCTTCCATAACTGTTTATAATACAACCAGTTTAAGATAACTCCCTGACTTATTTATTGATCAGCTCAAAAACGTAACACACACACACAAACACACACACACACACAAATATATATATATAGAGAGAGAGAGAGAGAGCAAGAGAGCAAGAGAGAACCTGCAAGAAAATTTTGAAAAATCATTTCAATTTGACTTTAGAAAATCATTTTGTCTTAGGGTTTTTAGTTCTTTGATGAGCTGCTTCATCAGAGACTCTTTCTAACCACATAATATAGGTACCATTTGAACAATTTGTCCATTTGATCTGTTGGTTTGATCACATTCTTAAGATTGCACAAACAATGACTCAAACTGGGGTATAATTTAGAGCAGGGGTGTCAAACTCAAGGATTTTGCAGTATCCTTCTCCTGCCATGCCCACCAAGGGTAGTAAAAACTACAGAACCGGTAGTAAAAAAAATGAATTTCACCACTGCCCTCCCCCCCACGATGAGTGACATCGAGCTGGCATGCCACCCCCTCCTGGCCACACACCCCACCTTGATGCGACCCTGACTGAAATCCAGTTTGTCACCGCTGATTTAGAGGGGAGGAGAGGAAATCATCACATTTAAAATAAAGCTGTGTAAAGCAGTGCCTTACTTCACCTGAAGTGGAGCAAGAAAAACTGCCTTGTAGACCTGGATCTGCAGAGCCTTACCTTGTATCAACAATACAAGCCAGATTCTCAGCTCTTTTGAAATATCACCCCATGTAAAGCAACAAGGGGAAAAAAAACTATTGGCGATATTACCTTTCAGCAAAATGCTCATTTGATTTAGGAAGCAGCATGCATATAATCGAGTCAGTAACGAAATTAATTGTGAGTACCTGGCATCTCTCCAAACAAACAGCATTCGGTCCTTCGTTATCTCAAATTGCTTCTGTCACTAATTAATCAACTCTTCATTCATAACTCCATAGATCTAGTTCTGCTTTCAGTTTAAAGAAATAACGATGAATAAATTAATTATGTTTATTCTCTGAGTTTATTTTATATAAAAAGTAGAGGGAGTCTACTCCTGAAAAAAAAAGTTGCAATGTAATGCAATATGAAATGTGCCGTTTGAAAATAAGATGCTCGGGAATACAAAACATAGTTTCCAGTCTGCCTTTTGTCAAATGATTGCAGCTGATTAACACATTCATTTGTTTTGTCTTTCCCTCTCCTTTTCTCTGGACTTCCAGGTGAGATTTTCTGCAAAAGGTTTTGGTGCATCTCTGTGTCCAAATCCTGTAGAATAAATCTTTCTGCATTTCCTCCAAAACAAGATGTGCTGAAGGATCTGAGGAAATGAGTCAGGTTGAGGGTTGGCTTTCTCCTTGCAAAAATTTCAGAAATCCTGAGATTTTGTTTTTGCTCAAGGAGGATTAGTAAATTATAGGTAGGTCTCAATTTACAACAGTTCACGTAGTGACCATTTGAAGTTACAACAGCACTTCTGGCTATTTTTCACACGTATGACCATGATAGCATGCCCCTGGTTATGTGATTGACATTCAGATGCTTGACAACTGATTCATATTTACGACGGTTGCAATGCCTCGGGGTCTTGTGATCTTGCTTTGCGATTTTCTGACAAGCAAAGTCAATGGGGAAGCCAGATTCACTTAACAACCACTTAACATTCACTTGAACAATCGCACTGATTCATTTTACAAAGGCCGCAAGAAAAGTCATAAAACTTAACAAACAATAAAGTCCTAAAATGGGGCAAACTTATCACATTTCTCATTTATAAATTCTGGGCTCATTTGTGATTGTAATTGTCATTGTGATTGTAATTCAACCTGTCCTAAGATACCATGTATTTCCCTTCAGCTCCAAGGCCGAAAGAGCAGAGAAAAGTTTTGCTCACTTATAGAGACAAATATAAAAGTCCACTATAACTAAATGGAACACGCCACATATTTATCATCTTCCCCAGCACACATTTGCCTGTCACCATAGCAAACCCCATTCCCTGTTCTAACTCACTCTCTAATACACATCCGCCCACCTACTTTGCAAGCCACCTGGCGCTTCCGGCTTCATCCTAGACAGTCTTTTTTTTCTTTTTTTAAAATATGAATTACTTTCAAAGCTGATGCTTTCCATTGTAGTATTCCTACCTCTATTTTTAAAAAAGCAAGGAGCTTGACAGATGCTCCACTGGGAAGCCACATCAATTCTGATGAGAGCCAAGCCTAAGTGATATAATGCAAAGATTCATATTTCTTCCAGACAATTCCTTTGAGCAAATTATTATAAACTTTGCTTCATAATACTTGGATTCACTACAAATCCAACTCTGTGAAGTTGAGGTCTCTCTCAACTTGAGGGTAGTGTTGACTGATGTGTCACTGTGTGTCTATTGACACTGAGATAAAGAGGAGGTTGTTATGGTTGCTTCTTTCCTGAAACCTCTAGAACACAGGTGTCAAACTCGATAGCAACACGTGACATAATGTTTTTTGCCTTTGCAGAGCTGGGGTGGGCGTGGCCTGCGCATGATGCATCCAGCCCATGGGCTGCCGGTTTGACAGGCCTGCTCTAGAAGATCTAACTCCAGTGAATCTGGAATTATATTATATATAGTTGAAGAATTTGAGCAATGCAAGATCTCAGATCTCTAATTCATATGACGACTGCTTTGACTAAGAAATGAAAAAGTTCAGGAAGAGTTCATGGCTATGTCAACATTACTCTTATGCTAACCTTTATTATCTTCAAGATCCAAAAACAGCAATGCAAAGGAGAAGACCTCATATGGATAGCTGCACAATCTCAGTATGAAAAGATAATAAAGTTATTCATGTATGATGGAAGGATGTATTGATTAATTAAATTTAAACACTGCATCAATCCCATTGCATTCTTTGCTGTCAGTGTTTTCAATGTGTTGATCGACCAGGGTATTAAGGATATGCAAAAGGGCAATCTGGAATAAATTATTCAGAGGCTTGGGTTTAATGAGTCAGGTGAGAAAAAGTTTGTTCTTTTACTTAGAATTATTCAAACTAACATATGAATGAAGAAGCTGGTGGTGCAGGCTAAATATGACTATTGTTTCATATAAGAGCCACAGATAGAAGAGAATTAGTTTTCTGAAATATTAGCTGCCATTTTCACAAAGTAATTATTGCCATTTCCCTTTTATAATGTTCTGGAATATTGCTAATTCTAGGGCATTAAGGACTATGCAAAATGATGGTTGGGGAAATGCAGTTTTCTCACCATGGAAAACATATAAATAAATCGAGGAACTGGAAAGAAGCTGTTATATGCTGTGCTGCGTTGTGCTGTAGTTAGAATGCACTGAGAAATTAGGAGAAATTGTTTTCTATTGAAAGAGTCCATGGAAAACCTGCCTTTACTGTCCCTGCCCATAGATGGCGCGAAGAACTTTGAGATGCCATAAGCACATGATACTAATTCAGTCATCAGTATTTGGCAAGTGTATCTCAACCAATTAAGTATATTGTGCTTATTATTCATGTGCCTTGTGATGAATGGCTGGTGCGGATCCACTGCTGAAAACCCTAATAAACCTGGGACTTTACTGTAACCTCTTCTAATCTGGTACATAGAGATCTGAGTTTGGGAAAGGCGCACATGATAATGAAAATGAATTAAAAACAAACCAAGTTCACAAGGTGGAAAGAGTATAATTAAAACCAGCTTCTTTTATCTCAATATTTCATTAAATAGATGGAACACTCAAAGATATATACAACCCGCCTTTTAATTAAATTGTATCTTCTTCTACACGAGCGCCAACATCCTGCAAATATTTCTCCACAACCATCCAAATGCAGTGGACTCAGTCCCATAATCCCACAGCATTAAATCTACATCTAAAATTTTCAGAAATTTGCAAATGTCTACAGTGCAGGGATGGGTTTACTATATTAGACTAAATCTGTGTGGTCCAGTTAATTCTAAGTTTAACCACAGAAGTACATGGGTTGACTTTGGGTCAGTCACTCTCTCAGGTCAGCCAAAGTTGGGTTATAAACGTTAATCTAGAGTTCCAAAAGGTGAGATATATATCTAAGTAAGAATTAGGTAATAAATAAAGTTTATGAGACTTATGGAACTAAAGATTCTCATTGTTACAAAATTCTGAATCCATGACTTTCTCAGTTGTTACTGAAACATATAACAACTTCTGATGGACAATACCAAGGAGGTTTAAAAATTTACTCAATTTGCAACTTGCCCTTTTGCAAACCATTCTCTTGCTATTGCAAAATTCAGGTTTTGCAATATGACAGTCTAATCACCCAGAGGTTGAGTCCCATGATTCAAGACCTAGCCAAGATTATCATAGTTACAGAGGTGTTGCCCTGAAAACAAAGTAAACTGCTCTAATACAATAGATTTATGCAAAAATACGTCATCATATAACAAGGTGGATACTGTGGTGGTCTATAATGGGTTTTTTGTCTGAGTTTCCCCCCCCCCCCATGAATGTGGTCTACCTATTGTGGTTTTCACATCATAGTAAGCAATGATAACTTCATCTGTCCTTGTATTGGAGTCTAATCAAATCCCTTTGAAAGGTTGTCCTGGAAGGTGAGGTGTGGCTTAGATCCTGCTTACCTGGCACTTTCCAATATTTCATTAATCATCTGAAGAACTTAATTTTGCTTTTCCATTGCTCTGGAGATCAGCAGATATAAGGCGTAAGGAAGATGATCTTGAACAGAGATATACAAGAATAATTGACTGATCAAAAGATGTTGCAGTATTTCTTAAGTCCGTAAGCAGATAAAATAATAATAATAAATAATAATAATAAATTCGAATTTATTAACCGCTCCCTCTCCCCACAGGGACCCGGGGCGGTGCACAGGAGGAACTAAGAAACAATATAAACAAATACAAAAATACATACTTTAAAACACAATTAAACAATATTATCCCGTGCTAAAAATAATTAAAAACCCATTAAAATACATTTGAAATCTATAGATAGAGAGACTATCCAAGGCCGGCCAGTCGAAAGAAATGGGTCTTCAATTTCGTACGGAAGGAGCGGAGGTCAGTGGTCGTTCTGATATCGGGGGGAAGGTCGTTCCAGAGGGCCGGGCCCGCCACAGAGAGAGCCCTTCCCCTGGGCGTCGCCCGCTGACAAAGTCTAGTGGACGGCACCCGGAGAAGTCCCTCTCTGTGGGAGCGAATCGGCCGTGAGGATGTATGGGGCAGGATCCGATCCCGCAGATAGCTAGGTCCCGAGCCATGGAGCGCCTTGAAGATGATAATTAATACCTTGAAGCGCACCCGGAAGACGACAGGCAGCCAGTGCAGCTCGCGCAAGAGCGGTGTAACGTGGGCGAACCTAGTGGTCCCCATAATTGCTCGCGCGGCTGCATTCTGAACTAACTGAAGCCTCCGGGTGCACCTCAAGGGAAGCCCCATGTAGAGAGAGTTACAATAGTCCAGTCGGGATGTCACGAGGGCATGAGTGACTGTGCGAAGGGCGTCCCGATCCAATAGGGGGCGCAATTGGCGGACCAGGCGAACCTGGTAAAACGCCCTCCTGGCCACGGCTGTCAGTTATATGTCTCCATAATTCATTGAGCTGTAAGGAGGAGGTACCACACAGTCGGACTTTCAAGAGTCTGTTATTATAATCCACCTTAATGAAAATAGATTTAACCTTCCTCTGGAGTTGATTTCCTGGTCTGGTCTACCTTGTGGAGCTGACAGCACATTTGATGCTCAAACTCACTTTGCTTTGGGAAGGCCTTAAATTCTTATGGTACAAATGACCAAAGACTACTTTATCAGCTATTTTCTACCAGAAAAAAATGGCTCTAACCTCTGGGTGTAAATAGATTTTCTCATGCTATGTAAACAATTTTTCTCCCCACTATATTCTAGGATGAGTTTGGAACGTCAAAAGAATGTAGGTTCTCCTTTTGTTGCTTATTCCATAGCAAATCACAAATATCAGATAGTGATTTGTATAGCTTCAGTTAGCTACATATACTTGCTAATGTACATTTTCTCATGTTTTCTGCAGACAGCTCTCAATTCCCGTTGGGAAGAGTCTATTCTTTTCATTACATCTACAGTAGCTGCACCATATCTGTAACAATGGCCATGTAATTTTATCTTGGAAACTAAGTTCTTATCTCATTCAGAAAAAAAAAAAAAACATCCACTAGTAATTTATATTCTTATTCTTTGAATCCTAGTGGACAATTACTTAAATATGAGCCAGCAATGTGTTGCAGCTGCCTAAAAGACCAACACAGTTGTAGGCTACATTAACAGAGGTATAGAATCAAGATCATGTGAAGTGTTAATACCACTTTATATCGCCTTGGTAAGGCCACTATTGCACTCAGTTTTGGTCGCCATGATGTAAAAAAGATGTTGAAACTCTAGAAAGAGTGCAGAGAAGAGCAACTGAGATGATTAAAGGCCTGAAGACTAAAACATATGAAGAACAGTTGCAGGAACTGGGTATGTCTAGTTTGATGAAAAGAAGGACTAGAGGAGACATGATAGCAGTGTTTCAATATCTCAGCTGCCACAAAGAAGAGGGAGTCAAGATATTCTCCAAAGCACCTCAGGGTAGAAGAATCAATTGCTGGAAAGTAATTAAGGAGAGAAGCAACTTAGAGATAAAGAGAAATTTCCTGACAGTTAGAACAATTAATCGGGGAACAACTTGCCTCCAGAAGTTATGAATTCTCCAACACTGGAAGTTTTTAAGAAGAGATTTGACAACCACTTGTCTGAAGTGGTGTAGGGTTTCCTCCTAAGCAGCGTGTAGGACTAGAAGACCTTCAAGGTCCCTTACAACTCTCATTCTATTTTATTCTATTCGTCCATTCTATTCCATTCCATTCCAAACATTGAAGATGGTATTTCAGACATGTAGAGTCTTTCTTGAGCATTAATTTTATGTATTGCTTGAAAATTTGATCAGAAAGGAGCATGTTTAGTGATTCTATGCCTGTCACTCTCTCCCACTTTCAAAGCCATTTGCAGTGACGGAAAACAGGAATAGTCTGCTTAAAGTGTCTGCAAAAATGATATGAGATTTTTACCCGTGTGGCATTTATTGAACGCATCATAACATTATATTTCATTAATATTCCCTGAAGCCTCTTGGAGATCTAGCAGTTTCTTCATAATGGTTTCCATAACTTCCCATAACTTTTCTTATTGGCTTACCAAATGTAAGATGAAGGAAGTGCATAGAATACCACGGACCATTTTTTTTCAATGTTCATAATCCTATCAATCTTTTTGTGCATTGATGGTCAGAATGGTTCACATACAGATGATGATGATGGTGATGATGGTGATGATGATGATGGAGAAGGAGGAGGAGGAAGAAGAAGAAGAAGGAGAAGGAGAAGAACATCAGTGGAACAATTTGCCTCCAGACGTTGTGAATGCCCCAACACTGGAAGATCTTGGAGCATTTGTCTAAAGTGGTGTAGGGTTTCCTGCCTTCCAACTCTGTTATTCTATTCTATTCTATTCTATTCTATGATGATGGAGGAGGAGGAGGAGGAGGAAGAACAGCATCTGTTCAGACAATTCTGACTCTTGGCCAGGTCTAGAGGTGGGCTGATGCCTGGTTTGGGTGTACCAGTTGTTAAGATTCTGTGAAGTTCAGTGAATTGGCAAATGCCACCACTGACTGGCCCCGGCCATCCCACCCCTCCTTATCTTGCTTCACCTGTCTTGGCCGGGGCCTAGAGTCATGCCTGAGGAATATCTGCTGCTCCTCTCTGGTTTCCTCACTTGCCTTGACCACATGGGCCAGCTGATGTCTGCCTGGTGAGTCTTCCTTCGCTTCTCATACGGTCCCAGCAGCCCACCTTGCTTGCCTGCCTCCCATGCGGTCCCAGCAGCCCAGCTTGCTTGCCTGCCTTCTCTGTGTCTGTCTGATTAACCTTCCTTTGCCTGTTTGCCAGCACAAATGGCCTGTTACAGGGCTTTCCTAAGGCTCCTCTAGCCTGTTACAGGCTGAAATGGAGCGTCCCTGACCTTTCCGGGCCTTCCTAGGGCTCCCCCTGCATCTTACAGACTGAAATGGAGGATCTCTGGTCCTAATCCGCCCCTCCCACCCCATTTCCCATGGCTTTGCTGTGCTTGCTTTTCAAAGAGCTGCAGAAGAGGTTGAGCCACGTGGCAGAGAAGCCGAAGTCTTTTATTCAGAAGCTGGTGAAGCTGTAAGAACGTGAGATGTAAAGAAAACAGCTTTCCCCATCTGAATGAAAGACTTTGGCTTCTCTGCCCTGAGGGTCTGCAGGCTTAGTTTTTTTATATTGAAAAAGTTTTATTGGTTTTACAGTTTTTCTATAGGATAGGGTAAGGGATACAAAGAAATTTTGAGAGCATTCACGTCAAAGTCGTCGGCCCTACCGGGACATCACAATAGATCATTAATAAAAAACATTTTCCATACACTACAAAGTAAAAGCAAGTACATATTTCTAAGTTCTCAGTTCTATGCTGTCAGTCATTTACAAAAATCCAGATGCACATGTTATATTATACAATATTATTCAAAAAACCAAGGCAAAGTTATTTTTTAGATCTAAGTCTCTTGGCAATTGTATCTTTTATCTCTCCTTCCAGGCCCCCAGCGGGCGGGGCCGTGGCCCCCCCTGCCCCCCCTGGATCTTCCCCCAGGGCAGAGGAATGTTTTTTTAAAAAGGCTTCCGCCTCAGCAACTGTTTTAATCCTCACTCTTCCTCCTTCCCAGAACACCAGCATCCCTTCAGGCATCACCCACCTAAACCAGATCCCGTGGTCAAACAATTTTTTGGACAAGTAGGAAAATTTCCTTCTTGCTTCTCTAATCTTTCTTGGGATCTGCTTTAGGATAGCAACCTCCTTTTGTTGGTAAATTAACGGACCTCCTCTTTGCACTTTCAAGATTTCCTCTCTGGTTGACCTTCTAACAAATTTAACATGTATCTCTCTGGGTACTTCATTTATCCTGGCATATGCAGAGTTAATTCTGTAGGCTAGGTCAATGTCCCCCCTGATCTCATCCTTAGGTTTATGTAAATAGTCTGCTATAATTGTGCTCATGAGTTCAGGGAGACATTCACCAGTTTCCTCAGAAACATTCTGAAATCTCAAAAAATATGTCATCCTTTCCATATCAATCCTAGACACATGCCCATTTATTTCCACAACCTCATTAGTAACATTTTTAATCTCTCCCTTAGCCCCCGCCAGCCCCCCTTCCAATTCTTCATTCTTCTGTGTGTTCTCCAGCACTTGTTTCCGTGTGTCCAATAATTCCTTTTTAAAGTTGATATTTTCTGCCCTCTGGGCCTTAATTTCTTGTACCAAAGTTTGTATAACAGATTCAAGAGAGGCCATCCTTAGTTCTAAACTTGCCAGTGCTGATTCTTGTGCCATGGTTAGCTGTTAAAGTCAGTGCCACTAAAATGGCGTTTTTTGGGTGGGGCTGTTGAGGCAAGTCAGGAGCCAAAAGTTCAGTTCAGGGTTGTAAAGTTCAGGAACCAAGAGAGAAACAATTTTCCAAGTCAATAAGTATAATAACGAAGGCACTCCAGAAAAGAGATCACAAATCCCAAAAAAAATTCTTCTTTAGTAACCAGAGGGAGTCCAAATCACAAAGAGACGCTGGAAATTTTCCATAAGTAAAATAGTCATTCAGGGACAAAGAGAAGCCATTTTCCACCGCCCAGACTCAGAGCCAGAAGGAGAGAGTGGTAAAAAAAAAATGTTTCAAATCAGCCAGACCTAGATACATTGTTTCAAAGACAAACCGCAGACCACTTTCCCTTGTTTCAAACAGTCCAGATTAGAGATATCCGCTTCCTCGCAGCGAGGAGCCATTCTTAAGTGCCGCTTTAGTCCGAGGGGGGGTTTAACAAGCAGACACCCCCCTCCAAGTTCTTTCAGCCCAGGCTGACAGCAGGAAAAAAAATGTTTAAAACCACTCACTTTCACCCTCGCAGCCAAAGCCCCGGGAAGCCTTCCAACTCAGACGGCCAGCTCTCTTCATATTTTCAGAACGATACCGCCCGCCATTGGCGAAGGAAAAAAAACCCGCAGCATGTCCTCCTCCACCTAAGCCGAAGACAAGGGTCGCTTCCCAGCTGCCGCTGGGGGAGGACGACCCAGGCAAGCCGGCTTTACGGGAGACCCCCAAACGGGGCGTCTCGCCCCCGTGGGGGGGCAGGAAAAGAAACAAAGCGGCGAGCGAGCCCTAGGCTCGCCCGTCGCCGCTGGAGCCGGAACCGGAAGTTCCAACAGGCTTAGTTTTTACCCAGTCTGGTCAGGTTTAGTTTGGGCCCAGTCTGCTTGCTGCTGACTGGCTAGTTCAAATGAGCAGCTTCAGGGATTGGGGAGTAGCAGCCAATCAACAAGGGCCTTGCAGTTCAGCCCAATTAGACAAAGGAAGTTACCTCTCCTTTCATTGGCTACTGCTGCCTCAATCCCTGAAGAAGGAGGTTGCTGTAGCCAAGTCCAGGCTTGGACCTTCTGGCCACGTGGCCCCAACCAAAGTCTTTTAGTCAGAAGTTGGTGAAAATGGCCATCTTGGTGGCAGTGACTCTAACTTTTAACCATGGCACAAGAAGCAGCACTTGTAAATTTGGAACAAAGGATGGCTTCTCTTGAAACCTCTATGCAGACTTTGATATCAGAAATAAAGGCCCAGAGGGCTGAAAATAGTACTTTCAAAAAGGAACTATTGGATACCCGGAAGCAAGTGTTGGAGAATACACAGAAGAATGAAGAATTGGAAGGAGGGTTGGAGGGGGCTAAGGGAGAGATTAAAAATGTTTCTAATGAGGTGGGGGAAATAAATGGGCGTGTGTCTAGGATAGATATGGAAAGAATGACATATTTTTTGAGATTTCAGAATGTTCTTGAGGATTCTGGTGAATGCCTGCCTGATCTTATGAGTACAATTTTAGTAGACTATTTACAAAAACCTAAGGATGAGATCAGGGGGGACATTGACCTAGCCTATAGAATTAATTCTGCATATGCCAGGATGAATGAAGTGCCTAGAGAGATACATGTGAAATTTGTTAGAAGGTCAACCAGAGAGGAAATCCTGAAAGCGCAGAGAGAGAAACCTTTAACTTATCATCGAGAAACGGTCACTATCTTGAAGCAGATCCCTAGAAAAATTAGAGATTCAAGAAGGAAATTTTCCTTCTTGTCTAAAACCTTGTTTGATCACGGGATTTGGTTCAAGTGGATGACACCTGAAGGGATGCTGGTGTTCTGGGAAGGAGGAAGAGTGAGGATTAAAACAGTTGCTGAGGCGGAAGCCTTTCTTAAAAAACATTCCTCTGCCCTGGGGGAAGATCCAGGGGGGACGGAGGGGGCCACGGCTCCGCCTGCGGGGGGCCAGGGAGGAGAGAAAGAAGATACAATAGCCAAAAGACTTAGATCAAAAAAATAACTTTGCCTTGATTTTTTCCTGAACAATTTTGCATAATATTTCTATCCGGACTTTTTGTAAATGTCTGACAGCATGGAAGGGAGAATTTAGGTAAATGTACTTGCTTTCAACTTGTAGTGGTATGGAAAATGTTTTCTATGTTAACTTTTTTAATGTGTATTTTGAGGTCTCGGAAGGTCCGATGACTCTGACGTGAATGCTCTCAAAATTTCTTTGTAACCATTACCTTATCCTGTTAAAAAATGTAAAACCAATAAAACTTTTTCAATATAAAAAAAAAGAAGTTGGTGAAAATGTTTTCCTTAGATTTCATGTTCTTAGAGCTTCACCATCATCTGAATGAAACACTATGGCTTCTCTGCCAGAGAGTCAGCCTCTTCTGGACCTCTGGAGCAAGATCTTCAAAAAGTAAGAAATAAAATAAATGGCATGATTAACGTTTAAAATTATTTTCATTGGGAAGTAAAGGTAATTAAGTTAGCATGAATGTAACCTATTAAGATGATGTTTAAAAATATAAAAGAACATTATATTAAAAATGTCCCTGATTTGCAACTAAATCATTTATGTCTATCCTTTGATTTTTGTAGCAAATTATACATTTTTGTTTTTATATAAAAATGAATATTCATTGAGAATCAATCTGTTTTTTCAAAGTAGTTTCTCTCTTGCCATCCTCTGAAGCTCTACTCCTTAACTGATTTTTCTTAATAATTTGTCTATTTAGAACAATATAAAGGAAGCAGAAAAAAAGGCAACGGAATTCCCAAGGGAACAAAATCCCTACAGCTATATATAGACTACCACCCCATAGTAGTCTCTAAAGTGGTCATTACCACAGTAAAAAGCTAGTACGATGACTTTAAAATACATCTATTACTGTTTCCCAAAAATATATGCCAGTACTTGCTAAAATTTTAGAAGGTACCTATGTTAACCGATATCTGCTTCCATTAGCAGAAGAACAGCTTCCAATATGGATGGGGGGGGGGGATAATCACAAATCCAGCACGTTTTTATATTTGCTTGAGAGTCTGTGAGAAATCTTTTGCTAATGTTTGAATGAAACTTCACTGAACAACTAGTGTAGTTTTGTCTTCTTGTAGTTCTTGAAATTCATGACACAGAATTCAATGTTTCAAAGGTATTCATATCATTTAGCCATTTCTTACATAAGATTGCAAGGTTTAAAAATTCTGCGTGTTTAAACATTTCACAGAAAAGTCTTTTTATAATGCTACTATCAAGCATTGCACATTAGGCTTGTCAAATTTCTGATCAGACTGCATTTCACAATGCTTCAAGTGTATAATGGCTTATTTAGTTATATTAGCAGAATAGATATCAGTAAAATTATACCTTTATAGCAAAAAAAAAGTAACTAATCCGTGGGAAACGGAGTTGGGAGGAGTAAGTGGAATCGGAGATGCTAGCGAATCAGGCCCAGCCTTTGGAGACCCAGCTGATGGAGTGGGGGAAAGCGATTGTGGGTACTCCAGGGGAGCATGAGGTATTTCAGTGGTTTGGGGGAGGCCTTGGGTGGTCTGCTCCAGCACTAGGCCCCACATGCTGTTACCCAGCCTGAGGTACCTCATGTGCATTTAAAGACCTGCACATTTGATTAACAAATGTAATGGGGAAAACAGGGAGTGATCACATTCATTTAACATGATTCAATCCAACAAATCCCCAGGTTACAAATGTAATTGGCAGGCTGTGTTACATTTGTAACTGGAGGATTACCTGTATAACGAGAGTGAGTGAGGGTCTCAGGAAGTCCTGCCTTAGCACCACACGGGTCCTGTGCCACGCCCACCCCGGCCACGCCCACCCAGTCATATGACCACCCAGCCATGCCCACCCAGCCAGTCATTACGGCAGAAAAGCAGTTGTTAAAAAAATGCAGCCCACCACTGGCCAGGTCTCTCCACATCTTCTGATCTTGTACCATTTCTTTGAGTTTTCCTGTGCTCTGTCTGGTGTCAGCTTTGATAGTGTCCAGCCACCATGTTCTTTGATGACCTGGTTTTCTTTTACTGCTAACTCTCCCAAACATAATTGCTTTCTCCAGTGAATTCCCCTGCATGACATAGCCAAAGTAAGCGAGATGCAGTTTCATTATTTTGCCTTCTGGTGACATGCCTGGAGTTATGTGTTGCAGAACTTGCTTGTTAGTCACCTTTGCTATCCAAGGAATACGCAGGAGCCTTTTCCAACACCACAGCTCAAACGAGTCATTTTTCCCCCTGTCTTGTTTTTTTAAGGTTCAACTTTCACATAGAGAGCTATGGGGAGCACAATAGAGTGAATTAACCTACATTTGGTTGCCAGGTTGATGTCCTTGCTTTTCCATATTTGGCTCATGTTCATTATTGCTGTGCGAACCAGTACAATCTGATGTTTTATTTCTGTGCTGCGTTCACCGCTTTGAACTAAATACAATGAAGTGAATTATTCCACACATTTTATATCCATCTTGATGTTTCTCTTCCTTGCAGTGGTCACAAGCTTGGCCTTTTTGATGGTCAGGAAGAGACCAAAATTCTCACTTTCTTCTTTGATTTTCTTGATTAGATTATTCCTGGTCTTCTTTGGTTTCTGAGTGGAGAGTTGTATCATCAGCATGGTGGAGGTTTTTAAGAAGCGACTAGACAGTCACTTATCTGAAATGTTATAGGTTCTCTTGTTTGAACAAGAGGCTGGACTAGAAGACCTCCAAGGTCCTGTCCTATTCTATTCTGTTCTGTTCTCTTCTATTATATCCAACTCTACTCTACTGTATTCTATTCATAGTGAAGATTGTTGTTTCTTCCAGCAATCTTCACCCCAATTCCTGATTCTTCAAGATTTTGCTTCCTCGTAATACTTTGGTATACAGGTTGAATAGGAAAGGGGAAACCTTTTCTCACTCCTTTTTCTATCTTAAACCAAGAAGAATCTCCACATGGTGTTCTCATAGTGACTTCCTGATTTGTGTGCAGTGATTTCACCAACTTGACTAGATTTGCTGGTACTCCCAGGTGTTGTAACCCTCTCCATAGCTTCTCGTGATCAACAGAATCAAAGGCTTTCTTGTAGACAATGAAGCACATGTAAATGATCTTTTGGTAGTCATGAGATTGTTCCATGATCCAGCAGAAGATTTTCAATATGGTCACAGATACCACAATTCCTTCAGAAGTCAGCTTGGATAGCTGATAATTCCGTTTTGATGGTTTGTGTTAGATGTTACTGCTGATGTGAGAGATGAGAGCTGTTGTGTGATAATTGGAGCAATCTTTAGAGTCAGCAACCCTTTTTCAGCAATGAAATGAACACTAAGCATTTCCAATCCTGTGGCCATGTATTGGTTTCCCAGATTTTCTGGCACACAATTCTTAATGACTCTGAGTGTCATAGATATCTGTAATGCTGCAGGGATAGTGTCAACATGTAATGGAGTTTTGTAATTTGATAGTTGGTTAATCACTCATTTGACCTCTTCTTCAAGGATGGCTGGTTCTATTTCTCCTTCTCTTTCCTCCTCATTCTGAGGCTGAACCCCTTTGCTACCTGCCTACAGCTCTACTGTATATTCTCACCATCTGTTCTTGATGCCTTTTTGGTCAAACTGTCCTTTTCCTTGCTTGCTTTTAATTATGCCTTTGTGACTGATAAAACATTCAGGTTGCAATCAACTATTTTGAGATTATTTTCACAAATATACTTAGCAAGTTTGGTATCCCTCATCAACATAGTTCTGTGTTCTAAGGATGAGGGATATGAAAAGACCTTTGAAAATCCAATAAAGATGAATTTTGTAGCTCAGTAGCTTCTTTGACCAACTACATAAGCCCAAACACATTATTACCTCAAGTGCTGAGAAAATATTGGAAATATTGCCTCAAGACTTGTGACTTACAACATCTTCAATCTTAAGAAGCAAAGAATAATGCTTATTTAGTGTGCAATTCCAAGTTTTGGGATAGATGCTATAGATGATAGATAAATGATAGACGGATGGATAGATGATAGATGATAGGTAGGTAGGTAGGTAGGTAGGTAGGTAGGTAGGTAGGTAGGTAGGTAGGTAGATAGATAGATAGATAGATAGATAGATAGATAGATAGATAGATAGATAGATAGATAGATAGATAGATAGATAGATAGATAGATAGATAGATAATGACAGACAGACAGATCTGAGGTATTGAGATCTTCTAATAATGCAATGGATAGCAAAAAAAAAAAAAAGTTTTCATAGAAAAATTCAATCCAGTGTCCCCCAGAGTTCTCCAGATTTCGGGGCATATATGACCAGCCTCAAAATTATTATTATTATGCAAAGACTTAACTCTCTGCAAAAGGCTGGAAGCAGTGAAAAGAAACAGAAGAAGAGAAGGATAGCAGCAGAGGATAGACTCAATTATTGTGGCAATAAGTGAATGGTTGAAGAGCTTAAGGACCATGTTAGAGGTAGATCACCATGGAGAAAATCTATGTGGTCGCTAAGAGCCAACGATGGCCTGATGTTATATAATGAATTAATTTGTGTGTGTGCATGAGTGGGGGAAGGAATGGAGGGAGAGAGGGAGCGCACTGCTAGTCCATATTGGGTTAATTATGCTTCTAGTTTAATAACTTTATGCAAGATATTATGTAGCACAATGAAATTTCAGGACTGCATGGCTCAGCTTTTCAGCAAAGGTCTAATGATTCCCTTCTAAAAATAGACGGTTTTTTTGTTGTTGTTGCACATGTTGCACTTACTCATTATTTTTAGAGTACTTCTGTGTTTCTGGCCATATGGAGCAATAACCTAACCTGCAGGGACAAAAGTCTGGTAGCAATACTGGTGGTCATAGAATCCAGTTAAAATGTACAGGATTGTGTGGTCTTCAGTCTGTTTGCCAGCAATGCAGAGTCTGTCCCCAGTCCCCATCAGTCTGTCTCCAGCATTGTGCAACATGTACACCTCATGAGGTAGTATTGCTCAAGCTCAGGGTGTGTCTCTTCATTTTTGTTCCCTGCAGTTTTCTCATGCTTTTCATGGTTTTTAATATAACCATTTTTTTCTAGTTCTTCTGCTCTGTGCAACTTTGAGATACAGTGTGTGCTCCATTGATTCAATAATAAATGTACTTGACATTATAGTTTGCATGAGGATAGATAGGTAGATAGATAGATAGATAGATAGATAGATAGATAGATAGATAGATAGATAGATAGATAGATAGATAGATAGATAGATAGCAGTAGTGGGTTTCAAAAATTTTTAGAACCTACTCTGTAGGTGTGGCCTATTTTGTGGGCATGGCTTGGCAGTCATGTGACTGGGTGGGAGTGGCCAACTTGTAAAATGTGGTGAAACTCATTTAACAACGCTCTTGCTTAGCAACCAAAATTTTGGGCTCAATTGTGATAATAAATTATTTCTCTTTCTTTCTTTTTTTCTTTTTTTCTTTCTTTCTGTCCTTCCTTCCTTCCTTCCTTCCTCCTTTCCTTTCCTTTCCTTCTTGTTGGGTCACCGGCAGCGGTGGGGCAGACTTACTTCCGGGTCCTCTGGTGGAACCTCCTCTCACCGGCTCTCTACATTTCACCATCCGGCTCTCGCGAGTAGGTGCGAACCTGCAGAAACCCACCACTGATAGATAGATAGATAGATAGATAGATAGATAGATAGATAGATAGATAGATAGATAGATAGATAGATAGATAGATAGATAGATAGATGATAGATAGATAGATAGATAGATAGATAGATAGATAGATAGATAGATAGATGATAGATAGATAGATAGAATGGATGATGGATGGAGGGCAGATAGATGTTTGTGTGAAAGAGAAAGAGAGATGGAGTTATGGATATTATATATTTTTGAAAATACACCTTACTTTTAAAAATAAATAAAAAGAGTACATGTAAATACATTTCTAATACTTTCCCCAAAGATTCTGATTTTGCTATTAAGAAGTAGCCATAAATAGCTTAAGGAAAACTACTTCTTTAAAAAAAGATGATGAACATTCAAATAGTCCTTTTTCATGGTAAGCAGGAGGGACATTTTCTGCCATAAAATGACAAGTTCTTTCTTTACAAAGAACTGTTAAAATGCAGCCAAAGTGCTCTTGGATGAGGCATTTCTAATTGAAGACTATCAGTTAGATGCAATACTAATGTTCTTTTAGTAGCTAACAGCTCCTGAATTTTTCTGATATTTTCTCTGCTCCTTCAAGGCATCCAGAATGAGCTTTCCAGATTACAAATTGAAGCGGCTAACTAGCATCCCAGTTTCTCCGTACAACAAAATAATAATTCCTTGTTGAGAATTTTTTTTGTTCTATCTTTTTTTCAGATGCAGAAAAATGCAACATTTTTTTCAGAGTTTTGTTGCTGTTTTAAACTGATGGATTGTGTGGTGTCGAGGTGGCGATGACATGCAGCACATTTAGGAGGGTGTGTTCACAATCAGGTACTTTGGGTATTCTAGGAGTGTATCCATCAGGGATGGGATGCTACAGGTTTGCCCAGGTTTGTGAGAACCCATAGCTAACGTTATGCTCGGTTTAGAGGAGAACCTCCAAATCCCACCCCTGGATGGTCCTGCCTGTCCCACCCCTCCCACCCCACCCTGCCCCTCCCAGGAGTCTTCACGCCCCCATGGCTCGGGAAATGGGGGAAACTGGTCTTCCAGAAGGCTGGAAAATTGGCCCATTTCCAGCCATGAGAGGGGATCTCTGGCGCCTGGGGGAAGGAGTTTTCGCCCTCCCTGAGGCTCAAGGAAAGCCCCCAGAGTCTGAGGAAGGTGAAAACAGCCCCCCCCCCCCCGTCATGGTGCCCCCCCCCCATGGCTACACCCACCCAGCAACCAGGCAGAGAATCCATTGCTGAAATTTTTGAAACCCAACCTTGGCACCCATTCCCCCCCCCCCATAACAAAGGTTTGCATGTTTAAAAAATAGGTAAATGGGCATTAAAAACATTTCTTGATAACACAAATGTGCATTACAGGACATTTGCAAAAGTTTAGTCCATTGCTGACACTATTAAGCGTGCAAGGAATGTGGAATTTTTTGAAAGAGAATCTGTAAAACGTATGGGTTCAAACATTGCTTTATGAATGTCACGCTGCCCTAACCTCTTCCACTGCAGTTGCATAAACAGAAGGGGAATTGGATCATCAGGCAAAGTGCTTCATATGCCAGGGACATTGTATGTGTTAATAATACTTTGGAGGCACTGCAGCTGATGTAGTTTTGAAAGTGCTGTAGTTGTTGGACAGAATTTTTGTCAGCATTTTGCAGTTTGTTGTATTGCTGTGTCCTGCAACCCAGCACGGTTTGAATTTGAAAGCACACCAGTATGAATACTTAAACCTTAAGCCCAAGGCAGCATAATAACATTTAGATTTAAGAACAGAGAATAACTGGGTTGGAAGGAACCTTGGAGGTTTCCTAATCCAACCCCTCGTTTGAGAAGGAGACCCTATAGCAGTGATGGCAAACCTATGGCGAACCTATGGCACGGGTGCCACAGGTGGCACGCGGAACCATTTCTTAGGCCACGCGAGGCATTGCCCTGTCAGCTCCAGCGCGCATGTGTGCACTGGCCAGCTGATTTAGGCCTTCTTTTGAGGCCATTTTTCGCCCTCTGGAGGCTTCAGAGAAGCTTCTGGAGGTGGGGGGGGGTGAGGCTGTTTTCACCCTCCCCAGGCTCCTAGAAAGCCTCTGGAGCCTGGGGAGGGCAAACAAAGTGTGCCAAAAGCAGGGGGTCACGCACATAGCACTATGGGTGTGGCACGCCAATGCACAACCCCCTTGTGTTACCCCCACTTTTGACACGTGAGCCAAAAAAGGTTAGCCATCACTGCCCTATAGCCTTGATGGCACATGCCAGAGGTAGCATGCAAAGCTGTCTCTGTGGGCACATGTGCCATCGCCAGCTGCTCTTCTGGTTTCTGGTGCGCACATGTTTGCCGGTCAGCTGATCTTCACACGTGCCAGTGACCCAGAAACCTGAAGATCAGCTGGCCAATGCACATGCCAGTGTCCTGGTCTTTGGTTTTCCGGTGCTCCAGCGCATGCGAAGACCAGCTGGCTGGCGCACATGCATGCACTGGAAACCAGAAGATCAGGTTGCTGGTCTGGCCACGCACGGACACCGGCCAGCTGGTCTTTGAATTTTGGGGATCCGGTGTGTGTGCACACACATGTTCCGGTTTGGGCACTCGGTGCCAAAAAGATTGGCCAACACTGCCGTATACTATTCTGGACAGATAATGTCCAATATTTTCTTTAAAACAAACTCAGTAAAGGAGCACCCACAACTTGTGGAGACAAGCCATTCCACTGCTTAATAGTTCTCTTTGTCAGGAAATGCTTTTCTTTAGTTCAAGGTTGGATGTCTCTTTAATCATCTTCCTCAAGAAAAGGAAGACCTTCTGCTTCTTCTGTCAGTAAAAAAGACAGTGAGTGGACCTCTTCAAAATGGCAAGTGTGCAGCATTTTCCAGGGCTAGATCTGCATTTATACCCATGAGAGTTTTTGACCAGGTTACGTAGACCCCAAATCAAAAATAATTGCACTTGTTTTCAAGTGAGACTTCATCTCACTTGAGTTTGCCAAGGACAAGGAGATTTAGTTACCTCGTTCTTGAAATATTTCCTCTACTCTTGCCAAAGATGAGACCATTCCCCCTTACCAAAGGAACATTGAAGATGAAAAAGATTATCCCACTGTTCACAGGTATTTCTTAACAAGTATATACAAAACAGAGCATAGTTTATTAATAATGGAAGTAAATACTTCATTACATGATTCAACTTATGAGCCATGGTGGTGCAGTGGTTACAATGTAGTATTTCAGGCTAATTCTGGCCACAGCCAGGAGTTCAATCCTGACCGACTCAAGATGGATTCAGTCTTCCATCCTTCCAAGCTCAGCAAAATGAGGACCCAAATTGTTGGGGGCAAAATGACGACTCTGTAAACTGCTTAGAGAAAACTGTAAAGCACTATATAAGTTTGAGTGCTATTGCTGGTGGCTGAGACTCTGAGCTTGTTGATCAGAAAGGATGGCAGTTCGGCAGTTAGAATCCCTAGTGCCGTTCCCGTAAACTCCCATTACTTGTCCCAGCTTCTGCCAACCTAGCAGTTAGAAAGCATGTAAAAATGCAAGTAGAAAAATAGGGACCACCTTGTTGGGAAGGTAACAGCGTTCTGTGCGCCTTCGACATTTAGTCATGCCAGCCACATGATCATGGAGACATCTTCGGACAGTGCTGGCTTTTCAGCTTTGAAACGGAGATGAGCACCACCCTCTAGAGTTGGGAATGACTAACACGGATGTGCAAGGGGAATCTTTATCTTTACCTTAAAGTTCATGCAGCTAAAGAAACTGTTCTATGCCACTATCTCTTTGCCATTTTTGCATGGTGCAAGTACATTTATTCATTCATTCATTTCTGTATGGGCTTAGTGAGTTTTTTCCTCCATAGCACAGCACTGTTGGCAGAAAACTCGGGATTTGCTGAGAGATGAAGACCCACACTAAAGGATTTGAGGTTAGCCAGGCTGGGACTCATAAGCAGAGAGTTTGCTTTTATCTTGTTCAATCAAGTTCAATATGTAGCCCTGAACAAAAATGAGCTTTCATTGTCTATGGGGACCAGACATTTTCTGAGCACTCGTTGCTTGAACACCACTAAAGCCTAAAGGTTTGATCAACCTGTGAAATTACTACAGGATCCCTTTTCATCTGTACCATCAGTTATTGTGCAGAAATTTAAATTTCAGCAGCAAGTAGAACAAACTAGGAAATCCGCTGTTGCTTACATCTCAGAACTGTATAATTTAGCTGCACACTGCAACTTCGTGTTCTTTTCAGAAGAGGAGCTGTTATTGTTGTGGCCCGCCGGTGGCCAGCAGACCTGGCAGCAGAGTCAGATAGTGAGGAGGTTGGGGAAGAACATGGGCCAGTCCTGGGGGTGAGGAAAGCTCAGACAAGGGCTCTGCTTCAAAGGCAAAGAGAGAGAGTTAGACAGCAATAAGGGAGAACAGCAGCTGTTTCCAGTGTGTGCATGTGCAGAGCTGCCAGAAAATAGGAACAACTAAGAAAGCAGGGCCGACTTAGGAGTAAAGCCACACCTTGGAGGTTATTCTCCCATAGGAAACAAAAGCAGAACAAATGGGGAGTGGGCTTTTGCAGGAAACAATTTGTTCATTCAGTCGTTTCTAGAGTGGAAAGTTCTGTTTGTGACTTTAAGAGACTCTGTGCCAAGTTTGCTTGCCCTGCGTTTGGAAACTAATTATCTGGCAGCACTCCAAATGAGATAAGGTGCATGTGGATAAACATTCCTCTTAAAGACTGTTTACTAAGCCTTACTGACTGTGAATGAAAGGAATTCACAGTCGTGTAAATAAAAGAGGTTTTGCAGGGACCAAGACTTTGCTTCTTGCTTTCTAAGGAAGCCTGGGTAAGAATGGTTATATATGCGGTTTATCCAACAGGGATTTTCTCTAAACAAAAATGTATATTTGCAAAGGCCAAGAAGCAGCATTACCCAGTAAAACTGTACCATTCTGAGTTACAAAAAATCAAGAAAACAGGCAATAATATAAATCTACACAAAGAAGACTGAATTTAGGGCCCCAAGTAGAAGTGAAGGTGTGAAATCCACCCTGCAGAATGTCTGCAGATAGGATTAGCTCTATCAGTCCTTGTTGAGACTATAGAGGATTACAACAACCTTCGGTGTGCAGACTCAAGGATGTAAGGCACGGTTTTGTTGGGAAAAAAGGTCACAGTAAGTGAGCATACTGTTCACGGTTCATTAATATGAAACCAAGGAATAGCACTAAGGCATCGCATGGATAGTTTTATATGAATTTACCTATTTACAGGGTAATGAAGGTCAGTAGTTGCATCATGCTTAAAATGTGTGAAAAAGAAGCCTCAAGGTAATGCAGTGTTTGTAATAGTGTCAAGAGATAGGAATATACCGTATTTTTCAGAGTATAAGATGAACCAGGGTATAAGATGCACCAAGATTTTAAAGACACACATTTTTAAAAAAACGTTTTTGCACTCTGCAGACCTCCCAAAAACGGACCAGTTCTTTTCTCCCCCAAAATGGGCATGAATAGTCTTTAGGAGGGTTGTAGAGTGCTCCTGGGGGGGGGGGGGGCACAAAAACAGACCTGTTTTTTGTCAAAAAAAGGGAATGCATAGCCTTTAGGAGGCTTACAGAGTGGTTCTAGGGGGCTGGGGGGCAGAATTGAGCAAAAAATGGTCCATTTTTTGTTCATTTCTGCCCTCCCCAGCCTCCAGGAGCACTCTGGAAGCCTCCTAAAGGCTATGCAGGCGATTTTGGTGAAGGGGGCGGGGTTTCAGGAGGGAAAAAAATGCTGTATTCAGTGTATAAGATGCATCCAGATTTTCAGCCTCTTTTGTGAGGGAAAAAGGTGTGTCTTATAAAATAGCATATAACAAGTGTTTAACAGAAATGCTGCAGTTTTCTTTTCTGGCTGACTGATGAGCCTTATTAAGTTGAATATGTCTGTACCAATTGAATAACACTAGCAAAAATAGATATGAAGAAAAGTGAATTTTGTAAAAGAAAAACATAAAATAAAAAACAAAAGCACAATAGTTTTACTGTTAAGGTAAGGTGACCAGACGTCCCGCTTTTGGCAGGACAGACCCGCATTTCAAGCATCTGCCCTGCGTCCCGCAGCCTCTTAAAAATATCCTGCTTTTTGGTGGCGAGGACTGGGCAGACAGCGGCTGCTCTGCACGCGCTCAGAGGCGCGGGGCACGGGCCACGGGCAGGAAGCAGCGGGCTGGCGGGCAGGCGGAAGGGGAGGGCCAGCGAGGGAGGAGCCAGGCCCAGGCAGGAAGCAGGCGGCGGAAGAGGAGGACAGCTTACCGGAGCCCGCACAGCCCTGAACTTCTTTGCACCGCGCCGCGATGCACTGAAAGCAGCCGGACGGAAGCCCCACCACCGCTGCGTCCTCGCCCGGCTCGTCCCGGGCGCCCATGGCGCATCGCGGCGCGGCTTAAATAAGTTCAGGGGTGTGCGGGCTCCGGCAGGCTGTCCTCCTCTTCTGCCGCCTGCTGCCTGCCTGGGCCTGGCTCCTCCCTCGCTGGCCCTCCCCTTCCGCCTGCCCACCAGCTTCCTGCCCCCGACCCGTGCCTCTGAGCATGTGCAGAGTGCCTGCCGCTCGCCCAGCCCTGCTCCACCACCCCACCAGATGCCTACCTGCAGATGGCTTGCTCGGGGGGGAGGAGGAAGGGAGGGAGGGGGTCAGCCTGCGCCCCCCGCGGCCAGTGAGGGAAGTGGGTGGCGAGGCTGCAGAGCTGGGAAAGGCCGCTGTGCCCCCCCCCCCATCAATGGTATCCCACTTTGTGAGTTTGAAAATCTGGTCACCTTATGTTAAGGTATCAGCAGTAATGAGATAGGCACAGGAAACCCAGGAATTTCTTCCATTAATAAGTTTGCTGAAAAGTGATATAAAGCTGTTAATCTAAATAGTAGATAAAAATGAAATGTTCTACATTTGTTCTCTCCACAGTTCATTCCACCTGGCTTCTGTTGCAATCTATGTCTTAAAACAGCTGCATGAAGAAGCGAATTTAAATGTTAATTTCAATGATCCTGGTAAATATATTTTCTCCATATAGTTATAATTGCACAGAATAGAATTGATTAACAAGAGTTAGAAGGAACCTCCACCCCCTGCTCAAACAGGAAACCTTATGCCATTTCAGACAAATAGTTGCCCAATCTCTTCTTAAAAACTTCCAGTGTTGGAGCATCCACAACTTCTGGAGGGAAGTTGTCCTACTTATTAATTACTGTCAGGAAATTTCTCCTTACTTCTAGGTTGATTCTCTCCTGGATTAGTTTCCATCCATTGCTTCTTGTCCTGCCTTCAGGTGCTTTGGAGAATAGCTTGACTCCCTCTTCTTTGTGGAAGCCCCTGAGATATTGGAACATTGCTATCATGTCACCCTAGTTCTTCTTCTCATTAAACTAGACATACCCAGTTCCTGCAACCGTTCTTCATATGTTTTAGCCTCCAATCCCTTAATCATCTTGGTTGCTCTTCTCCTCACTCTTTCTAGAGTCCCAACATCTTTTTTACATCATGGCAATGAAAACTGGAAGCAAGTGGTGCCTTACCAAATCGTTATAAGGTGGCATTAACACTTCATGTCTTGATTGAAGACAAGATAGATAGATCTTGATTCTACCCCTCTGTTAATACAGCCTAGAAGTATATAGATAGTCCTTGATTTACAATAACAAGGCAGTTATTGAGTTGCTCTCAATTTTGCCATGATTATTAAGCAAATCAGTGCAGCTGCTAACAGAATCACACAGTCTTTAAGTGAATCCTGCCTCCCCTATTTACTATGTTTATTTAATGTCAGCTGGGAAAGTCATAAATGGACTTGAACCATGAATGCTGCAACCATTGTAAATACATACCAGTTGCAAGAATTCTGATCAGATCACTGTGGGGATGCAGCAATTATAGTAAGTTTAAATTATTTTTTTCAATGTCATTGTAATTGCAAATGGTCACTAAATAAATGGCTATAAGTCAAGAACTACTTGCAATATATTTTTTCAGAAAGCTGCATTTTTAAGATCTATTTTGGTCTGCTTGGAAAATTCAGAACCACACTGCAAAATGTGGGGGCGGAACCAAATTTACTAAGTCCTAATTTTTCATATCAAGATTTCATCTGGACTACCTTTAGTAGTTCAGTTTCTTGTAGAGAGCTTAAACTTGCATTAAACCTTTATATTCATTTGAACTGACTTGATTTCCTGCTTTTCCCACCCTTTACAATTTATTGATATTCAACCTTTACACACACACACACACCAACAACAACAACCCCAAAACCCTGTTGCTTCGCTTAGGCATCAACAAGTGAAAGGTACATATTAGGGAGAATTAAAGGTAAAGGTCCCCATCGCACATATGTGCTAGTCATTCCCAACTCTAGGGGGCAGTGCTCATCTCTGTTTCCAAGCTGAAGAGCCAGCACTGTCTGAAGATGTCTCCATAGTCATGTGGTCGGCATGACTAAATGTCAAAGGCACACAGAACACTGTTACCTTCCCACCAAAGGTGGTCCCTATTTTTCTACTTGCATTTTTACTTGCTTTCGAACTGCTAGGTTGGCAGAAGCTGGGACAAGAATCGGGAGCTCTCTCCGTTACGTGGAGCTAGGGATTCAAACTGTTGAACTGCCGACATTTCTGATCAACAAGCTCAGTGTCTTAGCCACTGTAATTAGCCGGTATTGGGAACTATCATAATTATCTAAGTGGTGGCAGAATGGGAGTTTGTGATCTCACAAAGCAAAGCAACAGTATGCCAGTTTGGGAAACAAATAGGAAGAGCTAGTTTTTCTAAGCAGCTTCTCTTTTGGGTTTTAATGAAAAAAATGTGGGTTAATCACAAGACAACAGCTTCCAAGCAATTAAATAAAATTGTCATCCTTAGGTTTCCTCTCCAATTTTTTTGTCATGGAGCTTAAACTCCATAGAAGCCTCTGAACAGTAGGCAACATTAAGCTTCTGACATTTGTAGAGATCAGTGCTGAACTGATCTATATCAAAAGGCCAAGCTGAAGAAATTACAGCCTTTCTTGTCTTTATTTTCTAAAATCCCAAAGCTTCATGAACTGTAGATCCAACTGACAGATGAAAATTGGAAATCACTGGATTTCTTTTCAGGCACATGTTACACATTGCCTCAAAACAAATTATGATGGAAGATTTGCTAAACGAACTACATGCAATTGTTCCAGATCGCTGATACTTTCCAATTTTTAGAAAGAAAACAGCATCGAAATATTTTCAGTAAATAAGTAGATGTAAATTTTGTGCAAAATTGTTTATCAGATTTAGTTGTGGACCTTTGAGAATTCCTCAAGAGCAAATCAGTTGAGTGTGCTTTCAGGATCCTCGAGGCTCCCAAATTAGCTGAAATTTGCCTTATCTCCAGTTTTAGGAGATCACTTGTTCTTCTATAACTTTCTGGTTTTGTAGAGCAACTAAACAGGACAGGTACAGATTCAACAGATAGTTAGTATTTCAGAAAAAGCAATTGCAAACAACCTAACTTCCATTGAGAACTTGTATATTGCACTAGTCAGAAAAAGGGATGAAAAAATATCTACAGACTCCTCACATTCCTGAACATAAATAGTTTCAACTTTTCCTTCATAGGGTAAATGCAAAACAACTAGATGCAAATATAGTATTTTCCCCCATGGCATCACTTTACTGAACACATAATTACTACAGCACTGTGTTATGCCTTAAGGATACCCAACCATATAGTAGGACTGTATTACTATTATCCTTCTCCTCTTTCTTATCACCTACTCCTATTGGTAAATTGAGGGACATGGTGGCTCAGTGTCTAAGATGCTGAGCTTTTCGATCAGAAAGGTCGGCAGTTTGGCGGTTTGAATCCCTAGCACTGTGTAACGGAATGAGCTCCTGTTACTCGTCCCAGCTTCTGCCAACTTAGCAATTCAAAAGCATATAAAAATGCAAGTAGAAAAATAGGAACCACCTTTGGTGGGAAGGTAACAGTGTTCCATGAGTCTTTGGCATTTAGTCATGCCGGCCACATGACCACAGAGATATCTTCAGACAGCGCTGGCTCTTTGGCTTTGAAACAGAGATGAGCCTCACTCTCTAGAGTCAGGAACAACTAGCACATATGTACAAGAGGAACCTTTCCATTATTGGTAAATTATGACTATCACTTTGTTGGTTGTATCTTATGATTTATGTTTTATCACTTTGTTGCTTTTATGTACACTGAGAGCTTATGCACCATAGATAAATTCCTTCTGTGTCCAATCCCTTGAACAATAAAGAACTATTCTATTCTACCCTACCCTACCCTACCTTACTAATAGAAAAACATTAGGAAGCCCATATTGGCCCAAATTTCTTCTTTATGAAAGGTGTCCATATTTATTTCCAATCCATAAATTACGAAGCAGATTTTAAAAATCTTCAGATTTTATCAAACAGATTTGGAGCCTATCTTTATACAATATATTTTTACTTCGTAATCTAATTTAGCCAAATTATTGCATTAAAACCTTTGAAGCCCACAAATATCCCTTGTCAGTTTTGTTCTGGACAAAGGTCCTTTTGGATTGTTTTCATAAGAGATAGGACTTTTTGACCAAAGAAATCCTAACTTTATTTTTGCTGTCACTTTCTTCTATTTATGTAATTTTTTTTAAAAAAAAATTGCAAAAGCAAATTAAAGCTATAATCAAAGTTATGACAAAGCAGTAGACTGTGCTGAGTGGAGCCCTTTACAGCAGGGGTCCCCAACCCCTGGTCCGTGGACCGGTGCCGGTCCGTGGCTTGATAGGAACCGGGCTGCAAGGCCAGAGAGGAAGAGGAGGGAGGAGGGGGCAGCCCCCTGGGCAGAGCGCGCACCAGGGGTGGGAGAGCGCAGGCGCAGCCGCTCGCACCATTGGGGGCCGAGAGGAGTGAGTGAGCCGACTCAGCCCCCCCGCATGCATTCGCCGCCTGTTCCCCCTCCCCCCTGCTCCCCCTCTACACCAGCTGAGCCATGCCCACCGGTCCGCGGAATTTTCTTTAAAATGAAACCGGTCCCTGGTGCCAAAAAGGTTGGGGACCCCTGCTTTACAGTCCACTTTTCCAATTCAGGGGATTTTTGTATAGCACAAATTCATAATGCTTTTTATTTTATATCCATCAAGCAGCATCCTGATACGTATATATCAGTGATGGCTTCCGGATCCTGTTGCAATCGGTACGCCCCGCATACACCAAGTGAACGCACGCAGCATGCATACTTACCGCCCATGATGCTCCAGCTGCTCGGTGGAGCATTGCTCAGGCACCAGATGCTCTGTGCATGTGGGTGAAAGCCCTGATCAGTGGGCCTTCCGGAGTACCATATTGGAACGGTACCTGGTGCTCCCAGCATGCATCAGTGCGCCTGTACCGGGGCATACCGGTCGTATCCCACCACTGCTACATATATTTTATCCATGTCTTCATAATAGCTTTATCCCATCTTATCTTCAGAAGCTCAGGACAATTTACACATTAACCCTTTGAGGTAGATAGGGCTGAAATATATTGAAAGGAGAGTCAAGCCTATAGTGCTGACTGTAGGTTTGAATTAGATTGATACAACACTATTTAGGCCATTATGAGTAATTATATTAACTGACATCTTGGCAAACTTTAGAGAACCAGAAAAAGAGGGTCAAGTTAAGGATCTTGGTATTCATTGATTCTCAGATGCTACTCCAGAATGAAGAAATATTGTGAGAAGAAAACTAATTCCTTTAACAGGTGGGAAAAGAGTTTGTTATTTTATTTTCAAGCTGACATTTATTGAGGATGAATTTAATATTTTAATAAGAATCTACCTAATTGGCACTTCCCAAATTAACAAGTTTGAAAGCATTTATTAATTATTTTATAATGAGCATTTACAAATCCCTAAATGTTACAAGCAGTTCTTCAGAAAAATAAATATATCTAAAACACATAGACAGATAAAAATTAAATGCATTAGGAAAATAAACAGTATATGTATAGTAAGAAAAGTGTGACCATCTCAGCAAATTTCATCATCTTCACTATCCATTCCTACATCATGGAAGGGATATTTTATCCTTTTTGGTGGGCATTTAGGAAAAGCCAGAAAATTTTGAACTCAATTACATATAATAAAGCAGATCTTAAAGGCTCTTGCTCAGAACTAAAAAGAAAAAGAAAAGAGGAGGGCATATAGTGGTAAGCATTATTTATTTATAGATTAATAAAATAATATAATTAATTAATTTTGGATTTTCTCTGAAATACTCTTCTTTAGACATAAGTATATGGAAGATGGAAACACCAACTCATTGGTATTAATTCTCCATATTTTATGGTGTATCAGCATAATCAGATATCACAGTAGTGAGATAATGAACAAATTCATTCTTATCACTTACAAGCAGACATAGATACAGAGTAGAATAAAAAATATATCTTTAAAACTCAGCTCTTTAGTATTTTTTTTTCTTCTTTATCTCCAAAGGATGTGTATATTATGCAATGATTTCTGCACCTTACAAAGATTAGAAACACTGTGATTTTAAGGGCTTGATTTTATAATTTCAGAAATAACAGTCCAACAATTATTTGCTTCTTTTATCTACCCAGCAAAATTTCCCCATAAGCTCAGCATCCATTAAGAAACAACATGTATGGCAGTGGTGGGATCTGGTTCTGGTTCTACTGGTTCTGTGGGTGTGGTTTGGTGGGTATGGCATGGCTTAGTGGGCGTGGCTTGGTGGGCATTGCAGGTGAACATCTCCATTCCCTCCCCACTCCAGGGGAAGGATACTGCAAAATCTCTATCCCTTCCCCACTTCAGGGGAAGGTTACTGCAAAATCCTCTTTCCCTCCCCACTGCAGGGGAAGGTTACCGCAAAATCCCCTGTCAGGTCTGTAGCCATATTCCTTTTGGATCTTTGGCCTGCCACACTTTCTATTATTCTACTATGCTGTTTCTATTGTGGGAAAATGGGAGGGGGGATGGTACGGAATTAAATGCTATGTAGCCAAAATAAAACTCCTTTCTAGAAACCAAGGTCATTCTTTGTCTCTACACCTCTGCACCTGACCGGAACTGGATGCGTGGAACTGCCAGCATGGCAGTGGAAGATTGGACTACGTGATGGATCTGTGGGTGTGGGGGCAAGATCATTAACTTTCAACTAAGTGGGGAAAACCGGGAAGCTTTCAGAATCAAGTTTTCCCAGATGTGCCAAAATGGCTCTCTTAATAAATTGGAACTTTGTGCACCACTTTGCCTTGGATTCTGATTTAATTTTGGATGCTATTGGGAACCCTGACATCCCCATTCCCTTCCGACCAGCTGGGACTCAGGGGGCAGAGAATAGATGGGAGTGGGGTCAGTCAGAGGTGGTATTTACTGGTTCTCTGAACTACTTAAAATTTCTACTATCGGTTCTCCAGAATTGGTCAGAACCTGCGGTATACCACCTCTGGTGTTTGGTAATTCTCTATTCCAGCCAAATATTGTTTTGCTACAGATGTGCTTAAGCTTTCCCATTGTCTAATAAAAAAAATTCTTGGAAATTGAAATCTTTGCAAAAGTTTTATAAAATCTTTTTGGTTGTCTTCATAAGGTTATTGCTTCAGCATAACTATTGGGTTTAAAATGTATTCTCTGTAATCACAGATCCAGGTGATGTTGTCAAGTTCTCTCTTATTGATTTCTTATCACAAATCCACTCACCTATAACTCTAATCTTACATGGTTAAATCCTATCTCAAGTTCTCCAAGGCACTCTATTTTAAGAAAGGCTTGTACAAGAACAGGTGCAAATAATAAGAGGACTGTGCAAGGAACAGAAACTCTGTTTAACAAAGAACCACTTATTATTATTTAGTGTACGATGAGAACATGAGTGCCATTGAGATGCTTTAAGAAATACACCTGAAAGAAATTCTCTGTTTGTGAATCATAGAAAAGTACCCGCACATAGACATGATCTATATGTACATTTATGGATGCGGTGGCTCAGTGGCTAAGATGCTGAGCTTGTTGATCAGAAAGGTCAGCAGTTCAGCAGTTTGAATCCCTAGTGCCACATAACGGAGTTAGCTCCCATTACCTAGCAGTTAGCAAAATAGGAACTACCTTTGGTGGGAAGGTAACAGCGTTCCATGTGCCTTTGGCATTTAGTCATGCCGGCCACATGACCACAGAGGTGTCTGGCTCTTCGGCTTTGAAACATAGATGAACACCGCCCCCTAGAGTTGGGAACAATTAGCACATATGTGCGAGGGGAACTTTTACCTTTTTATATGTACATCAGTATATCAGTCACGAAACTGAAAGCCCATGAAGATTTTAATAAAACTCCCTTTTATTGCTCCAAGTTTGCCCCCAAACTTCCCCATGTTTACTACAAGTCCTTGAGCAAAACTCTCATGTGCACCTTTAAGCAGTCTCTGGCTGCGAGTAGTCTAGTAAGCCAGGTTAGCCAAACAGTAACAGGCCAGCAGTCCAGTGAGCAAGGTTAGCCAAACAGTAACCAGAGCAAGTTCAGCAAAGTGGGCAAACCAGGCAAGCCCCACAAGAGAGAGCACAGTAATTTCCAGGTGTCAGCAAGTGTACATAAGGTTCCACAGGCTCAACACTTGTTCCTGACAAATACTCCTCCCACCAGCACCTCCCTACGTCTTAATCCCCACGTGTGCCTTGTGAAGGGGCCAAGGCACTGTCCTCCTAGCTGGCTCAGTCTGCATTGGTCTTGCCTTCTCTCTCTCCATACTCTAGGATCAGGAGGGGGTGGTTCTTGCTCTTCTCCTGAGCTCTGTCTCTTCTGCTCCTCCCTACCTGCAAGACTTTCTAATCCTGAAAATCCCTCCCTGGACTGACTCTGCCCTTCCCTAGTTTCCTCCAAAGCCAACGGAGCTACCCTCTTGGTCTCTGACAGCTCCTGTTCCTGCTCATCTTTCCCTGCAGATTCAGACTCTGACACTGGCACTGAAAAAAGTTACTTACAACTAGTCCCCGTACTTATGCCCCTGGCAGCATCCCCATGATCATCCAATCAAAATTTGGGCACAACCAGTATATATTTTCAATGGTTGCAATGTTCCATGATCATGTGATCACAATTTGTGACCTTCCCAGCTGGCTTCTGACAAGGAAAATCATTGGGGGAAGCTGGATTTGTTTAACAACATTTCATTTAACTCATAGGTGTCAAATTCGATTGCATCATGTGACGTATCATAATGCACCGTGATGTTTTGCATTTATGGAGCTGCAGTGGGTGTGGCCTGTATGTGATGCATCCGTCCCCTGGGCCACCATTTTGACACCCCTGATTTAACTGCAGTGCTTCATTTACACCCATGGCCAAAAGCATCATAAAATCATGCACATCTCATTTTACAGCCACTTTGCTTAGTAACAGAAATTCTCATCTCAGTTGTGGCCGTAAGTCTGCACTTCTATAAACCACATACAAAGTTGTTATAATAATGTCCTTCCCTTCCTTCAACCCTGCTTTCTGGATCAAAGGAGACTTCCATTTAAAATGTGTTAGGAGATGCCAATCAGCCAAGTCCCAATTCAAAGGTCCGTGTTTTGATATTCAAAGGCAAAAAAGTTCGATTCAAAACTATATAGGATTCAATTTGATAAATGTTTCAGCTTATAAAAACCTGCTGCATCAGAGCCCGGAGGACGGGATAAAAATGGCAGGGATAGAATCCATTTAAAGGAATTTATCCCTGCCAAGATTCTACAGGATTGCTTCAACGATCTTCCCATTGTATTTCTTTGAAATATTCCCTTGGTGCCTCTTTTAATACTGAGATAAAAAGGATGCCAAAAGAATAGCAAAGCAGCCTCTAAGCTGTTCAGCAAGGAGTTTAAGCTCTGTTGGACCAGTGCAAAAAGTATCTCACTTCTAGTTAAAATCCAGTTTGCAAGAACAGTTCAAAAGTTAAGCTCCAACTTAAGATCAAAGTGTCTGAAAACTACTTTTTCTAGACTGGTAGAACAGGGCTCATTGGCAGAGTTAGCTTCTTTTGAGAATGGCACATTTTGTTACTTAAGTAACTGTTGGGGAACTATTATGCTACTTAATTAACTATTGGGAAAGTTACAAAAAATTAAGAACTGTAAGAAGTAGTTTTATATTATGCAGAATTGTTAAGAGCAAGTACAATACCTCAGACTCAGTTATGTAGTGAAAAATCCAGTCAGCAAAGAATAAGCAAGCAGGCGATAATAAACAGAAGATTTAAAGAAAAATATTTTAAGGAGAATTGAAAGGCTAAAAAGCCCCTAAAAGAGACCCAAAAGAGCAGAAAAATGTAAATAGATAGAGAAAACTTCAATACAGTTTCCCAGTTTTGTAACTATGCTCAAATTCTTTTAAAATATGTGAGATTTTGTATTTCTGAATCTTTGTAATAATGGAATATATGTGTATAGAATGAGCCAAATCAAAAATTTTCTTAGTCAAGTCAATTTAAATGTTAAGATTTAACTAAAATCAAGCCATGTTTGTTCACACTCCATTTTAACAGAAAACAATTAGTTGTATCAAAATTAAGAAAAAAAAAATGTAAAATTCATCATTATTACAGATGAAAAAGAAAAACACACCAAAATACTTTACAAACGTTTTCCACTTTTGAAAATGAGATTGGCATACTGATCTACCATATGTGTTTACTTTCTATCCACTGAAATATATTGTATGCAACTAAGACTCTTTATGTTAAATTGTGAATAAACTGTTACTGTTTCTTTCATTATGCATACAGTTTATTTGTGTTTTGTTGAAAAAATGTGTATTTAACAGAATGTAGACTATTAAGGGAATTTTGATCACTTGGTTTTAGGGAAATATGATAATGATATGACACTCTTCATAACATTACTTAAATTATTATTAAATAGAAACTTGTGTTTTTAACAGTTGTTACTTTTATCAATGTATGATTAAAATATTTATCCTCTTCTAATTTTCTGCTTTGAATAACATCTTAATGGGAAGATTTGAGCTATTCAAGGAAGTGCTGATTTTTCTAAAAAGACTGCTTTGATTCTTTATTGTAAGAGACATAATTGGACAAGGTGATCAACCAGGGGTGGGGTGAAGGAGAAAGATTGTTTAACTGGGCAAAGATTTGTGTGGGAAACTTGAGTTGTAGCTAATAGCTAGTATCAACTATCCAGTTAGTGAACCCAAAACAAGGAAACACTCTCAAGAAAACTGAATCCCCAAAAGTAAAACTTTATTGGATGCACTATGTTGGTACTGAAGAAATGAAACCAGCTCTGGTTTTCCCGCAAATGCTTGCCCTGTTAAACAACCCTTCTCTTTCTCCCCACCCCTGGTTGATCACCTTGTCCAATTATGAGATGTCCATTTGCTATGGGAACATTCCATTTTTTTCTCCAACACCTGCAATGGTGACCTTGATGGTTTCCATAATCTCACAATTTCTGCATACATTCTCTACATTCCAATCTTAACAGGGAGAGAAAGAGAAATTCTTAACAGATTGTTATTATACCCTGCATAATAATTCTGCAAAGTGGAATTCTAGTAACCTTTAAAGAATCAGTGTGATGATCTGACTTACCACAAAGAGCTGACACTGCCACAGTCAAAAAGATTGTTGGACATTTATAGTATAACCATTAAATAAGTTTTTGATGGGAACATAAAGTTGAAAAAATAATAGAAAATGAGCAGGTTCAAATTATATGGGATTTCTAAATACAGACTGATAAAGTTTTGGTTCATAACACACCAGATATAACTGGTTGAAAAGAAGAAAATGTGGATAATTGATATGGCAACACCAGATGGTAATAGAATAGCAGACCAAGATTTGGAGAAGGTCATAAAGTATGACAAACTGAAAATCAAAATTGAAAGTTATGGCATAATATTGTCCCAAAACATCCTAAACAGCATTTAGAAAATATGCTCATTGAAAAAATTTCCATCTGTCAATTGCAAAAGGCCACTCTGCTTGGATCTGCACATATACCACATCAATACATTACGATTCTTGGGGAAAATGTGATGTATATGAAGGGCAACTCCAGCTAAAACATTGGCAGATGTGACTTCACATTTTTGTGAACAATAAGAACAATAAGAAGAATTGTGATACAATTAAATTAATAAGCAAAAATGTAATCTCCTACAAATTGATATACTGGAAGTGGTAGTCTTTTTCATTATTGTTACTTTATTAACATAACACTAAACACATCAAATGTGCCCTTTTTAATATATAAATGTTCCAATCCAAATTTGCTTTAAAGGTTATCTGTTTCCTGCTGAGATGTTTGTTAAGAAGATTCTATTTTTTTTCTAACTCTAAGAAGCAAGATTCATTACCAAACTAGCAAAAGGATCAAAAATCAGTACAATTTATTTATTTTGTTTGTACAGCTATTTATAAACCATGCATTTTAAGAAAGGAGTGAAGACAATTTACAATCAAAACATGAAAATAAAATCAGATCAAATCCAACTAATTGAAAGAACCCTTATACCTGAACTCTCATACATTCCATGAAAAACTAATATTTTGAAAGTCCTGTTAAAGACCAGGAGGATGCATGTTTTTTTCATAAGTGAAAGGGTGTTCCAAAAGGTAAAGACATTTAGCCTGCCAATGGGGGAAATTCTCCTATTGTTACATGGGCAACAAGCCATGGTGGGCTTTAATGGTGGTAATAGCACTTTGAAATAATAGAATAGAATAGAATAGAATAGACCAATAGAATTGGTCATGGGGGACTTTAACCTGCTGTCGGTAGGCGAAACCTCTGGTGCAGCTCGGGAGTTCATGGCTTCCATGGCAGCCATGGACCTGACCCAGGTAGTTTTGGGCCCTACCCACGAGGGTGGACACATCCTGGATCTCATCTTCGTCTCGGGACAGTGGAGTCGTGATCTGGGAATAGGGGATTTAGTCATCACACCCCTGTCATGGACAGATCACGCTCTCCTTCGGCTCGACTTTCCGATCGCTGCACCCCATCGTGGGGAGGCAGAACCGGATATTCCTATATGGTTCCGCCCCAGGCTTCTGATGGACCCGGTAAGGTTCCAAAGGGAGCTTGGGCCAATTCCTGTGGACTTGCCCCGCGACTCGACTGAGGACCTAGTGGCCGCATGGTTAAGTGCGGCCACGGGGGTTAAGTGCGGCCACGGGGGCCTTGGACCGAGTCGCGCCCGTGCGGCCTCTCTTGCGGCGACGATCCACCTGGGCTCCTTGGTTCACCGAGGAGCTTAGGGAGATGAAGCGCCACAAGAGACGCCTAGAGAGCAGATGGAGATCCTCTCGCTCCGAAGCCGACCGAACACTAGTGAGAACCTACATTAGGACTTACCTGGTGGCGATAAGAGTGGCCAAACGTGAGTATTGTGCCACTCTTATTGCATCCGCAGATAACCGCCCTGCCGCCCTGTTTGGGGTGACCCACTCCCTCCTTCAACAGAGGCCGCGGGAAGCCCCTCTACAGGGTCGAGCAGAGGAATTTGGGATTTATCTGCAGGAGAAAATCACTCGGATTCGGAGCGAGCTGCCCTCCATCGACAGTGGTCCAGCTGAGCGGTCCGAGGTTGCTCTTGAGACACCATCTTGGGAGGAGTTTGATTTTGTTACTACCGAGGATATGGACAAGTTGTCAAAGAGACTTAGGGCTACCACATGTTTATTGGACCCGTGTCCCTCCTGGCTTGTACTGGCATCCTGGGAGACGACACGAGGCTGGCTCCAGGGCATTGTCAACGCATCTTTGAGTGAGGGGTCCTTGCCTGCCGTCTTGAAAGAGGCGGTAGTAAGGCCCCTCCTCAAGAAGCTGTCCCTGGATCCAGCATTACTAGAGAACTATCGTCCCGTCTCCAACCTTCACTTTTTAGTGAAGGTTGTTGAGAGTGTGGTGGCCCAACAGTTTCCGCGACACTTGGAGGAAGTTGATTATCTAGACCCGCGCCAGTCCGGCTTCCGACCCGGGCATAGCACCGAGACGGCATTGGTCGCGTTGGTTGATGATCTCTGGAGGGCGCGGGATAGAGGATATTCCTCTATCCTAGTCCTATTAGACCTCTCAGCGGCTTTTGATACCATCGACCATGGTATCCTATTGCGCCGACTGGGGGGGTTGGGGCTGGGAGGCACCGTTCTACGGTGGTTCTCTTCCTACCTCTCTGGTCGGTCGCAATATGTGTTGGCAGGGGGGCAGAGGTCGGCCTCGAGGCCCCTCGTATGTGGGGTACCTCAAGGGTCTGTCCTCTCGCCCCTACTGTTCAACACATACATGAAGCCGCTGGGTGAGATCATCCGTGGTTTTGGGGTGGGATATCATCTGTACGCTGATGATACTCAGTTGTACATATCCACCCCAGACCACCCCAACGATGCCGTCGAGGTCATGTCCCGGTGTTTGGAGGCCGTACGGATCTGGATGGGTAGTAACAAACTCAGGCTCAACCCGTCCAAGACTGAGTGGCTGTGGCTTACGGCACCCCGGTTCAGCCAGATTATTCCAACTCTGGCCATTGGGGGCGAAACACCGCCCCCCGTGGAGAGGGCGCGCAATTTGGGTGTCCTCCTGGATTCCCGGCTGTCCATGGAGGACCATGTGGCGGCCGTGGCCAGGGGGGCTTTCCATCAGGTACGCCTGATGCGCCAATTGCGGCCCTTACTCGACCGGGCTGCCCTTCACACAGTCAGTCAGGCCCTCATGACCTCTCGACTCGACTACTGTAATGCTCTCTACATGGGGCTTCCCTTGAGGTGCACTCGAAAGCTGCAGTTAGTCCAGAATGCAGCCGCGCGGGTGATTATGGGAGCGCCTAGATACTCCCACATAACACCTATCCTGCGCGAGCTGCACTGGCTTCCTGTGGTCTTTCGGGCGCGCTTCAAGGTTCTGACGACCATCTTTAAAGCGCTCCATGGCTCGGGGTCTAGTTATATGCAAGACCGCCTCCTGCCCCATACATCCCTCAGACCAATACGCTCCCACAGAGAGGGCCTCCTCAGGGTGCCATCGGCCGGACAATGCCGACTGGCGACACCCAGGAGGAGAGCCTTCTCTGTGGCAGATCCAGCCCTTTGGAACGACTTACCCCCTGAACTTCTCACCATCTCTGACCTCCGCCTCTTCCACAAGTGTCTTAAGACACATTTGTTCCATCTAGCCGGCCTAGCGTAGCCCCCTATACTGACTTTTAGATAGTTTTTAAATTTGGGGATTTTAATCTGGTTTTAGCACAGGTTCTATTGAATTAGTTTTTAAAATTTTATATGATGTTTTGTATGTATTTTAATTTTCCTGTGCGCCGCCCTGGGTCCGTTTGGAGAAGGGCGGGGTATAAATTGAATAAATATAAATATATATAATATAGAATAGAATAGAATAGAATAGAATACTTTATTGGCCAAGTGTAATTGGACACACAAGGAATCTTTGGCGCATATGCTCTCAATGTGCATATAAAAAAAGATGATACATTCATCAAGAATCATAAGATACAACACTTAATGGAACCAACAGTGAATCAGAAGCCAAAAGAGTTCATGAATGAGGGCAAATATATGTGACCCAGGATAATGTTGCAAGATCCAATTTGGGTCAGTCATCATGCAAGATCTCATCTTAAGGGAACCTCTCTGCATGAATCCAAGAAGCTCAGAAGGCTAAATCTTAGGTCCCACTGATTCCTCCTCCTCCTCCATCTCCTTCTCCTCCCTCTTCCTCTCCTCCCCTTTCCCTGTCACCACTTGTGTTAAAGGTGTTGAGGGAGATACAGAGTTTGGGTTCTTGCTCTTCTCGCAGCTTCGACCATTGTTTTTTTTTTTTATATGAAAAAAGTTTTATTGGGCTTTACAAATTTTACATACATAAGGTAAGGGTAAGGTGTGAAAAGACATTTTGAGAACTTTCTCGTCGAAATCATTGACTCCATCTGAGTCTTCATACACAAAATAGATATTTCAGTTATACATTCATACTACAAAGTGGACAGAGATGCAAAGAAAGTTATAATAAAAGAACAGTGCTAGCAAATGTGCTTAAACATCCAAACAACATTGTATTGTACTAAAATAAAGTCATTTTTGAGATCTAAGTCTCTTGGCAATTGTATCTTCTTCCCCCTGGCCCCCAGCGGGCGGAGCCGCGGCCGCCTCTGCTCCCCCATTGTCATCTTCAAGGGTTGAGGAATGTTTTTCAAGAAAGGCTTGCGCCTACAGCTTCGACCATTGTTAATTGATGTTGTAGTTTGTCTTTGAATGTGTTATTTCCAGTTAGCACATGGGTCATTGCATTTTGGATTACTTGAAGCTTCTGAGTGAGCTTTCTGGCCAACCCCCTATGGAATATATTGCAATATTCTGTATGCTAGGTGACAAAGGCATGAATCTTTGTTGATAGACCTTTTTTGGTCCCAAATGTCCCACTAGTGACATACCATCCAGAACTGGACAAGCCCTTCTCTGTGTTCCCTAGCTACAGTTTCACCTCTTGCTATAGTAGGAATTACAAATCCAGGGAGTCCCCAAATTCAGAACTCATTCATTGTGACATTGTTGAAAAGAAAGTTGGAACTACAAATACATTTTAATTCATACTAGCCGTTCCTGGCCACGCGTTGCTGTGGCCCAGTCTAGTTAAATGGCCAATCTGTGTGTAGATCTACACCTGCACACACAAACACGTACACACAACCACTGTATAATCCCCTACCTACCTATCTACTGCATTTCTCCCTCCCTCTCTCTATCCCTATAGCTGCCTACTTACCTACTGTATTTATCTCTGAATCTTTTTTTTTATGAAAAAAAAGTTTTATTGGTTTTTACAAAATTTTAAAAATAGAAAAAAGGTATAAGGTATTATAGAGATATTTTGAGGACGTCTATGTCGGAGGTGTCGGCCCCCTCCGAGGCTTCTTACAAAAAAAAGATAAGATAACACAAATCATTTTTCATTTCCCTACAAAGTGGAAAGAGATACAAATATATCATTTTATATTCATGCAATCAATCATTATTTCTATAAACATCCAGATAAAGGTTACACCATATAGAAAAAAGTCATTTGTGAGATCTAAGTCTTTTAGCAATTGTATCTTCCTCTCCCTGACCTCCAGTGGGCGGAGCCGTGGCCCCCTCTGTTCCCCCATTTTCATCCTCCAGGATTGGGGAATGTTTTTTAAGAAAGGCTTCCGCCTCTGCAATTGTTTTAATTCTTACTCTCCCCCCTTCCCAGAACACTAACATTCCCTCGGGCATCAACCACTTGAACCACACCCCCTTTTTATATAATCTTTTCGATAAGAAGGAATATTTCCTTCTTATTTCTCTAATCTTTTTCGGGATCTGTTTCAAGATGGCAATCTCATTCTGTTGATATATCAAGGGACCGTCTCTTTTAGCTCTCAGGATCCCATCCCTTGTTGACCTTCTTACAAATTTAATATGTATCTCTCTAGGTACTTCATTTATTCTGGCATATGCTAGTTAATTCTATAAATCAGATCGATGTCCCCCCAAATATCTTCTTTGCTCTTTTTAGTGTAATCTGCTAACATCGTACACATTAAATCTTTTAAATCTTCAGAGGCAACTTCAGGAACATTTTGAAACCTTAAAAAGTAAGACATCCTTTCAAAATCCATCCTAGACATATGACTAGCTAAACCCACAATTTCCCTTTGAGAATTTTTTATCTCTCCCTTCATCTCAGCCGTCCCCCCCTCCAGTCCATCAATTCTTTGTTTGTTTTCCATTAGTGCTTTCTGTGTCTCCAAAAGTTCCAGTTTTGAACTAATATTGTCTTTCCGGATTTCTTTTATTTCTTTCATTTGATTTTCATTTTTGATTTTATTCAATTTGTATCCCGCCCTTCTCCAAACGGACCCAGGGCGGCGCACAGGAAAATTAAAATAATATACAACAATACAAAAATACCAAAATACAAAAATTTTAAAATCTATTAAATATGGAATCCTGCGCTAACACCAATTAAACCCCCCCTTTTAAAAACTATCTATACTAGTCAACAGTGGAGGCTATGTAAGGCCGGCTTGATGAAATAAATGTGTTTTTAAACACTGGCGGAAGAGGCGGACGTCAGTAATGGTACGGAGTTCAGGGGGTAGGTCGTTCCACAGGGCAGGGCCTGCCACAGAGAAGGCCCTTCCCCTGGGTGTCGCCAGTCGGCATTGTCTGGCCGACGGCACCCTGAGAAGGCCCTCTCTGTGGGAGCGTATCAGTCTGAGGAATGTATGGGGCAGGAGACGGTCTCGCATGTAACTAGGTCCCGAGCCATGGAACGCTTTGAAGATGGTCGTCAGGACCTTGAAGCACACCCGAAAGACCACAGGAAGCCAGTGCAGCTCGCGCAGGATCGGTGTTATATGGAAGCATCTAGAAACTCCCGTAATCACCCGCGCGGCTGCATTCTGCACTAACTGTAGCTTTCGAGTGCACCTCAAGGGAAGCCCCATGTAGAGAGCATTACAGTAGTCGAGTCGGGATGTCACGAGGGCCTGAGTGACTGTGCGAAGGGCAGCCCGGTCCAGTAAGGGGCACAATTGGCGCATCAGGCGAACCTGATGAAACGCCCCCCTGGCCACATGGTCTTCCATGGACAGCCGGGAATCCAGGAGGACACCCAAATTGCGCGCCCTCTCCACAGGGGGCGGTGTTTTGCCCCCAATGGCCAGAGTTGGAGTATGTTGTTTTGAAGAGTTTCCTCTATTGCTGATAACTGTGTAGCTTCCACCTCTGTTCCTTTGGATAACATTGAAGTAATCTTGGGTTGATGTGGCTGCTTTTTTGAAGCCATAATGAAAGTATTAAGTCCTTGTCACTAATATGGCGTCTGTTGGAGAGGTAGTCCGTGAGGCGAAGAGAGAGTAAAAGTCAATATCCAAATTCAAAGTTCAATTTGCTTAGAGTCCAGAGAGAGAACAATTTTTAAAAGCAATCGAATAAGAAGAAAAAAAGAAGGCACATCTGGGAAAGGTCCTAATAATCAATTACATCAGTCCACTGTTAAAGAGTTCAGTCCCGAAGACGAGGGAGTGTTAGCAAATTTCAAAAGGAAACATTTCTTGCTGAGAACAAAGGAACGCCATCTTCCCCGCCCCTCTGGAAGCCACGGAGAGCTAGTGAAAGTTCATTTCAATTGTTGCCAGACAGAGATACAAAGTATCATTGAGAATCTTAAAGTAAAAGACTTTCACTTATAGTTTAAAAGTCGGATGTTGATTCCTCCACCTCCCCAAGCTTGGGGAACATTTCAAAACACCGCTTTTTTTTCCTTTCTGAGGAGGGGTTTTACAAACTGCCTCCTCCTTCTTCTTTCAAAGTGAAAGTTGAAAGCATTAGGTGAAAATCACTCACAATCCACTCTGTAGCCATGAGCCTCGGCATTGTCTTCAGCCCCGGCTTTCAGCCCGTCTTTAATCTCAACAGCTGTTCCGGCTCTCCATCGGCGAAGGGGATGAAAGAGAAACTTCCCCCCCGTGGGGGGACTCACCGCGAGCCACCTATGCAGTGGGGGCTCTTTACAAGAGCCCCCTGCCCCCGAAGGCGCCGCCGGAGCAACCAAGTGGCGGACGAGTCCAAGACCCGACCGTCACCTCCGGCTAACCGGAAGGAAGTCTTCGTTTATCCTTGAATCTTATGGACAGAGTATTATGACATTTTGTATTATGTCATCCTATGGCTCACTGCTCTCTCTGTATCCATCTACCTACATTTTTTACATTTCGGTTGCATGTACCTGGCACAGGTGTGACATCTACACAATCTATATCTATCTATCTATCTATCTATCTATCTATATCATTGGTGCCATATTTGTAAGGAACTTTTTGTGAAAATTTGGAAGCGATCGGTGCAGTACTTTCGGAGATTATCTGTTTTGAACAAACTCATAGTTACATTTTTATTTATATAGATTTCACTCATAAAGAAAATTGATGCATCTCCTTCCAGGTTTTGAATAAGATTGCAAGAAATTGCCTTATTCTTTTTAGCACCAAATTATACTTTCCTGCTTCTAATAATATTGAATTTGTTAGCACCAAAGTCCAAAGGATGGCTTTATAATTGTTTTCTTTTATCTGTTTGACTAATGAAATGTGCATGATAAGAGCCATACTAAGAGTCAAACGAGAATATTAAGAATTTTCTTTAATATGTCAGGACTTTTATATATTAAACATGAAAAATTAAATTAGACTTCAGACTTCTGGAAATTTACAACTCTGTTCATGTCATGTTTAATTAAAGTGATAATAGAATTTGCAGCAGAGATATACAATTATGAAAGCCATTTCTTCTGGGTTTTTTTTATTTAGATGGTAAATTAAAAAATACAGATACATACAGATAAATAATAAGATCTTTGGGGAGTTGAATCAGTGCTTATTGTTGAAGTTAGCAAAAGCTGAATTAAAGAATATCTTAGAGTTAATATTTTCTTTTTGGAACTATAATGAAAGCAGCATGAACAGAATGTTTTTTTCACTTTTGAGTCCCTCTGCCTAACAGTATATCAGAACTATATATAAAAATTCTATTTCAGATTTCATAAACCCTGCTGGACTCTACCCCTATTAATACATCCATTTATCTTATTTTTGAGTCAAACTCAAAAGTAAAACTGTGTGTTGAAAAACACTGCGGTTGGAATGACTTATGCTGACCGGTTCCAATTTTCTTTCCTTGTAAAGTCTGTTTAGTGTTACAAGACCAATTCAAAGGCAGATTGTGGGTGCCACACAGTCTCCTCTGACCTTTAAATCAAATTTAGTATTTTACTCTGTATCATGCCAGCAAGCAAAAATTGACAGCTTAATAAAGTGGACTTTTTTTTTTTTTACAATAAAGCTAAAGAATATTGTCCATCATTCATGGAGAAGGGAAATCAGAGGTTTGGGAAATGGTGTGGGAGGGGGAGAGCTTGCGGTAGGAAATCCCTTCTAAATAATTGTGTAAAAACAACAGGGATTTCTATTGTCAGAAGTGAAGGCTACCTTGAATTCAGTGAGCAAATCCCATCGTGTTACCTTTTACAGTGAAAACAGCGTGGGAGATGCAGTCATGTGCTGTAGTCACCTCCAATACAAATCAATTAGTTTGACACTAACACTGTATTATGCATGATGAACTGTGAGTCATTACAGACAGTAAAAAGAAAAGGGGAGATTGATGGGAAATGAAGAAAAGGATATTCTCCAGAAATCCATCTCCCTGTCAGGCTTTACTAGCAAGGGTCGTAGATATCAACTCTCCCAAAATTCAACCTTGCACTCAGTAATAGGGGAAGCTTCATAGACTCAGTGTGACTAGACAAGCTGTTTTAGTCCAGACAAGGAGAAGCTGTATCAGTGGTGGGATTCAGCCAGTTCACACATATTCAGGAGAACCAGTTGTTAACTTTCTAAGCAGTTTAGAGAACCAGTTGTTGGAAGAAATCTAATTTTGTTTTTTCCCACTTTACAGGGCTAATCCTGTAAGGAAGGCAGGAAGGAAACATTCTGGTGTTGTTTCTAGCCTAATCTTTATTGGCCTGCTTACAGAAACTGCCTCTCCGGTTAACCCTTAATACATTGTAACAGCTAAGGCGAAGCGCCCATCGATGTGGGTGATGTTAAGTTGGCCAAGCCCACGCAGTCACATGACCACTGAGCCCCGCCTACCCAGCTGGTCATTTGGGCAGAGAACTGGTTGTTAAATTATTTGAATCCCACCATTACAGAGCAACTTAATGCTGGGCATGCTATGTTACAGACCGATTACTAACCCCTAGTACAAAGAGTTCTGTCAACAGCTATGAATCAGAATGTTTTTATGGAATTTCAAAATCAGAAACTCCAAATAAGCTCCAAATGCTTGACAGTTTACAAAAAAACGTAAAGTAGTGTGTTAAGAGCATTTGGAGCTTAAATCCACAAATAAATATTTCAGCACACTCAAAAGTATTTGATGATTTTTTTTTCTTTATTCATAGAGTTCTTAGTTTTGTTTCCAAGCATTAAAAAAAAACCCTAATGATGAAGTTTTCCTTCTGGATAAACAAATAGCATGTCAATTCCCCTTCCCAATTCTCTTTATAGCAGTAGAAGTTGGCTTGGATTTATGATCTACCTTTTTGAGTGTATCTAAGCAAATCGCTCTCCTCTTTGAGAAGCAAAACTGCTTCTAGTCTTGATGCATAGAAATTCTTCTTTCTTAGACTTCTGGGGGGAGATATGGTGAACTGACAATGGCTGTGTGAAAGCAGAGCAAATCACCATTGCAAACAAACAAAGATTCCCTTTAAAGGGCAAAAGAGCTAGTTTGGTGTAGTGGTTGAGGTATCAGGTTAGAAATCAGGAAACTATGAGTTCCAGTTTCACATTGTGCCCCAAAGCCAGCTGATCACCTTGGGTCAGTCATTTATTTCAGATAAGGAGGTAATGACAAACTATTTCTGAAAAACCTTGCCAAGAAAACTGCAGGGAATTGTCTGGACAGTGTTGGAGAATTGGACAAGATTGAACAGAAAACAAAGTGTGCCAAACTCACTTTTTAATTACTTTTGGAAATTACTCTCTAATTGTTTTTAAGCAATTTGAGATCTTTGAAATGATGTCAGAAAATGCTGGATGAATCTATCTTTAATCCTGACAGAAAGTAATTTTTAGTCATATCTTAAGAATTTAAAGAATCTGAAATAAGCAGCCAAAAAAAAAAGGATTTTAATCCTAGAAAGTTATAAACAGTCAGATAAAATTAGACTATTGAAAGTTTAACAATCAGTTTTTAATATTAATTAATTAAAAATAATTATAAAACACAAAGAGTTTCTCATGAAAAATAGATCCTATTTTGACTTTTATAACAGAATAAAGATAAAGAATTCATGATTTCAAAAACTGACACTAGAGGAAACTAAAAGTTTTAGCTGGAAGAAAGATAAACAATGCTTTAAACTGACACAAAACATTATAACAATAAAAATATTGAAGGAGACTTTTAAAGAATGGAATCAGAATTAGAAGCCATAATATCAACAGTAATGGGGTCTGATTCTGTGGTTAGACTAGATCCAAAAGATGCTATTGAAGAAAAGCCAGATGTAGAATAACTTTTATCTGACAAGATAGAGATGGCATTTAAAAGTTAAGAGAATTGTTTAGAAAAGGATATTTCACTGGATCTACCAAAGAAATTGAGGTTTTAAAATAGAAAAGGGAAATACACATGACAAACCTTTGACCTGTGATAAATTTTTCCTACAGGATTTACAAAAAAAAAGTCTTGTTAAAGCCTTGAAGAATATTTTATTCAACTAAATATTAAGATTGTTAGAAGTAAAGGGAAGGAATATAAAATTGGTTCATTTGATCAAGGTTATTAAAGATACGTTCTGGTTATCCTTTTTGGACTTTCTGCTGACACCAGAACTAAAAAAGATGATGTTTTTGGATTTGTTTGTAGATAAGTGACGAGATCTGAGATTAAGAGATAAATGTTATTATTTTTAAAGATGTAGAGTCACTAAATTTGTATACACTTGTGATGAAGGTGTGTCTTTCATGCACACACACACACACACATGTATGTGTGTAGGCATCTATGTATGCACACGCACATAAACTGTATATATTCTCTTTTTTATATTCTTTTCTTCTCTTTCTTCTTCAGGTTGGGAGCATGGGAGCCACAGGGTCTTCATAAATGCTGTCATGTTGAATTATTCTAACCCTGCTGGATAAAGTCCCAGAAGAAGAGCATCTTGTTTCATTGGGAAAACCATATGACAGGATGACAGTAGCACTTAGCAGCAAATACTGTCACATAGTACCTATCAACTGTTGGGAATAGATCTAGGAGAAAGGCTTGTATGTTTTCTACAAAAAAACAAGATTCAGTCTGAGAAAGACTTAGGACTGATTAAGTGGTTGGTCTCTTTGTATTCGCAGGACTCCTTCTAAGAACATGCCAAAAATATGATGCATACACAGAAAAAAATTACCCTGCCAGAGTTAAATGGCAAGTGGGTGGCCAGAGTGAATGAATGGTTAAACACGCCTACCATCTAATCAATATGATTGGAAATGCAGATGTTATTGAGTTCATATAACTGCTTTTTTAATGTGAGGTAGAGGCAAGGTTTATGAATGGTTTGCGCTGTTCTGAATGCATTCAATGAATCTGTGTGAAGCTTCAAATAATGTTTTACTTCAGTAAAGTTTGAAAAAAACATAAAAAGCAACACAATTCTTTCATCTGTAAGAGCAAAACAAAATAGCTGATTTTTTTTTCTTCCTTCATCCAGTGGTGGGATTCTCTTCCCTAATGATTTCTTCCAACAAGCAGTTCACCAAACTACTCAGAAAGTTAACAACTTTCTTCTGAAGTGGTGTGAACTGGCTGAGTCCTACTACTGCCTTCATCTGCTTCACAGCCCTTCTCAGCCTTCTTCTGCAGAGTCCGGCGATGAAGGGAGGCTGAGATGTTCCTTCTTTAATGAGTGCAAGGGGGCTGAGAGATTTTGCCTAAATTTTGCCAAGCCCTCATGAAAAGGTTTGATTCAAATCCTCCTGACCTCTCACCTAGTGTCAGGCAAACAATGTAGATGAGATGAGCAGCATTATCAGAAGTGGTATTCAGTCAGTTCTGACAGGTTCTGGAGAACCGGCAGTGGAAATTTTGAGTAGTTCAGGGAACTGGCAAATAGGCTGCCCCTGCCCCTGCTGCCTCCCAGCTGATCTTCTTTTGTTACCCTGAACAGGAGAACGGAGCTGGAAAACAGGTTATGGGGTGGGGAGGGAATGGGGATTTTGCAGTATCCTTCCCCAGCTCTCAGGTGGCTTCACTGGCTAGTCACCTCAGTTCCTGAATCCCATCTTCATTGCCAGTGTTCTAGTCTGAGAAACAGGTGGTTGTCATAACAGAGACCAAGCAGGTTGTGACATAAAAACAAGCTTTATTTGCACTAACAGTAACAGCTATCGTGAGGCAATTCAGTAATTAGCAACAGGGAACTCTCCATCTTTTTAAAGCAGCTGTCTGACGGGCGGACCAATTGTGAGGCTGTGTTCTCCCGCCTTGCATCTGTTATGGCTCAGCCAATAGGAGGCGCCACCTGGGAGGCACGCTCCGGAACCATCACCATAGCATTGAGGACTTTACAACCCCACACAAAGCCACATCCACAAAGCCGCACCCACAGAACCAGTAGTAAAAAAAATTGATTCCCACTACTGAACAGCATGTCTACCAAGGTACTCACTACAGATTTTACTGGCTTCTGTAAAGACCATGTCATTTCCTTTCTCCAGATTTCTCCTGATCCTTAGCCAAAATCTTCATGCACAGAAGGTCGGAATGCCTGCAGCTGGCAATCGCAAAATTATCCTGCCTTGAAGCACTTTGAGAATACCAAGGAGAATCCCTTGGGGTCATCCAAATTGCTTCATTGAGGCAAGTTAGATAAACCTTTCACATCAGGAAAGCGAATCGCACTGCCTCCATGGCACAAATCTTTTTATCAAAATTAATCCATAAATAACTTCTGACAGGCATATTATTTAATTGCTTCAACTTACAACAGGAGTTCACAAGAATTATATTGCATAACCAAGAGCACAGATTTTCTACTTGGAAAAAAAAAAGCATGATCAAAATACCAGAGGAGGTTGGTATTCATTTAATAGGGAGCATTGTGTTGGGTCCTTCACAGTGTGCTTAATTCTGTGAAAACATTCTTGACTTCAAAATCAACTTCATGTAATTTTTCTTCTTCTTTCTAATACCAGAGGAGGCTGGTACTCATTCAATAAAGAGCATTGTGTTTGGTCCTTCACAGTATGCCTAATTCCAGGAAAGCATTCTTGACTTCAAGATCAACTCTGTGTAATTTTTGTTTTAACACAAAGCTGCATTTATGATTCAAAGGATATTGAATGGCTCAGCAAGATCTAGTCAGGATGCCCTGATATTTTACTGTGCTAAGCCTTTGACTAAGCAGTAAAGTTTAGCAGCCAATTATGGGTTAGGGCAAGTGGAAGGGCAAACTTTACAAATATAAGCAACTAATTTATCCTGAGTTAACACATTTGTCCATCCAGCTAGCAAATTACTAAACGGTGGAGTAAATATCCTTCTCAGTCTACCTCATTCCAAGCAATTAAGTTTTAAAAGGGGGAGGAAGTTCTAATTACCATATTTTTCCAAAGTATTTTTGGGAGTATTTTCCCTTTAAAAAGTGGGTGAAAATCTGGGTGTGTCTTATATACTTAATACAGCCATTCAGTGTTGGCCTTCCGAAACCCCACCCTATACATCCTGTTTTTTGCAAAAAATGGATGCGCAGAGGGTTTAGGAGGCCTGTGAAGTGGTCCTGGAGGCTGGAGAGGGTAAAGATGAGTTAAAACATCCCTGTGTGCCGCCTTGGGTCCATTTGGAGAAGGGCGGGGTATAAATTTAATAAAAAAATAAAAAAAACGGGGTCCATTTTTTTTGCATAAATGGGGGGGTTGCCCTCCCCAGCCCACAGGAACACTCTACAGGCCTCTCAAACCCTCCACACGCCCCGTTATTGTGAAAACTGGCCTATTTTTCACCTCCCAACCCCCCTCCCGAATGCATCGCATTTTTGCCCTCTCTGGCCCCCAGGAACACTTTGCAGGCCTCCCAAACTCTCTGCATGCCCCATTTTTCACACAAAATGGGTGCACAGAGGGTTTAGGAGGCCTGTAGAGTGCTCCTGGGGGGGGGGGGGGGCGGGGAGAGCCAAAACTTTTTTTTTAAAAAAATTACCTCTTCAAAATCTTGGTGCATCTTATACTCTGTTGTGTCTTACAGTCCAAAAAATGCAATATGTAATTAGAATTTTGTCCTTTCAAAATTGTGGGGCAATTGGAAGGGTAATTTCTCTCTAACCTTCCTCTCTAACCTTCTCCCCATGTGGCAAAAGTGTCTTTTGGGCAATCAGTTGTACTTAATGCTAATAGGAGATTGTTTTTGTTTCTTTTATTTCAAAACTGCTTGTTTTGTGCAAGACTGAAGATGCAGCAGCCGAAGAGATGAAAGGAAGAGAGAAAGAAGGAGTGCAGAATGGAATGGATGGGATTGCAGTGTGAATAAAAACCATTGAAGATGCACATGCTTTAATTAATGAGGCCAAAGGCAGAATGAATGAGCAATTGATAAAGGCTCTCTGTGTGGGTGCATATGTCTAAGGAAGAAATAGAGAAAGAGGGCCTGTGAGCACATTGGACAATTATGGCTTGAACTCCAGCTGTGATCTTCCCAGAACTGGTTAGGTTTATCAATAGCTTTGTACTCTTTCCCTTTAACCCAACTTAACTATTTTCATGCATTTCATGGGGGGGGTGGGGGTGGCTTGAAAAGTGTTTAAAAACTATTATTGTAATGAGTGCAGAATGTCAGTTGGCCATTGCAAGAATTCACACAAAATCTGTTTTTATTTTAAAACAGATTTTAAAAATGATCTGTTTTATTGTTGTTATATACATGCCAAGTAAAATCACAGCTGCCACTTCTTTAACTGGTGGTTGCCCTCCATACCCATCAAGTTCTTCTCCAGAACCTAGGATGTCATAATCCATCAGCATAGTATATTTGCAGATCCAGGCAGCGTGGCCTTTTATAATTGACAGATGGAAATATTTTCTGAGTGCAATCCAGGACAGATGGAAATATTTTCTGAGTGCAGTTCATAGATTTTCTAACTGCATTCCAGTATTTTTTGATATGGCACTTAGTGTGTCGATAATCAACGGGACCACTATGGTGAATTTATTAGATTAGATTTAATTTTTTATTACTAAATAAATAATAATAATAATAATAATAATAATAATTATTATTATTATTATTATTATTATTATTATTATTATTATTATTATTATTATTATTATTATTATTATTAATTTGTAAAACCGCTCCCTCTCCCCACAGGGACTCGGGGCGGTGCACAGGGAAAATAAAACAATAAATATACAAACATAGCATAAAAACGAATTAAATCTAATACCTGTGCTAAAATCCCATTAAACACTAAAATACCCAATAATTAAATAAAACTCAAGTATACACCTTCCTCCTCCTATTTTCCCTATAACAACAAACCTATGAGGTGAGTTGAGCTGAGAGAGAGACAGACAGACAGACAGACAGACTGGCCCAAAGCTGAGCTAGAACTCACAGTGCCCTGGCAAACCAAATTCAATTTCAATTTTAAGATTTCAATTTTCTGATTCTTTGTCTTTTATTCCACTATCTCCTGGTATTACCACAGCAACTATCCTCATTTTTGTCAAGCGCCAAGGAAATCAAAAGATCTTGTCAGTTCAAATGAGTATAAAGGCTTATTGCTAGCTTATGCTCTCTAGAAGAATCTGAACTACTAATGGTCAAAGCAAATTGACAGTAGTCAACAGAAATCAAGGTGGACTGGACTTAGATCTCTTGTGGATGTGAAGGGATTTGAGCCTGGTGAAGTGTTTGACCCCTCTCTTTGGGTCAGCCTGGTCATCTGCTTCTTCTTGTTGTGCCATATCCATCATCAGACGTTGGCAATCATGTTGGTGAACCTATTTTTTATCAACAGTCACATGAAAAAGTGCTGCTGAGTTTTATCCATACCAGTCCCATATATTTTGTAGACATAATATTCTTCTTCTGCATGGACCTCATTTGCCTTCAATCTTTCCCTGGAGGATAATGTGAAATATGTTGTATTTTTCCGGGTGTCGCATCACATGTCCAAAATATTCTAACTTTCAATTTTTAATAGTTTTGATGATTTCTCTTGGCTTTCCAAGGCGGCTTATCACCTCCTCATCTACTACATCTACTACAATTTTATTTTAGGTCATCTACTACAATTTTCTTTGCATTCCTTTTATTGTCATAATTAATCATGTCCCCAGAGTTTTTGTCAGACATCTTTTCAACCAAATTTAGAAAAGCAAGAATTGCTTCCTGAACTTTCTCTAATTTTCAGCTATTCCTTGATATTGTAGCAACTATTGTATGTCACTGTCTTTCACTCTTCACTGTTCTCTCCTCGGGGATTATTTTCATTAAGTGCCCTGGGAAGGATACTAGTATTGTGTTCATTATTAAGGAATAGATGTTACATTTTTTATGAATAATGGTTTAATTTGGTTGTAAGTGATAGTAGGAGGATTATTGTCCTGAGAGGCAGAGATGAAGAGAAGGAAACGAGGCAGCACATAGGTACAAACAAAATGATACAAATTATATTTACACTCAGATCAAGGTTTTATTTTGTTTTTAGTGTTTCATCAATGCTCCTATATTTTTTTACTTCTACATGAAGGACGTAGACAAAATATAATGAAAACCTGAGATGCTACAACTAACCATCCTATTATTCAGCCATATAAAAATAATTTCTTATATTATATCTCCTTCAGAAGCAGAGCTGAGAACAAAATTGACAAATAATAATTTAGAAGCATTTTTTGTTTTATATTGAAAAAGTTTTATTGGTTTTACATTTTTTCTATAGGGTAGGGTAAGGGATACAAAGAAATTTTGAGAGCATTCACGTCAGAGTCGTCGGCCCTTCCGAGACCTCAAAATACACAATAAAAAAATAACAAAAAAAATCATTTTTCATAACACTACAAGGTAAAAGCAAGTACATATACCTAAATTCTCAATTCCATGCTGTCAGACATTTACAAAAAATCCAGAAAATATTATGCAAAATTGTTCAGGAAAGTCAAGGCAAAGTTATTTTTTAGATCTAAGTCTCTTGGCTATTGTATCTTCTTTTTCTCCTCCCTGGCCCCGAGCGGGCGGGGCCGTGGCCCCCTCTGTCCCCCCTGGATCTTCCCCCAGGATAGAGGAATGTTTTTTAAGAAAGGCTTCCGCCTCAACAACTGTTTTAATCCTCACTCTTCCTCCTTCCCAGAACACCAGCATCCCTTCGGGTGTCACCCACTTGAACCAAATCCCATGATCAAATAAAATTTTAGACAAGAAGGAAAATTTCCGTCTTGCTTCTCGAATCTTTCTAGGAATCTGCTTCAAGATAGTGACCGTTTTTTGTTGGTAAATTAAGGGGTTCCCTCTCTGCGCCTTCAAAATTTCCTCTCTGGTTGACCTTCTAACAAATTTCACATGTATCTCTCTAGGCACTTCATTTATCCTGGCATATGCTGAGTTAATTCTATAGGCTAGGTCAATGTCCCCCCTGATCTCATCCTTAGGTTTTTGTAAATAGTCTGCTAAAATTGTGCTCATAAGATCAGGGAGGCATTCACCAGGTTGCTCAAAAACATTCTGAAATCTCAAAAAATATGTCATTCTTTCCATATCAATCCTAGACACATGCCCACTTGTTTCCTCCACCTCTTTAGTAACATTTTTAATCTCTCCCTTAACCCCCACCAACCCCCCTTCCAATTCTTCAGTCTTCTGTGTAATTTCCAGCGTTTGCTTCCTTATGTCCAATAGCTCCTTCTTGAAATTGATGTTTTCAGCCCTCTGGGCCTGAATTTCGTTTACCAAAGTTTGTATAACAGTTTCAAGAGAAGCCATCCGTTGTTCTAAACTTGCCAGTGCTGTTTCTTGAGCCATGATTAACTGTTAAAGTCAGTGCCACCAAAATGGCGTTTTCAGGGTGGGGTTGGTGAGACTAACCGGGAGCCAAAAGTTCAGATCAAGGTTGGAACGTTGTAAAATTCAGGAACCAAGAGAGAGCCAATTTTCCAACTCAATAGTTATAATAACGAAGGTAATCCAGAAAGGAACCACAAATCCAACAGAAAAAAATTCTTCATTAATATCCAGAGAGAGTCCCACTTATAAAGAGACGCTGGGAATTTTCCATAGTTAAAATAGTCAGGCAGGGACAAAGAGAAGCCACTTTTCACCGCCCATCTCAGAGCCCAGAGGAGAGAGTAGTAAAATAAATTTTTTTTTAACCAGCCAGACCTAGAAACAATGTTGCAAATAGCCGCATTCCACTTTCCCTTGTTAAAGACAGTCCGGATTTAAGATTTCCGCTTTCTCTTCCAGAGAAGCCATTTTTAAGTGCCGCTTAGGTCCGAGGGTTTTTTTTTGAAAACAAACACCCCCCTCCCAGTCCATTCAGCCTGGCTGGCAGCAAGGAAAAAAAGTCTTTTTTTAAACTCACTCTCCCTCGCAGCTGAAGCCTCGGCAGACCTTCCGATCTCTTCCGCTCAGCCCTCTTCATTAAAGTGAATGGCGCCGACAGCCGTTGGCGAAGGGAGAACCCCCCGCAGCATGTTCTCCTTCACCTAGGCCGCGGCAAAAGGGTCGCCTCCCCCACCGCCGTGAGGGGGGGCGTCCCTGCCGAGCCGGCCCTACGGCAGACCCCCAAAAAAGGGGCGTCTCGCCCCCGTGGGGGGGCAGAAGAAGCAACAAAACGGCGAGCGAGCACTAGGCTCGCTCGTCGCCGCAGGAGCCTGAACCGGAAGTCTAGAAGCATTTTTTGTTGATCTGAAATTGTTTCCTAGTGGCTTGAACCCAAAAATGTAAGCAAGCGAAAGGCTGTCGACTAGTGGTGGGATTCAAACATTTTTACTACTGGTTCTGTGGGTGTGGCTTGGTGGGCATGACAGGGGAAGATTACTGCAAAGCCCCCATTTCCTCCTGATCAGCTGGGACTCGGAAGGCAGAGACTAGATGGGGGCGGAGCCAGTCAGAGGTGGTATTTATCAGTTCTCTGAACTACTCAAAATTTCCGCTACGGGTTCTCCAGAATGAGGCAGAACCTGCTGAATACCACATCTGGCTCTAATGCCAATTGAAACTTTCTTTGATAATTCTTACCATCTTTCTGGAAAAAAAGAATGTTCTGGAATGCCCAGTGCCTTCTTGGAGAATGTAAACCTTGTTATAGAATGGGAAACAACCTTATACTTCATGCATCCAAAGTTATTCCCTTATCTCATAGCAATTCCATCACCCTCTAGGGAGGTCTTAGGAATAGTGAGATGCAGAAGGGAAGAATGTTTAATTACGTGTTTTACTTATCCTTTCCACAAACTGAGGATCAGGTTTTCATTCCCAATGATTCTAGTCTCTCTGACCCACCATGATAAGGGTGAGGAGAAAGTCTGACATATATTATTTTTCATTCTGATCCATTATTTCAAATGTCCTCTCTTTTCCTTTACACATAAGGAAAAGTAGAATATCAGCTGATTCTATTTTGTTTGTGATGACATCTGTCGTATCACTGATGCCTTCTTGAGCTGTGGGCCCCAACCTTTCTGACATCAGGGACCAGTTTTGGAGGAAAAAAATGTCTTTCATGGTCTGGGGGGAAAGGGATGGATTTGTGTGCAACTAGATACTGTGCGTGCATAAATGAAGCTTCACTTGCTGGCCTGAAGCTTGTTTATTTGTTTGTTTGTTTGTTTGTTTGTTTATTGGATTTATATGCCGCTCTTCTTCCAAAGGACTCAGGGCGGCGTACGACATAATATGAAAGTTAAAAAAAGATTAAACAAAGAATCCAATAAGCAATAAATTAACAATGTACACATTAGATTTAAAACAAATTAAATTAGCAATTAAAATTAATAAGTTATTTTGTTCAGGCCAGGCCGGCTTGCTGAAAAAGCCAACTTTTTAGGGTGCGCCAGAAGGACGGGAGGTCAGGAATTATGCGAAGCTCCGGGGGTAGCTTCTTCCAAAGGGAAGGCGCTCCCACAGAGAAGGCTCTCCCCCTGGGGGTTGCCAGCCAACACTGTCTGGTCTACGGCACCCTAAGGAGGCCAACTCTGTGGGATTGTACTGGACGCTGGGAGGCTACCGGTGGCAGTAGGTGGTCTGGCAAGTAACCTGGGCCTAAGTCATGGAGCACTTTAAAGGTCATAATTAACACCTTGAATCGCACCCGGAAAACAACTGGCAACCAGTGCAGGCTGCCTAAAAGGGGTGTAACATGGGAGCCCCTAGGTACCCCCATGATAACCCACGTGGTCGCATTCTGGACCATCTGAAACCTCCAGGTGCTCTTCAAGGGCAGCCCCATGTAGCTTGCATGGCCCAGTTTCTAACAGGCCAGTCCAGAGCTATGGCCTGGGGGTTAGGGACTCCTCAAAAGGGAAGCTGCCTCTCATAGAAACCAGGACTGGGCTCACTTTCAAAGTCATTCACAAGAAGGGATTCAATGCTTGTATGAATGCTAAGACAGCATTTCTCTGCTATTCATTAAACCTCCTTTTTCAGGTCTTATATAGAAGCCTGGAAAAAATATTTTTTTAATTTATTACATTTATTTGCTGCCTATAAGGCAGCTGTTATCACTGCTTTAACAGTCATAATAACTTTGATAAATGCAGTCTTTAAAGCAATGGCATCTTTGGATCAGCAGGTATGTGTTTTTTTTCTTCCACATGAAACCCCAACCATTTCTTTTAAAGGAGAAAAATCCTAACATTTAGAACAATTAATCAGTGAAATGACTTGTCTCCGGAAGTTGTGGGTGCTTTTAAAAAGAGATTGGACAACCATTTGCCTGAAATGGTATAAGGCCATGATGGTGAACATATAGTAGAGGTGGCATTCAGAGCCCTTTCTGTGGGCATGCGAGCCATCACCCCAGCTCAGCTCCACCACCTGCTGCTTACCAGCTAATTTTCTGGTTTCTGCTGTGCATGCATGGGGGCAGGGCACATGCAAGAGATGTGTATGCATGTGCAGGAGAGGGGGGCTCACACGTGCATGCACAGGGGGAGTGCATGGGGGTCCTGTGCACTTTCCTCCATGGCCCATTTTTGGTCCCAGAAGGCTGCAGGGAAGCCTACTAGGCCCAAAATTGGGCATGAAGGCATGTGGCATTCCTCCCACAAGGCCCATTTTTGTTCCCAGGGGGTTGCAGGGAGGCCTACTAGGCCCAAAATGGGCCACAGAGGGACCACATATGCATGCATAGAGGGTAAAGTGACCAGATTTCAAAATTTGTCAAGCGGGACACCATTCACGGCGGGGGGGGGGGCTGAGCGGTCTTTCCTGGCCCTGCAGCCGCCGCTTCCCTCACTGGCTGTACCTGAGGTTGCACTATTATCATAGAGGCCGGGGGGGGCGGCGGAGCGGGACCGGGTGCCCGGTGGCCGCTCTGCATGCGCTCAGCGGTGCAGAGCGGGCTGGCAGGCAGGCGAGGGCTGGCGAGGGAGGAGCGAACGAGAAGCCAGCAGGCGGAGGAGGAGGAAGAGGATAGCTGCGCATGACAGGGGCGCAGCCCTGAACTTTGCGGAGCAGCTGCAATGTGCTGACAGCAGCCAGGCGTGAACCCCATCGCCACTGCGTCCCCTCCCTGTCCGGCTCATCTGGGATGAGCGGCGAAAAGTTCAGGGCTGCGCGGGCTCCGGCTGCAGCCCTGAACTTTTCGCCACTCGTCCCGGACGAGCCGGACAGGGAGGGGATGCAGCAGCGGTGGGGCTCACGCCTGGCTGCTGTCAGCGCATTGCGGCTGCTCCGCAAAGTTCAGGGCTGCGCCCCCGTCGTGCGCAGCTATCCTCTTCCTCCTCCTCCACCTGCTAGCTTCTCGCTTGCTCCTCCCTCGCCGGCCCTCGCCTGCCCGCCAGCCCGCTCTGGCCGCTGCTTCCTGCCTGCGCTGCTGCCCTGTCCGCAGGCCACATCTGAGCGCGTGCAGAGTGGCCACTGCCCGCCCGCCCCCCGCCGCCTCTCCAGGCAAAAAGCGGGACATTTTTAAGAGGCGGTAGGGCGCGGGACTAATTCTTGAAAAGCATGATTGTCCTGCCAAAAGCAGGATGTCTGGTCACCTTAATGGAGGGGTCACACATGCATGTGCAGGAAGGCAGGGCGCAGGAGGAGTTGTTCCACACACTTTGCTTTACGGGTGTGGGGATGCGTGCATGTTTTTGGCACATCACAACAAAAAGTTTAGTAAACACTGGTAGAAGATCTCTTGTTTGAACATGGGATTGGACTAAAAGGCCTCCAATGTCTCTTCAGTTATTCTGTTATTTTATGAAATCAATTTTGAACCAAACATGGAAAACATTACTATTAGGTTATGTGCACTATACACATCTTGCTTAACCAGATGTACATTAGCATGTACTTTAGGAAAAGTGGTAGATTTTACTGCTTGCAGTCTAACTCAGGCGAATGTGTGAAGAATAAGGATATGTTACCTCAAATTGGCTTTATATTTAAGGAGTTGAGTTGGCATTTTATGGTGTCTGTTAATGAACTGTTGGGGAAAATCTATAGATGAAAAAGAGATAATTAAATGGTGTGTTTTTTTAAGGAAACAAGCAAAGAAAGGTTCACATCTCTCTTGAAAATGATGAATTTGTTTTTCATTCAGTCTGGAACTAAACACAGAATGACCATAAATCTGGGATAAGTATGAGGTAAACCTTCCAGGTTAATGGTGTGGTTGGTATCACTCACACTCAGCAAAAGGCTCAAGAAAGGCTAAACAAACCTGCCCACCAAAACCAAGAAGGTTTTCACCTTTCCCCCACTGAAATAGTCAAATGTGTTGCCTCAATGATCTAAACAACTTCTTTAAACAAGTCATGTTATAATCATGACAAAATACCGGATATGTGCGGAAACCAGGTTCTTATCCATAGAGCTATTTGGAAATCTTATATGAAATCAAAAGGTATGATAGATGGCATTTGGTAAATATTGCTACTTTCAAGTTTATTTATGTACATCAGTTAATCTATATATTTTTTTCCAATAAAAGCGAGCATATGTAGTTCAAGGTTGAATTGTGGATAACCCAACAGGGTAGCAATAGCACATAGAGTTACCATATTTTTCGGAGTATAAGATGCACCGGAGTATAAGACGTACCCAGGTTTTGAAGAGGCAATTTTTTTTAAAAAGTAGGTAGGTAGATAAAGGGATAGAGAGGGAGAGAAAGAGAGAGAAATACAGTATGTAGGTAGGGAGAGAGTAGTTAGGTAGATAGGAAGGGAGAGAGAGAGAGAAATACAGTAGGTACGTAGGTAGGGAGAGAGAGTGTGTAGATAGGTAGGTAAGTAGGTAGAGGGATAGAAAGAAATAGAGAGAGAAATACAGTAGATAGGTAGGAGAGAGAGAGACTAGGTAGATAGGTAGATAGAGGGGGGAGAGAGAAAAGTACAGTAGATAGGTAGGGAGAGAGACAGAGAGTAGGTATGTAGGTATGTAGACGGGGGGAGAAATACAGTAGATAGGTAGGAAGAGAGAGTGTAGATAGGTAGATAGGTAGGGAGGGAGAGAGAGACTAGGTAGATAGGTAGATAGGTAGATAGAGGGGGGAGAGAGAAAAATACAGTAGATAGGTAGGGAGAGAGACAGAGAGTAGGTATATAGGTATGTAGATGGGGGGAGAAATACAGTAGGTAGGAAGAGAGAGAGTGTAGATAGGTAGGTAGAGGGATAGAGAGAGAAATAAAGATAGAGAGAAATACAGTAGATAGGTAGGTAGGTAGAGAGAGAGAGGGTAGGTAGGTAGGTAGATGTTTCCAGGTGTATTTACCTATGTGCTGGAGAAGGAAATCACTGACCACCTTTGGAACAAATCTTTGTTTCTTCAGGCACAGTACTTGACCAACGTAATTCTCATCAATCACTCTAACTAAACAGCTTTCCAAAAGGGGGGAAAATAACCCTTTTTGCACTTTGCAAACCTCCCCCAAACAGCCCGTTTTTCGCGAAAATGGGCCCGTTTTTTTTCAAATAAAAAGCATGACTAGGGGGGCTTGCAGAGTGCTCCTGGGGCAGTGGAGGGGGGGCAAAAAGAGGAAAAATGGCCCGTTTTTTCATGAAAACTGGGTGTTTTTTGGTCATAATTGTGATGATTATGGCGTACAACTCATGAAAACCCCAAATCCACAATCTCAGAAAATTAGAATATTACATGCAATCAATAAAACAAGGATTGTACATAGAACAATATAGGACCTCTGAAAAGTATAAGCATGCATATGTACTCAGTACTTGGTTTTGGCCCCTTTTGCAGCAATTAATGCTCAGTGCGGAGTGGCACGGAAGCTATCAGCCTGTGGCACTGCTGAGGTGTTATGGAAGACCAGGATGCTTCAATAGCGGCCTTCAGCTCTTCTGCATTGTTCAGTCTCATGTTTCTCATCTTTCTCTTAGCAGTGCAGAGCAGGCAAGTTTGCTGGCCAATCAAGCACAGTAATCCCAAGGCCATTGAACCAGGTTTTGGTGCTTTTGGCAGTGTGGGCAACTGAAAAATGAAGTCAGCATCCCCATAAAGCTCCTCTGCGGAAGGAAACATGATGAAGTGCTCCAAAATCTCCTGCTAGACAGCTGTGTTGACCCTGGACCTATCTGCTGGAGGGGGGAGTCCACATTGGTGACAAGAAGGGCATCTGGCCAATAAACACTCAGCTCCATTCAATTGCCCAGACTCCACCCTGCAAGGGATTATGGGGTCATTAAAAGATGATGACGACAGTGCTTTACAGCCCTCTCTAAGCAGTTTACAGAGTCAGCCTATTGCCCCCAACAATCTGAGTCCTCATTTACTGACCTCAGAAGAAGAGAAGGCTGAGTCAACCTTGAGCTGCTCAGAATCAAACTCCGGGAGTGAGTAGCAAGTTAGCCTACAGTACCGCATTCTAACCACTGCACCACCATGGCTCCTTATCTGTGCTAGCGTTGTTTCCTTGGAGGTTCCTTAATTAGGGTATTGATTACTGCTGCCATGGATCTTTGACTAGTTCTGGATCCAAGGACACAAACAGTGTTGTGATCTTGAATTAAACTATAATTTCATTGTCTATTTTTAGCACTTTGATTGGGGGGGGGGCTATAGTGGGAAGTTGTCAAAATATTGTTGAATAATGTACAACCTTGCTGTAAGTCCTTTGCCTATATTCATTTGTAATATTTTTTTAAATAGGGTATGTATCCAAAGGAGGACCACACTTAACCGGCAATCAACCAGTAACCAATGCAAAGTAGTTCATTCTTTTCAGTTGGGCAGGAAATCATAAGAACGTAGAGGCTGCCTGCTTACCTATTAGCGATCATAACTCTTTAACAACAGTACTCTTCAACATTTTCATCAACGATTTGGATGAGGGGATAAATGGGGAACTCATCAAATTTGCAGATGACACCAAGCTGGCAGGAATAGCCAACACTCGAGAAGATAGGCTTAAGATACAGAAGGATCTAGACAAACTTGAACATTGGGCACTATCTAATAAAATGAAATTCAATTGTGAAAAAAGTAAGGTCCTACATATAGGCAAGAAAAACCAAATGCACAAGTACAGTATAGGTGGTACCTTGCTCAATAGTAGCAACTGTGAGAGGGATCTTGGAATCCTAGTGGACAACCATTTAAATATGAGCCAGCAGTGTGCAGCAGCTGCCAAAAAAGCCAACACAGTTCTAGGCTGCATAAACAGAGGGATAGAATCTAGATCACGTGAAGTGTTAATGCCACTGTATAGTGCCTTGGTAAGGCCACACTTGGAATACTGCATACAGTTTTGGTCGCCACGATGTAGAAAAGACGTGGAGACTCTGGAAAGAGTGCAGAGAAGAGCAACCAAGATGATTAGGGAACTGGAGACTAAAACATATGAAGAACTGCTGCAGGAGCTGGGTATGTCTAGTTTGATGAAGAGAAGGACCAGGGGAGACATGATAGCAGTGTTCCGATATCTCAGAGGGTGCCACAAAGAAGAGGGAGTCAAGAAGCAATGGGTGGAAACTAATCAAGGAGAGAAGCAACTTAGAACTAAGGAGAAATTTCCTGACAGTTAGAACAATTAATCTCTGGAACAGCTTGCCTCCAGAAGTTGTGAATGCCTGGAAGTCTTTAAAAAGATGTTAGATAGCCATTTGTCTGAAATGGTATAAGGTTCCTGCCCACGCAGGGGGTTGGACTAGAAGACCTACAAGGTCCCTTCCAACTCTGCTATTGTATTGTATTGTATAATCCTGCCACGTCTTTCTAAGTTTGGAAAATGTGCTATGCAGTTTAGAAAATGCCCTGTGGCTAATACAGGAGACCTTGCAAAGGTAATTCTCATTGATCTCAATTATGTCATAGCTCCCTCTTCAAAAATGATACAAGACACCTGAGAGAGAGAGAACTATATTTGTAGGTTCTCAAACTGCAGTGCTTGCAAACTTGACTCTTGTAAAAAAACAAGGAAGTTCAGAAAGGGGGTAAAATTTAAGGAACTTCGGAGAGTGGGTTTTGTTTTAAGCTCCATGAGCCAGATGCTCTGTCCTAGTAACCCAGATTAAGCATAAATATGGGAAGTTTTCCCACTCTGCATATTCTTCCTTAACACTGAGCAGTAGCTCCTAACATCATCAACTCCAATTTCTTATTTGGAATGGAATGGAATGGAATGGAATAGAATGGAATAGAATAGAATAGAATAGAGTTGGAAGGGACCTTGGAGGTCTTCTACTTCAACCCCCTGCTTAGGCAGGAAACCCTACGCCACTTCAAACAAACGGTTATCCAACATCTTCTTAAAAATTTACAGTGTTGGAGCATTCACAACTTCTGGAGGCTAGCTGTTCCACTGGTTAATTGTTCTAACTGTCAGGAAATTTCTCCTTAGTTCTAAGTTGCTTCTCTCCCTGATTAGTTTCCACCCATTGCTTCTTGTCCGGTCCTCAGGTGCTTTGGAGAATAATTTGACTCCCTCTTCTTTGTGGCAGCCTCCGAGATATCAGAACACTGCTATCGTTTTACTTAGCCCTACATCATATAATCTGCTCTTAGCTAATTAAGCACTCAAGTCAGTCTGTTCTGGAAGGGAATTATGTTTGTCATTTTCCAATCAGCTGCTTTCATAAGACTCAAAACAGAGTTGCAAAGAAATGAACTAGAATATTTTTTTTTTTAGAATTCATTCCAAACTGGTCCAGTGTGGATGAATTGGAGGAGTTTATACTGGTTTAGGAGGCCTTTGTCATTAACATTAGCAGTCAGAGAGACATACCCCCAAGCTAATACCTTAATTTGTCAGAATCATATTTCTAAATATACCATTACAAACAAGATCGTCTTAAGATTCCTTGCCTGAATGCTTAAAAGATTTAAAATATTGTTTCACAGCTTGAAAATTTAAATGTCAGCATATCTATTTAGTTGGCCACCAAGGGACTAATTAAGATTCCAAAGAAACTAAGTGTGTTTGTATGTATTTGATAAATTTGAACTGCTCAATAATTCCATTACATCCATAGCTTTAGCTCTAAGGTATTTAAACTGCTCCAGTTAAATACCATTGTCTGAATTAACTTATAGAAAAAATCTGTAGAAAATGCATAGAATGTGAGCTATATTGTGAGGTTGTTTAATCAAAAAGCTCAGCTGCTCCATTTGCATCTTCATTGACAATAAATTGCTTTGACAACTGAACCTGAACTGAAATGGCATGGAGATTTGTAGTGAAAACAAGAAGGAGTGTGAAATTGAAATTATGTGAAATTGTATCTTAATCCTTTAATAGGAAGTTGGTCATCATGAAGGAATTATAAGAGCAGCATCTAAATTGAGATCATTTTGAATATATTTCACCTAAATTGCTACTACCTTGTACAGTTCATCTAAATTGCTATCTTTTTCTAAACAGACATAAGCACATCAGAGTTATCCATATTTGATTTTTAATTTTCATAGAAAATCATAGGACTGGAAAAGATCTTGGAGGTCTTCCAAGCCAACCCATAGCTCAAGCTAGGAATCTTTTACCATCCCAGTGAAATGGTTGTCCAGTCTATATATTTGAAAACCTCCAGTGATGGAGCACCCACAACTCCAGGAGACAAGCTATTCCATTGATTAATTGCTCTGCCTGCCAGAAAATTTCTCCTTCTAGGTCCATGATGATGAACCTATGGCATGCATGCCACAGGTGGCACACGGAGCCCTTTGTCAGGGCACATGAGGCATTGTGCTGTCAGGTTTTCAGCGTGCATGCACGCACTGGCCAGCTGATTTCAACCTTTTGAGGCCATCCTGAAGACCACTGAAGGCTCCAGAGGGCTAAAACCGGTCCTATGAGTAAACTGGAAATCCATTCCTGAACTTCCGGTTTGCCCATAGGGCCAGTTTTTTGCACTCCGGAGGCTTCAAGGAAGCTCCTGAAGCCTCTGGAGGGCCGGTGGGGGGGGGGAGGGATACTGTGTTTGCCCTCCCCAGGCTCCTATAAAGCCTCTGGAGCCTGGGGAGGGTGAAAGAAGCATGCCAAAAATGGGAGAGGGGAGTCCTGGTCATGCGTGCACGCGCACTGGTGTCATGCACAAAGCATTATGGGTATGGCACGCCCACGCATGATCCCCCTACGCTCTCCCACTTTTGGCATGCAAGCCAAAAAAGGTTCGCCATCACTGTTCTAGGTTGTATCTCTCTATGAAAAGCTTCCCCTGTCACTTCTTTTAGACCAGACTAGTAGCAGTCTACACTTGAAGGTAGACATAACTGAAAGACAAAACAAGAACAAGTCTGATGCTGATGCCATAACATGTATATATTAGGTATAACATGGAGAACTCCAAAACAGACATCCCATGACAACCTGGAGTGAAGATACATTGGAGAAAAATAATAGAATGTGCTACTTAGATCCAAAGGTTGTAGTTGGATGAGTGGCAAAATTCAAATTTTTTACTACTGATTCTGTGGGCGTGGCTTAGTGGGCATGGCATGTCTTGGTGGGCATAGCAGGGGAAGGATACTGCAAAATCCCCATTCCCTCCCCACTCCTGGGGGAAGGATATTGCTAAAATCTCCATTCCCGCCACTCTGGAGCCAGCCAGAGGTGGCATTTGCCGGTTCTTCAAACTACTCAAAATTTCCACTACCGGTTCTCCAGAGCCTGTCCGAACCTGCTGAATTTCACCCCTGAGTTGGATCCCATTTAGTACAAGATTGCATCATGTATTAAAGTGGACAATTTCATATGACATGTGAATGCCTCATCCTTAAATGCTGCATTTGTAGGTACAACTTTCTTTATAACACCCTTAATTTCCTTTCAAGGACTTCCTTCTGAAATATTAATATATATGACTATTAGATTCAATTGAGGATATCTCCCAGGTTCCCTTAGCCACCTGAACTTTGGACTAATCAGGTTCTGCCATCCTGCCTTCCTGTCCCCCGGTTTGCATAATATTCTTCCCAACTTCATTGTCTTTTGCAGTAGTAATGTTTTTTTGTATGCCCATACTATTAATTGGTTCAGGGAGTTTGAAATGTAATGCTGCTTTGTATTGATTTCATTATCATGTTAACTCGGATTTTTAATTATTTTAAATAACATACAAAGTTCTTCTTGATCAAAGCATGGATAATTTAATCTAGAATGCTGCATTCCATAGTGGTAAGGCTGATTTAGAACTATTAGATAAAGTGTGAGAACTACATTAAAACTGGTTCTTCTTCAGAATTTGCCTCTGCCTTTTGCAGGAGAGCACAGGCATATATGTTATGCAGAGTGACCTCATTTAAACTGCTTCTTTGTATGTAACTACCAGCGTTGCCCGGGCATTTATTTATCCAATCCCTCCTTCCATGAATGTCTCCACAATTTTTAATGTTGGATTTTCCCCCTTACCAGAGGGAGCCCCGCCTTGTGGAGTACTGTGAAACAGTGGCAGGTTTCCATTTTATTTACTACCGGTTCGCTTCTGCACACAACGCTTCTGTGCATGCGCAGAAGTGTCCGTGTGGTTGGGCGGAGGCTCTCACCGCCACCATTACTGGTTTGCCTGATCTGATCCAAACTGGCAGAAACCCACCTCTGCTGTGAATCCATTACCATGGCAACAGCGCTGTACAGTAGGAGCCATTTTAAGGCAGAACAGGCTCTTAACCAAACACACATGGTTAAGGGATGTTAGGGGTGTCTTACCCCCACAGTATTTGTCTCCAGAGGGTAGGTAATCTGTGTACCAAGTTTGGTTGAAATTGCTAGTGGCATTCCAGATGCTGGAAAACACACACACACACACACACACAGAGAGAGAGAGAGAGAGAGAGAGAGAGAGAGAGAGAGAGAGAGAGAGAGAGAGAGAGAGAGAGAACAAAAGGGAGGTCCATAGTTTTCCTTTGCCAGTGGGCAAAATGCCTTTCTCTCTGCATGTATTTTCAAAAAACAGATATTGCAACTTCAGTGGCCAATCAGATGTCTATGAGAAGACTACAGAAAGGACATAATATCATGATCTTCCATGGCTTGGTGCCTTTGAATTGCATAATAGTATAAACTCACTAGAATATGTTACTGTCAGATCAAACAGCTGTGGAGAAGAAATAGTCCACGTGAGCTTCATTCCCGTATTTTGTTTTGTTTTGTACTTGGATTGCAAGTATTGCTGAAGTGAGCAATGCCCCTGGGTGGCATACAAATTAAAAATAACCCAAGTATCTAAAAATGCAAGAAAAGGGGAAATAACTATAAGAGGAAAACAAATACACACCTTTGTACATAGGAATAGCTATAGTACTTTACAGCACTCTCTGGGCAGTTTACAACCTCAGCATATGGCCCCCAACAAACTGGATCCTATTTTCCTGACCTTGGAAGGATGGAAAGATGAGTCCCTTGAGCCCCATCAGGACTGAACACCAGGCTGTGAGCAGAGTTTGCCTGCTATACTGCATTTTAACCAGAGGTGGGTTCCTACCGGTTCGGCTAAACCAGTAGTGACTTGGTGGCCAAGGTCGCTGGAACTGGCAGTGACCCAGGCCTGCCATGCCCCCAAACTGGTTCTCCTACGGGGCCGCCCACCATCTTGATTTTTGGTTCTGCACATGCGCAGAACGATACTAAATGCACAAATGTATTTTTTTTTTCTTTTTAAAATGTTTTGCACACACAAAGACCTATTTTATGCAAATGTGCAAGCGTGCAGAGCATACCAAACTGGCAGTAATGCTGGGAGCAACCCACCCCTGATTTTAACCTCTGTGCCACCAGGGCTCCTACATACCACAACTTGGGGGAAAGTGGGGGGGGGGGTCAATGCTTGTTGAAAGATTTGGGGTCTCAGGATAATTTGAATCCTCATGCCTGATGCCACAATTGTGCTTCCTGTGTCCCCCCATGTGGGATGCTTCTTTGCTTTCTAAGTACTGGTCAGGCCACAGTAGAGCAGATCTGTACACAATGCTTTATTGTGGCATACACCTCCACCAACACAGGCTATATCTCTGGGTTAACTCCTTTCTCCTAGGCCTTGCAAATGGACGTAGGCATGTAAATATGTCTTTAGTATCTAATTCTTAAAGCAAGCCCCATTCTCAACATCTGTAAAGTGACATACAACCATTGTTTCCCATCAAACAAATTTCCACTGGTTTGGATGAAGTCCTCTATTTGTGTGGATGCTCTTTTCCTGGTTGTTGCAGAATTTCAGGCCACGTTCTAACTGATCTTAAATAGTAAGCACTCCAGCTAAGCTTCCAAACCAAACCCCAGAGAGGAATCCCACCAGGATATGCTGCTTCCCATACATTGTGGCCCTTGACAGTTACCTGATACTCTCCTACCTGACTGCAATGGCTGTAAATTTCCAGACATTGCCTCCCACTTCCATGTCTGCTTGCTTATCTCCTTTTCTCCCTCATGCCCACACACAGTCTGCCTTATTGTTCACTTTTGTAAGCTAAGGACCTGAATGGCTGAGGCCTCCTATGGACGTTGGCATGTCCTTGAAAAGGACAGCATGAAAGCTTAGGAGATAAATGACATCTTTTCCAAAGCTGTGTACCAGTTTTAACTAAAAAACCAAAAACAAACCCCTCAAGATCAAAGAGAGACAGTGACTAAAAATGAGAGAGAGAGACAGAGAAAGAAAAGAGAGAGACAGAGAGAGAGAGAAGGGTCTTTTGCTTTCATACATAAATAAATAATGTATAGATTGATGCCCATCACCTCCCATCAGATTGATGCCCAAAGAGAGACAGTGACTAAAAATGAGAGAGAGAGGGAGGGAGGGAGGGAGGGAGAGAGAGAGAGAGAGAGAGAGAGAGAGATTTCTAGGTTCTGAATTCACCCTCCATCTGGTAAAAATCCAACTGATATTTTCAAATTTGAGAAAGCAAGACCACATAAACCTAATGCAGATATTCCCTGTGAATAGCGACCACTGATAACCCTCAAAGCCATGTGAGATAATGTCTTTCATCAGTTTTTGAGCAGCTCATTCCTTAACTGAAACACAGATTTCTCATAATGACTAATATTTTCAGGGAACAGTAATTAAGAAAGGCAGATGTACTGAAAATGGCCTCCCACTACGCTGAGATTCATTTATCATAAAGAAACTAAACAACAACCAAAAATAAATTTCAGAAGCTAGTTGAAATACTGAATTCTATAACTTAAAGGCCCAGCAATGTATTGGTTGTGATTCAGCCACAGTTATATTTGAATAAAGAAGGAAATTGACAGGAGGAAGAGAAAGAACTGGGAATACCATTTCTTCTGCAGCCCTCAATTGCCCTACAGCCCAGTCCAGTTAATACACAATTATTACAACAAAGTATATATGCAACTCCTTTGTTAAGTACAAGAACTCTTCACCCAGACACATCAAACAATTTGGTATCATTGAGCCCAAAGTTCTGTTTAGGTTTACAATGAAAACTCCAAAAATCTATTTGACAGGGCCACAGCTGATCCTCACTTAACAACCAGTTGCTTAGCAACCATTCAAAGTTACGATGGGCCTCCCCAGAGCAACTGACGACATGTTTTCAAAGTTCTGACAATTGTATCCTTTGTGTTTGCATTTTCACAGTTGGCAACTTGCTCATTTTCATTTTCATTTTTTCATTTTTTCGATTTGTATACCGCCCTATCTCCCAAAATGGGACTCAGGGCGGTGCACAGGAACTATAAAAAATAAATATTAAATACACATAAATACAAACAGTTACAATGATTAAAACAAGGATTAAATAAATTTGACCCGTGCTAAGAACATTGGTTAAAAACCCAACTAAAATAATAAAATAGCTATACTAGCTATGCCAGGCCGGCCAAATGAAAGAAGTATGTTTTTAATGCCCGACGGAAGAGGCGAAGGTCTGAGATTGTACGGAGGTCTGGGGGCAGGTCATTCCAGAGGGCGGGACCTGCCACAGAGAAGGCTCTTCCCCCGGGAGTTGCCAGCCGGCATTGTCCGGCGGATGGCACCCTAAGGAGGCCCTCCCTGTGGGAGCAGACAGATCGAATGGAGGTATGTGGTAGTAGGCGGTCCTGCAAGTAGCCCGGCCCGATGCCATGGAGCGCTTTAAAGATGGTCACCAAGACCTTGAAACTAACTAACTTGCTAAAATTTACAGCTGTTTATAGTAATCCTCAGTCACATGTCTGCATTTTTCAGCTTTTTGTTGGTTTCTGGCATTTACTTCCAGTTCCCACCACCACCAAAAAAAAAAAAAGCCATTGCAGGAAATGGACTGCTTTAACCTTCCTAGTGTTTATACTTAATGATCACAGAATTAACTTAATGGTCACAGTTTTTGAGTAATGACTGCTGAAAAGAATATTTATGAAATCAGACATGGTCATGTGGTGATCCACTTAACAACTTACAACTGTAATCCCAGACTCAATTAAAGTCATAAATTAAGAACCACTTGTAATGGTAGTTCACCATTAGCCATAATGGTGTTTTCTGTTTTCTACTTTGAAAACAGAAACATGTGCCAGATGTAACTATCTACACTTTACTCAGCTGAATAGGAACATACTGAAAATATATTTCTAAACCCTACCAATAGGTTATGACATATTTAAATAATCATCATCATCATCTTTATTGTCATTGTAATAATATTTTAATAAAATTACAATGAAATTGGTATTACTCTGAAATTCTCTTAATCCAATGCAAGATGTATTAATGTTCTATTATGTTCCAAAAAATCTTATCATTTTAACTACTTTGTTACCCCAAATATAAGATCTCCCAGAATAATAAGCCCAATCAGGCTTTTGAGCGCATGCACTAAAATAAGCTCTCTTCCAAAAAATAAGCCCTCCCTGAAAATATTGCAACACAGCAGCAGCCATGAGGTGACCATGCTCATCACCTCCTGCACCTCAAAAATAATAAGACCTCCCCAAAAATAACACCATGTGCTTATTTTAGGGGTCAAAAGAAAGACAGGGTCTTATTTCTGGGAAAACATGGTATACTCCAGATTGGAAACAAATTTGCTTCTGGAAACCTTCTAAAATTTCTTTCTTTAAATTTTCTTGAATGGCTAAGAAATATTGGGTGTGGATTTCTTATTCCAAATCACTATTTAATACATAATAATTTGCGACCCCAAAATTGGCATGCAATAACCAGTACACACAGGTGGTTTACAATTAATACTGTTGCATACAGACTTCATCCCAAATCCAACATTAAGTTGTCTTTTTTTAGAACTTTGTCCCCCAGCTTTGTAGTTAGGACAAAGTTGTGTTTCTTCCCTCTGTAAGTAGGTGAGCCTCATCCATGTGGCAGGTGCTGGCTCTGAAATTCTCTTAATCCAATTATCTTCTGCTCCAGAACCTCAGTTTAGAAATGGAGCAGTCACTAAGCTCACATTTGATGCAAAAATCTGAAGGTTGGTTAGAGGTGAAACCATTCAGCAGAAACCAAACTATTACATGGACTTCCAGCTAAGCATGCACAAAATTGGAGAGGGTTAATTTAACACCCTAAGGTACAACTCTGGCATTTTTATTTATGAAACAAGCTCAAGGAAATGAATTAATGTCACTTGCTTCTGAGCAAACGTGGAGTAATCAGCCAATGTCTTATGAAACTGCAGGTTTTTTACAGTCCAGCTGACTTTAGTATTGAAATGCATGTATAGATGTATTGAATGTGTGAATCTATTCAATCAACAGTAACTAATACCCCAGCTTGTGGGTAGCCATATACTTTGGTTTTTCCCCACTTCAAGTGGCACCGACAATAGCAGGAAGCAACTTTTCAAAGTAAACCATGATGTCTCTTCAGTGAACAGAAAGGCATTGTTTCCATATTACATAATTGCAAGCCACTTTACATGTTAGTCATTAGTCCAAGGGTGTCAAACTCACAGCGGCTTCACGTGACGGATCAGGACTTTTCCCCCCTTCGCTAAACTGGGCAGGGGGAGGGCCAGCACATGATGCATCCAACCCATGGGCTGGGAGTTTGACATCCCTGATTTAGTCAATCATATCAATTGGTATCCTGATCCATAATCAAATCATGCGTGAGATAAATGTTCTTATGGACCAAATGCACAATGATTGATTGGTTTTATATCTTGCCTTTAGATGGCAAACATATCCAAAACATCTTCCTCCTTTTATTTTCTCCACAACAACAATCATATGAGATGGACTGGGCTGAGAGGGGGGGATGGGGGGAGGGAGGGAGGGAGGGGGAGAGAGAGAGAGAGAGAGAGAGAGAGAGAGAGAGAGAGAGAGAGAGAGAGAGAGAGAGAGAGAGAGAGAGAGAGAGAGAGAGAGAGAGAGACCCAAGAGCATCCAACAGACTTTCATGGCTAAGGTGGGACTAGAATAATGGTTTCTGGCCTTCTAGCCTGGTGGTTTAATCATTAAACCAAGCTGTCTCCCAGCAGTTATTTAGCAGTGAAACTACTAGACAGGAAAGTTTAGAAGCCACTGCCCCTAGGTATCTGATGAAGAAAGAAAGTGTCACAGCAACTGATAGAATACAACTATGAGATTTGTTCTCTGGTACTTGAAGCTCTTCTTGTCATACTCTTCTCAACCCTGTGGGTGATGTGTGTCTTTCTTGGTTTTGGGTCTCCTATCAGAAGACTGAGAGTTTGAGGATTCTATAGTATCTTAGCTGGACTCTTCTGGACAGAGAGCTCTGAAGTTGTTCCTGGGATCTAGAGCAGGGGTGGGTTTCGGCTGCTGCTACTGCTGGTTTTCTCATGGACGCGCTGTGTGTGCGTGCTTGATATACACTGTGCGTACATGCACAGTACTAAAAAAATGCAACATGGTGGTGCTTATGGTGCCGCCGAGAGACTGATTCAGGGACATGACAGGCCAAGTTACTACCTATTCAGCTGAACCAGTCTGAACTGGTAGGAACCCACCTCTGATCTAGAGGCACCACCCCTGGTCAGGATCACAGCCAGAGAACACCTATCACCACTGGAGCCACTTTTGTCTTTACTTTAGGCATCTTATCCTTCTTCAGGCCCTGATACTTCTCCAGCTTCTCATACACTTTCTCCCTGATATTGCTGTGAGTTGATTCTGACAATCTATACCTATTACTATTGTGTAGTGGGCTTCAGTAGGCAAGAACAAGACCAGCATAGGTACCACAGCATTTATTGGCACAAAAATGGAACTGAGGAACTGTAGGAAAATGCCGGTGATTTGTACTCTGGGCCCACAGGGTCTTAGCCAATCATAGAACTAGAAAAAGCCCACCCAAATATAAATGTTCTACATTTCCCTCCAAAACAGTTGGGGTCATGCAAAGGTTAGTTTCACTTTAGCACAATTAACAGTCAGGGTCATCTAAAGCAGGGGTCTCCAACCTTTGCAACTTTAAGTCTGAAGGACTTCAGCTCCCAGAATTCTCCAGCCAGTTCCAGCCAGCAGTTGCAAAGGTTGGAGACCCCTGATCTAAAGGTTAGCTTCACATTTAACATAACTATATACATTCAATACATACAAATTACTACCATTGTTTTGTGCTTCTTAACAATTGTTACAATTTCTGGTTGTTTGGCCAAGATCTGCCAGGATGTCAGGTACTGGCTAATCAATCAGACTCCCAGGTACTGGCTGTATATATATTCCTTGCTCAGAACTTTTACTATTACTTATAGTCAACATAAAATATTTCTCATTTTCATTATTCAAGAATCACATCTACACACAATAATGTGACTTTTTTTTTCTTGAGAACAGACTTCCCCCACCCTCCCACTGCAATTACAATCAATCTTTGAAAAGATGAAATTCCTTTTCAAAAATACCTCTTTAGCTTCTCTGTAAATTGGATTGCAGGCGTGGATGAAAGGAAACAGGTAGCAGTCTGCTATAGGAAAAGGTTTCTGAATCTTTTATCTTCAGCAAAGAAAAAAAAAGATAATTTTGAAGATGAGAATCATCTTTTAAGGAGCTGACCAAAAACAGTATTGAAAGAAAAATTAATAGATTTAATCATGAAAGAAGAAAAATATTAGCAGTAACATTTGTGCTGCAGTGAATAACTCAGCGAAAACTGGTAACAGATTCTCATAACACTGGATTGTAAATAAATTAGTTACTGACAGGAGATACAGTCTGAAGTCAAGTGTCATCTTCCATAAATAAAGGGAGAATAGCGCTCTGCTAAATCTTTCAGGTATAAATGTGCTACAGTTCTAAGTCTCTGAGTCCAGAAATAAACATAATGCTTATAAATATTCAGTTTAGCCTTTGAATGCAAGAATAACACAATGTCAAAAGTTGGACACCATATTTCAGGAAAAAAAATATATTTCAAGGTTAAACAAACCATATTGTGGAAGAATGAATTACTGGCAGTCTCTGGTGAAGAATTTGTTGCTGTAAAGAAAGTTGCATGGCCCATTTGTTTCACCATTGTTTACGTCTCTTTCAAATATATTAACTATTTCAAACAATATTCAGAAGAATTAAAGCAATGCCACTTAGATTGCTTTGAAGGCTTGGGTTTTCTTCGGCTTGCATAAATCCTCACTCCAATAATGGAATGGACATGCACAAAGAGGTCTAGCCCACCTAGCTTGTGGTGTGTGTGTGTGTGTGTGTGTGTGTGTGTGTGTGTGTGTGTGTGTGTGTGTAAAATGAACATCAGATATTACCAGCTACTACAAAATCAGCCATCAGTACTTGAAGGTTCCTACAAATAATCCATACTTGAAAGAGTAGCATTTCTCCAATATTTGACAAGGGAGTCACACTATGTTTCATAGTACTAAAAGGCAAGGCAAGAAACGATGGAAGGAAACTAACCAAGGAGAAAGCAACCTAGAACTAAGGAGAATTCCTAATGGTGAGAGCAATCAACCAATGGAATAGCTTGCTTCCAGAAGTTGTGGGTGCTCCATCACTGGAGGCTTTAAAAAAGAGCCCGGACAGCCATTTGTCTGAAATGTTAAAGGGTGTCTTGCTTGAGCAGGGGGTTGGACTAGAAGACCTTCAAGGTCCCATCCAACTGTATCATTCTATGTTCTATGAACCTCTTTTGATGTATTCACATAGTGCTCACCTTACGATCATAATGAAGACTATCCATCATGGTCATAAGACATGATTGTCCTAAAACAGGTCATCCATATGACCTACCTGGTTTTATGACCTTTTTTACAGTGGTCATTAAGCCAATGCCATGATTGTTAAGTGAAGCAATGGTAGGCTATGGATTGCTATTTTTGGCAGTGGATACAATCACAGTGTTGCTGAGCAACCAGAGTTTGGTCATGTGACTAGGAGGATTGCCATTGGGCTCTTGAATCTGGGTTGTAAGTAGCACCCAGATGGGCCCATCATAATTTCAAACAATTGCTAAGCAACCATTGTAAGTCTAGGATTACCTGTATTATATCCACTTCGATTCAAATCAATGCTATCTTAGATTATGTTCTAATAGTAAAACATATTTCCAATTCAGTTGCATGCCATATTTTTCTAATGTCAGGCTTCCCCAAAGGAGTGAAAACATCCAGTATACATCTTAAGATAGACGCATGAAAAATTTAGACTATAAGTCAGCAGTGTTTTTGCTTGAGGCTGGCATGAAAAATTTCACACCAATTTTGAGAAAATTTTACAAAATTATATTTTGCCTACAAACCTGTGTTTTGATTTGAGGAAAAAGTGCTGGATATCTACATCCATATGCAGACACTGCTACATAATATTTTGTCTGCTGCATTTTATCAATTGTACCATTTTTAAAAAAATTCCAGATATTTATTTAACCCAAAAGACAACAGCCTGTTTTTAAACCTTAAGGCATGGTAGCATCCCAAAAGGAGAACCAGGTTTACCACTCATACAGTTCTTACTAGTACATGACTGAAAAACAAGGAAAAATCAGAGAATTTCTAATGGGCATCGTGTGACTCAGATTAAAGGATTACAGTCAACTTTCATTTAGATATACCAAGCAAAGAGAGACAACCATTACTCTGGGTAATTAGTACCACCATCAAATTACTCATACAAAATAAACACATGAATGAACACACACATACACAAAAGTATTCTCCAATGTAAATGATATACTCTGAAACAATGAAGAGCAGATTTTGACTTTCGTCTGGTTGTCATCTTCAGATACTTAGAAAGTACTTGTGTATCTTTCCATTGTGTCCTCTTCTTAAGATTAAAAATAGCCAGTTCCTTCAGTCACTCTTGATAAGATTTACTTTCTGGTCGCTTGATGCTCTTCAGTGTTCTTGTCTGACCTGCAGGGAGAATATCATGGAATTCTGCGAATCCTGCAGGCACTGTGTCCCATTCATGTGAGTGGAATGTGGGGAGCAGCAAACCTGAAAGGGGAAGCGAAGGTGAATCTACTAGAATTGTATGTCATGTGACACATATTCATCCATGAAAGCCCCTCAGCAAGCCACAAGCGCATCAGAATAAAGAAACACCCATCATAATCATAGAATTATAAGGATGGAAGGGAGGTCTTCTAGCCTAACCCCTTGTGGAAGGCAGGAATCATATAGCATCCCAGCCTGTTTTTGATGGCTCCAGTAATGGCATACTCAGAACCCCAGGAGGCAAACTATTCTGTTGACACCATGTAGAAGACCTCCCTTCTATCCTTATAATTCTATGATTATGATGTCCCGTGTCCCTGCTGGCTTCTACTGGCATCCTGGGAGGTTACACGAGACTGGCTCCAGGAAGTTGTGAATGCTTCTTTGAGTGAGGGGTTCTTGCCAACCGTCTTGAAAGAGGCGGTGGTGAGGCCCCTCCTCAAGAAGCCTTCCCTGGACCCAGCATTGTTAGTAAATTATCGTCCGGTCTCCAACCTTCACTTTTTGGCGAAGGTTGTAGAGAGTGTGGTGGCACAACAGTTTCCCCGCCACCTGGAGGAAATTGATTATCTGGACCCGTGCCAGTCCGGCTTCCGGCCCGGACACAGCACCGAGACAGCATTGGTCGCATTGGTGGATGATCTCTGGAGGGCCAGAGATGGCGGTTGCTCCTCCATCCTGGTCCTATTAGACCTCTCGGCGGCTTTTGATACCATCAACCATGGTATCCTATTGCATCGACTGGAGGGGTTGGGGGTGAGGGTCACCATTTTACGGTGGTTCTCCTCCTACCTCTTCGGTCGATTGCAATTTGTGTTGGCAGGGGGGCAGAGGTCGACCTCGAGACCACGCACTTGTGGGGTGCCTCAGGGGTCGGTCCTCTCGCCACTCCTGTTCAACACATATATGAAGCCACTGGGCGAGATCATCCGTGGTTTTGGGGTAGAGTACCATCTGTACGCTGATGATACACAGCTGTACATATCTACCCCACACCACCCCAACGATGCTGTCGAAGTGATGTCCCGGTGTCTGGAAGCCGTAAAGGTCTGGATGGGAAGGAACAGACTCAGACTCAACCCGTCCAAGACCGAGTGGCTGTGGTTTCCGGCGTCCCGGTACAACCAGTTGATTTCATCACTGGCCATAGGGGGCGAACATCTAGCCCCCGTGGATAGGGCACGCAACTTGGGCGTCCTCCTGGATACCAGGCTGTCATTAGAAGATCACTTGATGGCTGTGGCCAGGGGGGCGTTCTACCAGGTTCGCCTGGTTCATCAGTTGCGGCCCCTATTGGACTGGGACACCCTTCACACAGTCACTCATGCGCTCGTGACATCCCGTCTAGACTACTGTAATGCTCTCTACATGGGGCTACACTTGAGGTGCACCCGAAGACTACAGCTAGTTCAGAATGCGGCCGCGCGGGCAATTATGGGAGCGCCTAGGTACTCCCACGTAACACCGCTCTGGCTCCCACGTAACAGCTGCACTGGCTGCCTGTGGTCTTTCAGGTGTGCTTCAAGGTGTTGATCATCATCTTTAAAGCGCTCCATGCACGGGACCTAGTTATCTACGGGATCGCATCCTACCCCATACATCCCTTCGGCCGATTCGCTCCCACAGAGAGGGACTTCTCCGGGTGCCGTCCACTAGGCAATGCCAGCGGGCGACGCCCAGGGGAAGGGCCTTCTCTGTGGTGGGCCCAACCCTCTGGAACCACCTACCCCCCGAACTCAGACGACCACGGATCTCCGTTCCTTCCGCCAGAAACTAAAGACTTATTTTTTCCAACAGGAAAAATTACTCCACCTAGCCTTAAAACTAATATAGTTTTAAGTATTTATGTATTTATTTTGTGATATATTATGTTTTTTACATTTCCTGTGCACTGCCCCGAGTCCCTTCGGGGAGAGGGGGCAGTTAATAAGTCGAATAAAACTAAACTAAACTATAGTCTGAAGTTAAATTGTTTTAATTGGTTTTTAAGGGAAATAATTTTAATGATTTTATAATAAGATAATAATTTAATTTGGCTTTAAATTTTGTATATTGTTATGTTTTATGTGTTTTTAATTTCCTGTGCACCGCCCCGAGTCCCTTCTGGGAAAGGGAGCAGTCTATACATCCAATAAAGTAAGTAAGTAAGTAAGTAAGTAAGTAAGTAAGTAAGTAAGTAATTGCTTTTCCCGTAAGAAAATTTCTCCTTGCTTCTAGGTTGCATCTCTCTTTGACAAGCTTCTACCATTACTTCTTCTCCTGCTTTCTGGTGCCCTAGAGAATAAGTTGTTCTGCTCTTCTTTGTGACAGCTCCTCAAGTACTGAAAGACAGCTATCATGTCCTCTCTGATCCTTCTCTTCAATAGTCTAGACATACCTAGGTCCCTCAACTATTCATTAAATGGTTTAGCCTCCAGACCCTTTATCATCTTTATTGCTGATGCAAATTCTATCCCTGACATACTTTGAGGAAACATCCCAGTGCATGTGCAAAAGGTGAAATGTTCATAATGCCAGTCCTTTATTCTCTGTTCCACCACCTGGATAACCATGACTGTCAGCTGCAATGCTATTATCAGCCCTTCAAAAAGCTTGTTAAGAGATTACTCTCTTCCCTAGAGAAATTTAGACATAACATCTACCCATTTTCCCTTTGTCTTTCAAATGGCCATCTGTGCCCAGCTCTAAGTTATTTACTGTAATGCTATTTTCTCTCTCTCTTTTCTCCCATTGTTGTCATCCTTTACTTATCCTGCAAGACCTTCAGGAAGAACTCTGAATTGTTATTTGCTAAAATTATACATATGTATATATTGTAATATACTGGGAGGAGGAGGAAGAGGAGGAGGGGGAGGAAGGGGAAGGGGAGGAAGAGGAGGAGGAAGAAGAAGAAGAGGAGGAGGAGGAGGAGGAGGAAAAAGAAGAGGAAGAGAAGGAAGAGGAGGAGGAGGAGGAAGAGGAGGAGGAGGAAGTCTTCGCTGATAATGAAATAGAACGCCTACACTTAATTGTGTTTACCAAATACTTGTTTTTTCAACAGGACAACATGGTGTAGAAACACTTTTCATATTGCTAGACATGTCCTCATTATGCCAGGCTGCATTATTTTTCACTGATTAAACATCCACACACCCACATGTACAGTCTAAAAAACAAAACAGGACATCTGTGATTGGGTCATCTTGATATCTGACTATCTAAGCTGCAAATTTCTGAGAGACCTTAGATCATGCATCTATTTCAATTTGCCCCAAAATTTCAACACGTTTCATCTATTTATATTAATTAGCAGTTGGCAAAGTTGTTCCTCCTTCAGGTCATCTGTTTGCTGGTTATTCCCTCCTTAGCTATGAAGGGGAATTCAGGGAACTAAACAGATTTCCATCGCAAGGAATTTCATAGACTGGAAATGACTACTCTAGCTCTTTGCTGCCAAGTAATAGATGTCCAGATTGCTATAGTCCAAATCTAGTCCTATCGTCTAGAGACCTCCTACTTAGGGGCAGGTAGGTTTCTGGAAGGACATGTTAGGGCTCTCAGATTTGGACTTCACGGATGCAGATGGTAGCAAAGAATTAGTTTTATCGATTTATGTGCTGTCATCTAGTGGTCATTATTTTTTTTATAAAGAATTTTTTTATTTTTTAACATAAAAACAAATAAAAAACATTATTCATCTTGTGGTTTGTACAACATGTCATTCGGGTAAGCATTTTGTGCATCAGTACTTAAAATTACAAACATAATTGTCAGTTATCCTTTCATTACATATATATCACCTTATTTTCTATATAGTAGCATTATTCTTTATCAAATCAATCTTTTTCCATAGTTATTCAATATATAATCCTTAACTTTTTTCTTTTTTCCAACCATTGATAAAACATATTCCATATTTCATAAAATTGTTCATTCTCCTGCTCTTTAATTTTAAATGTTAATCTACTCATTTCTGCACATTCCATGATCTTACGAATGACTTCCCCTTGTGAAGGTAATTTCTCATTTCTCCAGTTCTTTGCAAATACAATTCTAGCGGCTGTCAAAACGTTTACAATCAAATATTTCATGTCATCATCAAAATTTGTGTGGCCCAGATCTAGTAAAGTTAGGATGCGATGTGTCTCTTGGAAATCCAGATCATTGGATATATATGATTTCTGAGACAATCTCATGTACTTTGTTTGCTTGGAAATGTTTGGCAGACCAATGCAAATCCTACACAGAACTATAAATTCTAGGTCTAACCAGTGGTGGGATTCAAATAATTTAACAACTGGTTATCTGCCCTAATGATTTCTTCCAACAACCAGGTCACCAAACTTCTCAGAAAGTTAACAACCGGTTCTCCCAAAATGGTACGAACTGGCTGAATCCCACCACTGTGTCTAACTAACCAAGAGCAAGGGCTGGTTTTGATGCATTGGAAGTACTTGGCATTGTGATCATGCTGAGAGAAGGCCTTCTAAGATACTACCAAAATCAAAAAAGCCCCAGTTATGGTGGGGATATGTGGTCCTCTTTTCCTTTTTCAGCTATTTACCTGAGAAAATGTTTGGTTTCCTGCTCCAGCTGTGAGGTTGGGCCTCATTTAACCTCTCCCTTTATTGTCTTGAACCCATTTTATCACAACTTGGCAGGAGTAGGAAAACTTTCAACACAAGCTTTTTCTTCATTTACCCACACAAGATTATGTAAACCAAATAGCCACAAAGAGATGATCTGAAGCAACATCTCCTCTCTCAATGAGCCTTCTTTAATATCTCCTGCCTGTTTCTTCCTGAAGAGTATTTATGCATACCAGCTGAACTTTCCATATGTGGCTAGCATAACATCATAGAGCACTGTGGCTAGCATAACATCATAGCACCACCAAAGTGCTACCTATTTATCTATTTGTATTTCAGTGGTGGGTTTCTGCAGGCTCGCACCTACTTGCGAGAGCCGGTTGGTGAAATTTAGAGAACCGGTGAGAGGGGGTTCCACCGGCGTACCTGGAAGTAAATCTGGCCTGCCGCTGCCAGTGACCCAACGGGAAGGAAAGGAAAGGAAAGGAAAGGAAGGAAGAAAGGAAAGAAAGAAAGAAAGAAAGAAAGAAAGAAAGAAAGAAAGAAAGAAAGAAAGAAAGAAAGAAAGAAGTAATTTATCATCACAATTGAGTCCAAAATTTTGGTTGCTAAGCAAGAGCGTTGTTAAATGAGTTTCACCACATTTTAAAAGGTGGCCACTCCCACCCTGTCACATGACTGCCAAGCCACGCCCACAAAATAGGCCACACCTACAGAGTAGGTTCTAAAAAATTTGAAACCCACCACTGCTGTATTTGCATGCTTTTGAACAGCTAGGTTGGTAGAAGCTGGCGCAAAGATGGCAACTCACACGATACATGGCACTCGTGTCTTGAACCTGAACTGCTCGCTTTCCAGCCAACAAACCCATCCTCTTAACCATTAAGCCACTGTGCCGCCCTATCATATCCTTAACGGTAGTAAAACTCAGAATTTTGAATTTCTGCCACAGAAGAAGATTTTAGCTACGTGAACAGAAAACTGTCCTGTTATCAACTTCTGAAATCAAAGTATGTGAAATATCGATCTGAAACTGGGGAGCATCAGTATGTATAGCCCTTGGTACATGTATGTATTAAAGACAAGATATAGTTATCTCACATTTAAAAACGTGGGGAGGACCTAAATCCTGAAGAACGGTTACAAATTAAGACACATTAACAAAAATTTAAGAAATCTTTCCCCAAAGAGGAAAAGAAATCACTTCATAAATGTATGTACATTTATGAGTATGGTAGATATCATAATTATTTAGAAGCTGAAACTTATGAAAAAATTGAAAAAAGTACTATGTATGTTATGGCACATTTTCTCCCATAAGTTCTTAGGAGAAATCAGAAGTCGTGATGGTTTTCTCCCATTTGTTTTGTTTCAAGTTGTTGTGTGTATGTCCTAAATATTTCTATAGAATACCAAGTTGAAAAAGGTGCTGCTTTATGCATTTACTCATGCTGAAAAGCCTATTGTGATAAGAGTTTCTGGCAAAGGCTTTGCAAATATTGGTGTGAATGAAGCTTAATAATTTGATTTGCTGGAGTTCCTGTTGCCTTGTTTATCTACAGTTCAGTGAACATGCTGTCATTTAGCAAGCACCTTGGAAAAAATGAAAAAGCAAACAGATTACTAACATGAATGCAAATTGATGGGATTACTTGTGTTGATTTCAGTCCCAGATCTGGCCACCAGCTATGAATATTGGTTAAGACTTCACAGATATAAATATGAAGGGACTCATATAGATTATTTTCTCCAGTATTTTAGCTTCTATTGCTTTCAAGAATACAAATGTAAAATAATCATAGAAATAGAAACAAAAGAAATAATAGATTGCACAACCACTACTCCTGTCCATAAAACTCAATAATTAAGATTTTTTTTAAAAAAAATCAAGACTTGAGTTGATAATTTATGTCCTCCAACATGGTTCAAAGACTGTTTGGCCTTTTTATGAAAATGTTTTCTCCTTCGAAAAAGAGGCTGAAATTTTTACTTTGGCCTCAAGATACTGGAGAATTTAATTCAAATTTCAAATGTGTCCTTGTCTCTGAGCTAATTTGTTGGAAACGGATAATGTTACTGTAACGCTCTCTACATGGGGCTCCCCTTGAGGTGCACTCGAAAGCTACAGTTAGTACAGAATGCGGCCGCGCGGGTGATTATGGGTGCCTCAAGGCAAACCCACGTAACACCTCTCCTGCGCGAGCTGCACTGGCTGCCTGTGGCCTTTCGAGTGCGCTTCAAGGTGCTGACGACCATCTTTAAATCGCTCCATGGCTCGGGGCCTAGCTATATACGAGACCGCCTCCTGCCCCATACATCCCTTCGTCCGATCCGCTCCCACAGAGAGGGTCTTCTCCGGGTGCCGTCAGCGGGGCAATGCCGGCTGGCGACACCCAGGGGAAGGGCCTTCTCTGTGGCGGGTCCGGCCCTCTGGAACGACCTACCCCCCGACCTCTCGGACCTCCGCCTCTTCCGCCAACGTCTTAAGACGTATCTATTCCAACAAGCCGGCCTAGGATAGCCCCTACTTCTGACTTTTAAATTTAAAATTAATTTGGTATGGTTTTAAAATGGGTTTTTAGCACGGGTCTAATAATTTAATATATTTTAATCGATTTTGTATTTTGTGGTTTTAATAATGCCTGTGCGCCGCCCTGGGTCCTAACAAGGAGAAGGGCGGGGTATAAATTTAATAAAATAAATAAAATAAATTATTTATCATGATGATTTCCACGATAAACATTTTTTTTTCTACAGTGGAGATTGCTTTCATCCTTCTAATCTTAAAAATGTATAGGCTCTTTCTCATGATCTTTTTCCTTGGGGTTTAACTAAAGTTTGGGAAGCCACAAGTGCTGCATGCCACAGGAAAACCTGTTATGCTACAAAAAATAACAACAACAAATTTTGTTCATAGCCTTTGGGCCAGCACCAGAGGTGGGTTGCTCTCACTTCAGCCTGGTTCAGCCAAACTGGTGAGAGTAAGCTGTCCTGGGTCACAGAACCGGCAGTGACCCAGGCTGGCCGCAGCCCCAAACCAGTTCCCCAGTCTCTGTTATCATTGCTGGCATTTTGTTTATTAACTTTTAATGGTCTTCACGTATGAGCACAACCATTAACAGCGAATGTACAATGTGTGGCCGGTGTGCGTGCATTGCAAAACGTGCAGCATGCGTGCAAAATGCGAGCACGGGTGAAACAGTATCGGTTCACCTAGGAACCCACCCCTGGGCAGCACATAACAAAATAAGTTGAAATATATTGTCTCCATCCTATAAAAATTTCACCAAAATGTTTCTTTTCTGTTGAAAAAAAAGAAAGGTGAAAGTAAACAAGAAGCTGTAGGGAAACGCAGGATAAATATTCAGCATGGCACTCATTCCCCTTTCTAGTTACTCTCTTGCTCTATGATCTTTGCGTGCCCTCTCAAATTCATTGCAGTTTGGCTTTGTGTGTGTTGGTGGGGAAATGTTTCTTTGCTTCAAAACCTGCTTCAAAGCTCAGGAGCAAAAGATGAGAAACTGGCAAACAGCACAAGGAATCCTGTTGACATCTGAAGGACTTCAGAGGGATTGAAAGGAAGCATTTCTCAAATCTTCCTGACATTTGGAAGAAGTGGCATAGCTTCCATGACCAACTCAACTCATTTCTACGATTAAATCCACTTTAATCATGGTACCACACAGACTTTCAATCCATGTACTAGTTCAAAGCTGGGACCTTCAGGAAATAATCAAGTACACTGCAGTATTATCTTGCAACTGGTCCTGAGGCTTGCTTCTGCTCTAACAAATGTCTAACAAGAAATAAAGTTAAACCAATAGCCAACATGGGTTCATCAAAAATAGATACAATACAATACAATAGCAGAGTTGGAAGGGACCTTGTAGGTCTTCTAGTCCAACCCCCTGAATGGGCAGGAACATTATACCATTTCAGACAAATGGCTGTCTAACATCTTTTTAAAGACTTCCAGGGTTGGGCAATTCACAACTGCTGGAGGCAAGCTGTTCCAGAGGTTAATTGTTCTTACTGTTAGGAAATTTCTCCTTAGTTCTAAGTTGCTTCTCTCCTTGGTTAGTTTCCACCCATTGCTCCTTGTCCTGCCCCCAGGTGCCTTGGAGAAAAGTTTGACTCCCTCTTCTTTGTGGCACCCTCTGAGATATCGGAACACTGCTATCATGTCTCCCCTGGTCCTTCTCTTCATCAAACTAGACATACCCAGCTCCTGCAGCCGTTCTTCATATGTCTTAGTCTCCAGTCCTCTAATCATCTTGGTTGCTCTTCTTTGCACTCTTTCCAGAGTCTCCACGTCTTTTCTACATCGTGGCGACCAAAACTGTATGCAGTATTCCAAGTGTGGCCTTACCAAGGCACTATACAGTGGCATTAACACTTCACGCGATCTAGATTCTATCCCTCTGTTGATGCAGCCTAGAACTGTGTTGGCTTTTTTGGCAGCTGCTGCACACTGCTGGCTCATATTTAAATGGTTGTCCACTAGGATTCCGAGATCCCTCTCACAGTTGCTACTATTGAGCAAGGTACCACCTATACTGTACTTGTGCATTTGGTTTTTCTTGCCTATATGTAGGACCTTACTTTTTTCACAATTGAATTTCATTTTATTAGACAGTGCCCAATGTTCAAGTTTGTCTAGATCCTTCTGTATCTTAAGCCTATCTTCTGGAGTGTTGGCTATTCCTGCCAGCTTGGTGTCGTCTGCGAATTTGATGAGTTCCCCATTTATCCCCTCATCCAAATCGTTGATGAAGATGTTAAAGAGTACTGGGCCTAAAACAGAGCCTTGGGGGACTCCACTGCATACTTCCTTCCATGTAGATGCAGTTCCATTGAGGACTACACGTTGAGTGCGGTTGGTCAGCCAGTTACGAATCCATTTGGTGGTGCTGCTGTCTAACCCACAATTTTCTACTTTATCTAATAGTAGGTTATGGTCTACTTTATCAAATGCCTTACTGAAGTCCAGGTAAATTATATCAACAGCATTCCTCTGGTCCACTGATTTTGTTACTTTGTCAAAGAATGCAATTAGATTCGTCTGGCATGATCTGTTTTTGACAAACCCATGTTGGCTTTTGGCTATTACTTTGTTTGCTTCTAGGTGTTCACTTATTTGTTGTTTAATTATCTTTTCCAGAATCTTTCCTGGTATTGAGGTCAGGCTGATGGGTCTATAGTTTCCTGGATCTGTTTTTTTTCCTTTTTTGAAGATGGGAACCACATCTGCTCTTTTCCAGTCTTCTGGCAGTTCCCCGGTGCTCCAGGATCTCTGAAAGATATAGTTCAGTGGTTCTGAGATCTCGTCTGCCAGTTCCTTCAGAACCCTGGGGTGTAATCCATCCGGTCCTGGTGATTTGAACTCGTCCAGGGCAGACAGGTGCTCACTTACCATTTTCTTCCCTATTTCAACTTGTGTTCCTAATCTGATATTTGTGGTGCTGTTTTTGATTGATTGGACTGTTTTATCCCTTTGTGTAAAGACAGATGCAAAAAAAGAGTTAAATAGTTCTGCTTTCTCCCTGTTGCTTATCATCTTCTTGCCATTTTCTCCCAGCAGTGGACCAATTGTTTCCTTAACTTTTTTCTTATTTTTAACATGTTGGAAGAAGCTTTTTTTGTTATTTTTTACTTTTTTGGCAAGCCTTTCTTCATTGTGAGCCTTAGCTTTCCTCACTTCATCTTTACAGGCTCGGGCTATTTGCTGATATTTTGCCTTGGTTATGTCCCCCTTTTTCCACTTTTTATATTTATCCTTTTTGTCTTTCAATTTGTCAGAGAGTTCTTTATGCAGCCATGCTGGTTTCTTTTGGGAACTGTTATTTTTCTTCTTCATTGGTATTGCGCTGGACTGGGCTTTTATAATCTCATTTTTCAAAATTTCCCAAGCTTCTTGAGTTGTTTTCCCCTTGAGGATTCTCATCCATGGAATCCTTCCCAAGCTCTCTCTGAGTTTATTGAAATTAGCTCTCTTGAAGTCTAAGACTCTAGTTTGACTTTGTTCAACTACTTTTGTTTGCATAATGTTGAATTCCAGTATTTCATGATCGCTTGCCCCCAAAGTTCCTGTAGCTTCTACACCTATCATTTCCTCTCTGTTAGTGAGAATTAAGTCCAATATTGCTGATCCCCTTGTTCCCTTCTCTATCTTTTGGGAAACAAAGTTGTCTGCTAGGTTTGTTAGGAACCTGTTGGATCTTCCACTTGGTGCAGAGTTTGTTTCCCAATTGATGTCAGGGTAGTTAAAATCTCCCATTACTATTGCAGTGTGCTTCCTACATACCTTAGTTAGCTGGTTAGCAAAAAGTACATCCACTTCCTCTGCTTGGTTGGGTGGCCTGTAGTATAGACCTATGACAATATCATTCCCCCCCCAACCTTTAATATTGACCCAAATACATTCAAGATAGTTCTCGTCATTGTTGTGCTCTATTTCTGTAGAGATGTAATTATTTCTTATATATAGTGCAACTCCACCTCCTCTTTTATTTGGTCTATTTCTTTTAAATAATTTAAATCCTTCTAGCTGTATGTTCCATTTGTGGGTTTCATCCCACCAAGTTTCTGTAATGGCAACAATATCGTATCTGCCCTCATTTACTTGAATTTCTAATTCACCCTGTTTATTCCTCATACTCTGTGCATTGGTGTATAGACATTTGAGTCCATTTTGATTGACCCTGTGTTTTCTGTCTACGAAACCTGTGTTATGCCTGACTATGGTTCTCTTTGCCCCTATTTCTTTGCCACTTGTATGGTTCATGTACATGGTATGGCACCCACTGTTAATTGTTTGGTTTTGCTTGACAGCAGTGTTGATAATATTACCTGCACAATTATCTATGTTACACGCACTGATAACCCTATGAATTTTAGTTTGCTGGGGACAGAAATATTCTTTATCTATTGATTCTCTGTCCCCACTATTCAGTTTAAATGTTTAGCCAGGAAATCTGTGAATTTAGTGCCAAGTAACTCAGTCCCTTTCTTGGATGGGTGCAAACCATCTCTTTTGTACAGTTTATCATTGGACCAGCTGCAGGCATCATGACTAATAAGACCAAAGCCTTCCTTTTTACACCACTCCTTTAGCCACACATTAAACTCTGCTATGCGCTGGCCCTTTCCTTTTTGTTCCTTGTATACTGGTATAACCTCTGAGAAGATAAGCCTACAACCTGTACTACTAAGTTCGTACCCCAAACTCTGGAAATCATTCTGCACAGAAGCTACATCTTTATGGGACAGATCATTTGTGCCAAGATGTATAATAGCATCAACTTTACAGTCCTTACTTGCATTCTTGACTATCTTAAGAATACGCCTCTTGTCTCTGCTGGCTGTAGCACCCGGTAAACATCTGACATCTTTCAAAACCTCCATATCCTTACCTAAGTTTACATCTCTTACGATTGAGTCACCAATCAGGAGGTGACTTCTCTTTTTGGGTACCTTGCTCTTGTTGTGTGACTGATGCATGATCCCTGGTTCACACTTTTGCATTTCTGAAGTAGGTTCTTCACTTTGGACCACAATCCGCTGCTTATTTGAGTCGTCATTATTACCTTGACCTGTCACTTTAGTGTCCCCATTAAGATCAGCAAGGGCGCTATATCTGTTATGCTGGGACACAGCAAAAGTTTTGTGTTTGTGGGTCACAGCTCTCACCCTGCCAGATCCCACAGTTGTCCAGGCTGCTCTTCTTCTGTGGGATCTTTGCGGTAGGGGAGGCTGGTAGTGTGGCATCTCCACAGGGTGGAGTGGCCGAATTGGACACTTAATTTCTGCCTGGAGATCACAAATTACAGATTCAAGATATGTTATGTGTCTATGTAATCTATTAATTTGTCTGCAAGGGGGACAGTATCCAAATTTGAAAAGAGTACTGCGGAAGACAGGTGCAAAACAGTTATTACATTGAACTAAGCCAGTCATTTTGAAATAAAATACAATCACAGTCTTAAGCGCACAAATCTAGAATGTATTATTTCTTTTACCTTTCTCTTTCCCCCCTCCACACAGCCAGAAACTCCTCCCTTTAGCCTCAAGTAGTTCAAAATGGGGAAGTCTTTACCTTTCTTCCCCCCCTGCACACAGCCAGAAACTCCTCCCTTTAGCCTCAAGTAGTTCAAAATGGGGAAGTCTTTACCTTTCTTTCCCCCCTGCACACAGCCAGAAACTCCTCCCTTTAGCCTCAAGTAGTTCAAAATGGGGAAGTCTTTACCTTTCTTCCCCCCCTGCACACAGCCAGAAACTCCTCCCTTTAGCCTCAAGTAGTTCAAAATGGGGAAGTCTTTACCTTTCTTCCCCCCCTGCACACAGCCAGAAACTCCTCCCTTTAGCCTCAAGTAGTTCAAAATGGGGAAGTCTTTACCTTTCTTTCCCCCCTGCACACAGCCAGAAACTCCTCCCTTTAGCCTCAAGTAGTTCAAAATGGGGAAGTCTTTACCTTTCTTCCCCCCCTGCACACAGCCAGAAACTCCTCCCTTTAGCCTCAAGTAGTTCAAAATGGGGAAGTCTTTACCTTTCTTCCCCCCCTGCACACAGCCAGAAACTCCTCCCTTTAGCCTCAAGTAGTTCAAAATGGGGAAGTCTTTACCTTTCTTCCCCCCCTGCACACAGCCAGAAACTCCTCCCTTTAGCCTCAAGTAGTTCAAAATGGGGAAGTCTTTACCTTTCTTTCCCCCCTGCAAACAGCCAGAAACTCCTCCCTTTAGCCTCAAGTAGTTCAAAATGGGGAAGTCTTTACCTTTCTTCCCCCCTGCACACAGCCAGAAACTCCTCCCTTTAGCCTCAAGTAGTTCAAAATGGGGAAGTCTTTACCTTTCTTTCCCCCCTGCACACAGCCAGAAACTCCTCCCTTTAGCCTCAAGTAGTTCAAAATGGGGAAGTCTTTATCTTTCTTCCCCCCCTGCACATAGCCAGAAACTCCTCCCTTTAGCCTCAAGTAGTTCAAAATGGGGCATGCTAAACACATCTTATTTTATTCTTTGACAAAGTGATTAAATTAGTACATCAGTGAAATACTGTGGAACTAGAATCCTTACCCCTTACCCCCATTTCCCCGAAAATAAGACAGGATCCCCCAAAATAACCGCTTGGCCTTATTTTTGGGGAGGTCTTGTTATTTTTGAGGTGTGGTAGGTAACCTCCTTTTCATCTGAGGAAGAAACTTATGACAGGTATGTGAGACAGCCTCATTCCAGGGTCTCAAACAAAAGTCATTCTGAAGCCTGCTCTTTGTGTTCTTTTTCAATAAGGAGACAAAGAATTGATTTTGATCAATTGATTCCCATGGCTCGGGACCTAGCTATCTGTGGGATCGGATCCTGCCCCATACATCCTCACGGCCGATTCGCTCCCACAGAGAGGGGCTTCTCCGGGTGCCGTCCACTAGACTTTGTCAGCGGGCGACGCCCAGGGGAAGGGCTCTCTCTGTGGCGGGCCCAGCCCTCTGGAACGACCTTCCCCCCGATATTAGGACAACCATGGACCTCCGCTCCTTCCGTCTGAAACTAAAAACACATCTTTTCTGCTTGGCCGGCCTAGGGTAGTCTCTCTGCTATAGGGTTTTTATTTAAATTATTGGGTATTTTAGTGTTTAATGGGATTTTAGCACAGGTATCATATTTAATTCGTTTTTATGCTATGTCTGTATATTTATTGTTTTATTTTGTCCTGTGCACCGCCCCGAGTCCCTGTGGGGAGAGGGAGCGGTTCTACAAATTAAATATATTATTATTATTATTATTATTATTATTATTATTATTATTATTATTATTATTATTATTATTATTATTATTATTATTATTATTATTTTAGGGTCTTCTCCTTATCAAATATCATTCTACAAATTGATTGCTTCTAGGTTTGTTGGAAGGATGATTTTGAGAATTTCTCAGTCAGCATAGCTACCTAGGTGTCTGGAATGGTGGTGGGGATTCACAAATTTTTTACTACCGGTTCGGTGGGCATGGCTTGGTGGGCGTGGTGTGGCTTGGTGGGCGTGGGAGAGGAAGGTTACTGCAAAATCTCCCGATCAGCTGGGACTCGGGAGGCAGAGAATAGATGGGGACGGGGCCAGTCAGAGCTGGTATTTACCGGTTCTCTGAACTACTCAAAATTTCTCCTTCCGGTTTTCCAGAACTGGTCAGAACCTGCTGAATACCATCTCTGATCTGGAAGACATAGTCCCAGCAATAGGAAAGCATTCCACACTGTAAAAGGGTTTTAGTAACACAAGTGATCTAAGTGCTATGATCCAAAGGCAGTTAATATCCAAAACCATCATATTTCTTTCTGTGACATATTTTGTCCTGTTGGTGCTTCATAAATAACATGTGCAATTTGAGGCCAAAAAAACCAAAACATAATAGGAGTATGGTTGAGAATAATTGTGAGATTATGAAGGGGCATGATCAGTTACCTCTACAGAAAAATAATAAACATAACAGATGAACATTTTTAATTACTTGCTTGCAAAACCTAATTACGGGTATATCCTACCTGAGCCTAAACAAACAGTAACAAAGCTATTCAGAAAAAAATAAATAAAATGTGGCATATGAAGAAAAAACATTGCCAAGAAAATAATACAATCAGATATGAGTACAAAGGATTTAATTTTACACTGCATCCCCTGATCAAGTTCTATTGTTCTGAATTTCTCTGATTTTAATTTCTTAGTCATTATCTTTGGAAGGAGAAAGAAAAAAAATGTATCAAGAAAAGCTACTGTGTATGGGCTGCAAAAATCTGGATATCCACTAGATGACAGGAAAGAGATAGAGTTACCTCTTGGACAATCCTTCCTTCCTTCCTTCTTTCCTTCCTTCCTTCCTTTTTTTGGTTGTTCATTTTTTCTCCTTCCTTCCCTCCCTCCCTTTCTTTCTAAAAAAAAATTCAAAATGGTACTTACCTGAATTGTGGATTGAATTTAAGACAAATCCTGTAATACCTCAAAGTAATGTGGAACAAAATGCTATGTAAAAACCATGTGATGTTTCCAATGAAGGAGAATATTTGTAGCTCAGGGTTGTTCACATGAGGGGTTCTTGGTGCTCTCTGAGCTTACTTGTTTTCCTCCAGACGTTTCATTACCTAAGCTAGGTAACATCATCAGGGCTCAAAACTGATGATGTTACCTAGTTTGGGTAATGACATATCTGCAAGAAAAGAAACAAGCTCAGAGAGCACCAAGGACCCCTTATTTGATGTTTGGACATGACAACTAGCATTTGATTCCTGCTCAAATCTTGCAAAGTTTAGGAAAGATTTGGACATCAATCTATATCTTGTTTGTGATGGAATTAAAAGCTATTACAATCTGAAGTCTGATTTTTTTTTTCCATTAGAGCTGAGATTAGCTCCATGCCTGCTTTCAAAATGTAGTTATATGATCCCTAAATTGGTTGTCCCTATCTCTCGGTGTTGAAGTTGCCCAGTAACCGGAGAAAACATCAGTTGTAGAAAAACAGAAGTTTGAAAGAGGCCTGGATTCTTACCTTTAGTATTTTAGCATTTACAAGTCATTAGAGTTAAGATTTCTGCTCGTGTCCTCCAAGGCCATCAGGGACATACATATTTTGATATTCAAAATGCAAGTTGCTAACATCAAACTGTGCTTGTCCCAGAGATAGCACAGAGATGCAGGCTTCCTGTTCATTGTAATGTTTTTGTCTCTAAAAAGATTCTTTCAGATGCACCTAGCCAGGAACATAGGCAACTGGCTTTGAGAATAGGGTCACTAGGATGTCTGGAGCCAAGCAGGAATGTTTACTAAACCCCCGTGCTTGTGCCTAGTGCTGGTTCTGCTAAAATATTCAATGCTGAATAACAACAACAGCAACAACTAAAAATGTCAACACAAGAGCTGCACAACCTCAAAGCAAATGTAGGTGGGCTTCTCTGTAACATGAAGCGCCATCTCCAAATATTCTTTTATTTTTGCTGCTTCTGATGGCTCACAAAAAAACCGGAAACCAAAAGCACAGTGTGGGGAAAAATTGAGCAGCCATGAATTCCAGCTGCTCAGTCATTTGGCAAGGGAAACTTGGGGGAACTGGAAAGTTGCTTTTAGCACTCTGCAGAAGAAGAAAAAAAACTTCTGCATTTTTCTCCCCTGCCAATTCTCCTTCCTTTTTGATTGAAGGAGAATTTGCTTTTGATTTTGTTTCCCCAAAGCAGAAGAGAATTTCAATGAACTTCTCACAGATGGAGCATGGAGTCCTTGCATTGTTATAGAATAGCCAAGGAAGCCTGAATGTAAATATCCTGGCTTCCGTTGAGCAATCATGTCTCCAGCGGGTTGCAGTCTCTCTGATGCCCTACAAGTTAGATTTTGTGAGAGGATTCCTCCCATTGTGCTTTCTCAGGAAAAATAACATTATGGCAGTCTTGGCCACTGCTTGTTGTTGTTAGTTTCGAAGTCGTGTCCAACCCATCGTGACCCCATGGACAAGGGAAGTTGTTAAGCAAATCACCACGATTGTTAAGCAAGTATGCAGTTGTTAAGCCAACCAATTTGCTATGGACACAATTTTGCTGGAAGTGCCAGTTTTCAACAAAACCAAAAATGTGATCAAGGGGCTCTGCAAACAGCCATAAGAGTGGCTATGTTGCCACTGAGTGGGCCTGACCATTGTAACTTCAAATCCAGGTCATAAGTCTCTTTTTCAGCTGGTCACAATTTTGAATGCTTGTTGTAAGTTGAGGACTACCTGTTAAAGCTCTTTAAATAAATATTGAAAAGTTCACATGATGTTTTGGCTTATTCCTGGTTTATTTCCATGCTGCTCTCACCTCGTCCTTAGGTCCTCTTTATAAACTTCCTCCTTGGTGACCAAAACAGTTTATTTTAAAGACATTGGGGTACACTATTCCACTCACAGTATTATGTTCCCTTTGTCAATTGGGGGCCAAAGTCATTTGCAAGAAAGTATGCAGAGAAAAGTTTTAACGTGGGTGGACTAGCTTTAGACATGAGAAATGATAATGTTTATATATGGAGAAGCTGACAAAATAGAAGATTACTGGTGCAGATTCTCAATCAGCAAATGAGAAGGTTGTTTTGCAAATTCTCAGACACATTATAATTCTGTCACAGAGCGCAAGCTGTAGAAAAATAGACCATGCTTCCTGGGGCAGCTGCCTCTGAGAGTTTGTGAAATGCTGAAAAGAGAATGCCAGCGAGAAAGCAGGTTCGTGCCATCTTCACAAGCTTCCTTTCCTATTGGAGAGATGGATCTAGTGAATCAGGAGTCACTTAGTATCACACAACCGGTGGTTAGAAGGAGTTGTAAAAACTCCCTCCCAAATTCAAACAATGATAGGAAAGTTGTCAGAAACATGTGTCTCTAATCCCTGGATCTCTCTGGTGGTTCATGTTCAACTTTTGATACTGAAGCTTTGAAATTGCCCACAGTTAGAGGTGGGCTTCTGCCAGTTCAGACCAGTTTGGGTGAACTAGTAGTTCCGACCACCGGCTGGGCCCACCCACCCACTCCGGCGCTATCCTGTCCTATATATTTCACTGTCTGGCTCACTCGCCCCACTCATGCAGCCCAGATGATTTCCATGCCTTGCTTGCTCCACTCACTGCAGCTGCCCAAGAAGGTGTGCTGGAAGGCGGCACACCGGAAATCACTGTGTGTTTGAATGTGCATGCTCAAAATTACAGTTCTGCACTAGGTGAACCAGTTGTTAAATTATATGAAGCCCACCTCTGCCTGAAGTTGTATATTTTGCCATTCATGTTGTGTAGCATCCATAGCTGTGGTCCTCTCTTCTCATGATGGTCATGGTCATCTTCACCATGATTGTTTTCCTATAACTTGGTGACTTTGGATTGGAGAAATGTTAAGCTGTTAAATTGGCTATCATGACCATGTTATCAAAGCCCCATATCTCCATCCATCCATCCATCCATCCATCCATCCATCCATCCATCCATCCATCCATCCACCTACCTACCTACCTACCTACCTACCTACCTATCATCTATCTATCTATCTATCTATCTATCTATCTATCTATCTATCTATCTATCTATCTATCTATCTATCATAAAAAGGAATTCACTGGAGAGAACAATTATGTTTGGAAGAGTTAGTGGTAAGAGGAAACCAGACTGTCAAAGAACATGTTAGCTGGACACCACCAAATCTGACATCAGTCAGACTCAAAGAAATAGTGCAAGAAGTGGAGACACTTGGCCCATAGTCGCCAAAAGTCAACTCAACTGAATGGATAAAATATCATCATCATGAATTATAGTCATAGCTTACATATTGACTTTTCTGATCCCCTATTTAAACCTCTCTGCTACTGATGGAGGGGGAGAGGAAGGGAGGAGGTAAGGAGAGATGCTGGTTTTTGCAGCATCAAAAGAACTGGAGAAATGGGAAGTGAAAAGCATTTGGATGACTATCAATGGGAAGTTACCCCACTTCACAGCTTTGAGGAACTGTTATAAAACGTTACTCACTATAGTTCCTCTAAAACTAATGTTTCTCCATCTCAAGAACTTTAAGGTCTGTGGACTTCAGTGGATTGGGGAACTCTGAAAGTTGAAGTCTGTACATCTTGAAGTTATTGGAATTGGGAGAAACTGATTTAAGCTATAAACCTGGGCTGTCAAACTCCTGGCCCATGGGCCAGATACTCATGCACTAGCCATGCCCATGCCCCGTTTAGTGAAGGGGGGAAAAGTCCCAATATATCACATGAGCCCACCATGACAACATGATTTTGACACCACCACCACCCCGCTATAAACTAAGCTGCTATTGTGGGGTTTCTGGGTGCTCCCTAATTTTCATTGCTTTCTTTCAGATGTTTCATTATACAACTTGATAAGATTTCAACCCCCTCTCCCTTCTAGCACTGATGATGTCATCCAGTTTGGTAATGAAAACTCTGCAAGAAAACAACTAAGCTCAGCAGGGGTGGTATTCAGTTACCTTCCCTACTGGTTCACAAATGTGAGGCTTCTGCAGATGTACTTTTGGCGAAAAAACACCTTAAATGGGATGCTACAGGGCAGAGTTTCCCAAACTTGGCAACTTTAAAACTTGTGGACTTCAACTCCCAGAAATCTCCAGCCAGCTCTGCCGGCTGGAGATTTTCTGGGAGTTTTAAGTCCACAAGTCTTAAAGTTGCCAAGTTTGGGAAACTCTGCTATAGAGCCAGGGTGGGCAGGCAGGTGGGCAGGGCCATCCACAATTTCTGCTACCAGTTCAGGCAAACCGGTCTGAACCAGTAGAATACTATCTCTGAAGCTCAGAGAGCACCAAGGACCTCACAGTTTAACCTTGAGCTACCAATATTCTCTTCTAACAATACTAAGCCAGTTAAGTTGGGAATTAATTGACTAAGCTTTCCAAATTAGCTAGAACACCCCATGACCAATAGTAGACAGGGTGAGGTCAAAATAGTGAAGAGAGCAGTTGTGGCAGTGTGATTGAACCCTTGACTCTTTTGTGCTATATTGCCGTCACACATACATAAAAGACTTGCATTAAACCAACCCGCTGTAATCTGCATTGTTTTGAATCCACACACACACACAAACATACACACATATCCTGCCACATCGATGAAATTGTGGTGACCTGCAAAAGAGTGTTATGCATTAGGTGGGGAATGTGTTAGGAAAAAAGAAAACACTACTTAACTATATACTTTATAATTTAGATGAACTAGTGAGTGTGATTAACTTTCTTTCTGTATGTGCAATGTGGGGAGGCATGTGTGCTCTATGTGTATTATTGACAATTTACTTTAAAATGGGATGTTGAGTCATTTATAACAGCTGTTGGAAGAAACATAACATTATATGATGAATATTTCTTGGAATACTTCAACAGAGAAGTAACAGTGCAAGTTATATATTTTTAAAAAATAAGAAAATAAGTAAAAGGCCAATATAAAACAAATGTTAGCTTTCAGAATTTCAAATAAATAAATGAAGCTGTTCAAATTTCTCCTAATTATTCCAGAGAATAAGAATCAATTTTAATATGAAAGAAATGAGATGAGTAACATATTTCCACTGACATCCAACAGAGATTCTGTATTTTGCATAATTCTCATAAAGCAATACTGTAAAGCAATTGATTTAGTGTATTAAATAAATGATGAAAGTGCAATAAGATCCTGATTATGTGTTGTAAAATATTAATCCTCTGGAAACGTCTCCTATCAGAATAAAATATTATGTTGATAGCACCACACATCAATTTATATTTTATCAATTCAGCTGACTTTACACCACACCCTTGAAATGAGAGCACATTTGGCATTCAAAATCCTGGTAATCCATTTTTCCCCTCCATGTTTCTTCGAAGGTGCGATTTTTGCAGAATATAAAATAGGGCAGAAATACCATGCTCTTTAGAACATTCAAAGCAAACCCACTAAATCAAAACAGGAGACTTATTTGTGGCTTATCTTTTTTGGGTTCTGAAATAAATCAAAGAACTGAAGCTGAAGTGATCATTTGCACAGTATCTTAGACTGTTCATCATGCCTTATTATTTAAAAGAAAGTGCATATCAGATTTCTCCAACTTGGAGCCCAGTGTAGCTGTATTAGGTTCATGGAACACTCTGTTAGCATGGTCAAGATGTACTTCAACATACCCAGAATAATTTTGCTTTAAACAAATTTTAAAGTGGTACCAGGGGTACATGATAGAACCATGGAAAAGAGTCTCTCAGTGGTTGTTATAACATCACTGAGATACTTGAATATCAGCAAGCATGTCCTGGGAGATATTATGTAACTGGAGATAGAGACTGTAACATGACTTTAGATGTCTCCTTAGTTCAAAGAGAGAAGCAACCTAGAACTAAGGATAAAATCTCCTAAAAGTGAGAACAACTTGTGTCCAGAATTTGTGGGTGCTCATCACTGGAAGCTTTTAAGAAGAGACTGGACAGCCACTTGTCAGAATTGGTATAGGATCTCCTGCTTGAGCAGTAGGTTGGACTAGAAGACCTCCAAGGTACCTTCCAACTCTGTTATTCTGTTACCAGTATACTTGCCGTTTGGATACCCTAATCCTAACCCCTAATCCTAAAAATGTGTCCTGGGTGAGTCCCAGAGACTGTCTCAAAAAAGATTGATTCACCAGAGCAAAATGCAGTTTTTAAAATTGGACTGACAATTCATGGCTAAGGGAACAATTGGAATCAAACTATAGACAGCAGATATTTTTTTCTTTATTCTTTTCTAAGCGGGTAGGAATCACTTGGACCTTAATACAAAGGAATAGGGCACTGCACCCCTAAGGAGAAGCCGTTTTTTAAATTGCAATACAAATTTTGGGTAAAGCTGAAATTTTATGATAAAGGTCTCCTATCTACTCAATAGTACAAATCTAAATTGAGTGAAGGAATAAAAGTGCAATTGCTAGCTACAGCTTTAAAGCAGCACCTGATATGACTTACTAATGAGTTTTCTTCCAATATTTCACATTAAAGTCCAATACTGGTCTTGTCTTTTAATAGTAAAGAAGAATAATTATATAAATAATCTTCTAAACAGAGCTTATAATTTAGTCAGAATTTTCCCTGCAACTTTTTTGTAATCATATTATTATTATTATTTCATTTGTGTTAATTAATAAGGTGTCAAATGTGAGTCTGATGCAGTGCAAAAGCAGCAGTCTGGCACTTAGATAATTCTTTTTAAAACATTTTGTTTAAATTTGTCCTTCAGATAGATGAGAAAGCAATGTTGGCTGGAGGAATGAAGTCAAAGCATTTGCTTTTGAGAAGCTGTGCTAAAGTGAGATATGATCATGTGGTACACAAAAGTGGGAGTGAATAATTACACACATGACTTTATGGGCATGCACATACACAAGCACACCATAGATATATATGGTGGAAGCGCCTTGTAATAAGTTTGAAAGAAGAAGTGTGAAGCTAAGAGTAATGTAGAATAATATAGAATGACAGGTAGGTATGTCTTTACCAGTGATGGGATTCAATTTTTTTTTACTACTGTTTCTGTGAGCATGGCATGGTGGGTATGGCAGAAGAAGGATTCTGTAAAATCTCCATTCCCTCCCCACTCCAGGGGAAGCTTACTGCAAAATCCCCATTTCCTCCTGATCAGCTGGGCCTTGGGAGGCAGATAATAGATGGGGGCAGGGCCAGTCAGAGGTGGTATTTACCGGTTCTCCAAAATACTCAAAAAATCCACTACCGGTTCTCCAGAACTCATCAGAACCTGCTGAATACCACCTTTGGTCTCTATCTATTCAAAACCTCGCTTACCTAAAGCAATCAAAATAGTAATAGCAATAGCACTAAGATTTATACAGCACTGCACAGTGTTTTATAGCCCTCTCTAAGCGGTTTACAGAGTCAGCATATTGCCCCCAAGCATCTGGGTCCTCATTTTATCCACCTCGGAAGGATGGAAATTTGAGCCTGCTGAGATTCGAGATTCGATCTGCCAAACTGCAGATGTAGCCTGCACTGTTACCTTCTCACCAAAGGTGATTCCTATATTTCTACTTGCATTTTTACATGCTTTAGAACTGCTAGGTTGGCAGAAGCAGGTACAAGTAACGGGAGCTCACTCCATTATGCGGCACTAGGGATTCAAACTGTTGAACCGCTGACCTTCTGATCAACAAGCTCAGCATCTTAGCCACTGAGCCATCGCATCCCATTTACCATTGTTATGACCTAATTATTATTTATCCCTTCCTATTGGTCCCGCTTGCTAGTAATGAAATACAGCCATTGAATATAGTTGAAATTGTTCACCGATCCACAGACACTTGACTGATTCTTTCTCCTGTCCCCACTCAATTCACCACTTCTACATGATGCCAATAAAACTGTATCGCTATGGCTGAAACATTTGAATGAGTCTGATAATAACAATCCTTGGATGGAAAGCATTCATCTAGGGCAGGGTTTCTCAACCTTGGCGAATTTAAGTCCTGTGGACTTCAACTCCCAGAACTTCCCCAGTTATGCTGGCTGGGGAATTCTGGAGTTGAAGTCCACAGGATTTAAAGTCACCAAGGTTGAGAAACACTGATCTAGGGGAAGGAATTTTCATGAATAGGCCAGGAGGTGATGAAATGCCCCAAACATGAAAGTCTGGTCACTTTGGGGAGTCAGTATTTAAACAAGAGTTCCTGCAAGACCCTCATTTCCTCATTTTCCTATAAAAGCACTGCGTCCACTGCAACATCACTGGTATCATTTTTTACAATGAAGGGGGCACTGGCGACTTCACTGTGAACCAGTGCTTAACCTTCTCAAATGCAGCCTGGCATTCCATTGTCCACTTAAGTGGCCCTCCCCTTTTGTCTTTGGCAGGTTGGTGATGGGGGACGGGGATATTTGAGGGACTGTCATAATGAGCAGGGGGATGGGGGGGAAACCAACTTTCCAAAGCACCCGAAGGCCAGACAAGGAACAATGGATGGAAACGGATCCAGGAGAGATTCAACCTGGAAATAAGGAGAAATTTTCTGACAGTGAGAACATTCAACCAGTGAAACAGCTTGCCTTCAGCAGTTGTGGGTGCTTCACCACTCTTTCAAGAACAGACTGGACAGAAATGCTGTAGAGCCATGATGCTGAACCTATGGGATGCATGCCACAGGTGGCACGCATAGCCATTTCTGAGGGCATGCGCAGGCCAGCTCATTTTTAAGCCTTGATTTTTGGCCGTTTTTCACCCTCCAGAGGCTTCCCTGAAGAAAGCCTCTGGAGTCTGGGGAGGGTGGAAAATGGACCTACCAGGTCCTCCGGAAGTCGGAAAATGGACCGTTTCCACCCTTTGGAGGGCCTCTGGGGGGCGGGTGGTAGTTTCATCCTCCCCAGGCTCCAAGAAAGCCATGCACACATGCCTGGGGCAGCGCGGCGGGGTCACATGCTTATGCGCAAGGGGCATGGCACAGGGGGGCATTAAATTATGGGGGTAGGCATGTGAGCACGCATGCTTTTGGCACCTGAGGCGAAAAAGGTTCACCATCACTGGAGTAGGATCTCCTGCTTGGACTAGATGACCTACAAAGTCCCTTTCCAACTCTGTCCTGTATTCTATTCTGTACTCATGGAAAGTTATAATCTGAGAAATGTGACTCGAGAAAAATTTGAAATTGTTAAAATGGAGTGAACATACTCAATTGGCTGTTTTAGAAGAAAGGGAATTTAGATGAAAGGGAATGGCCCTTTTAAACTGGATAAGCATACGAGACATTTTTATTTATTTAGAAGATTTATATTCACTCTCAGTGACTCTAAAGTTCTAAAAATATGAAGTAGCAATGATACTAAAGATCAGTAGTCCTTATCTTAAGACCACACTTGGAATCAGAATTTTGGTTGCTAAGTGATGCTGTCATTAAGCAGTCCATCACACGACCGGGTCCAATTTTATTATCATTTTTACTGCAGTTGTTAAGTGAATCAGTGAGGTCACTGTAAATCAGGGGTCTCCAACCTTTGCAACTTTAAGTCTGAAGGACTTCAGCTCCCAGAATTCTCCAGTCAGCAAATACAAATATGGAACAAGTATTGGTGATTATCAAGACCAGGAACACAAAGGTCCAAAGTCCATTCAAAGTGGATTGAATTGAAAGGATTAGAGAAAAGGACTTATGTTTGAACCTTAAGATTGACCTTAACACACACATAAACTTAGTTTTGTTGTAGTAAGCAGATTACGATACAAAATAGTGCCACCTATTTATGGCTTTTCTCTTGTCTTGAAAAAAGCTACTTATCTAACCACAGCTATGTTAAATCTGTGAAACTTTGGTAACTGAAGGCAGAATTTTCTGAAGAGTTGAGATTTATTGTCATATCTGCTGGCTGGAGAATTCTGGGACATAAAGTTGCAAAGGTTGGAGACCCCTGCTGTAAATCACAGGATTGTTAAGCAAATCCAGCCTCCTCATTTGACTTTGCTTATTTTAAGCCAACTAGGAAGGTGGTGAATATCCATCATGTGATCACAAGATGTTGCAGCCATCATAAATGCAAGTAGTCGCTTTTTTCAAGACTTATAAATTTGAACTTTTCTTAAATGAATGGTCACAAATCAAGGACTACCTATAATTATATGCTTGACTAAAACCCAACACAGGTTCGCTTAACAGCTATGTTTATTGATTATTAATCAATCTATTGAATTTATATTGCCGCCTATTCACCCAGGGCAACTCAAGGCGGCTTACAGAATATATGTTACTCAAGGTCACAAAAAGTGATCACATGATTCCAAGACATTGCAACCATCATAAATACGAGTCAGTTGACAAACATCTGAATTTTGATCACATGGCCATGGTGATGCTGAAACAGTCATAAGTGTGGAAAATGGTCATAAGTCACTTTTTTCAGTGCCGTTGTAACTTCTGTCACTAAATGAACTGTTGTAAATTGAGGACAAACCTGTAAATTATAATGTAGATTGATTAAACTTAGTGGCTACCCAGTAAACTTCAAATAATATAAATTGATTTTCCTTTTATAGACTCAGCATTAGAAGGCACTAAGGAATTTTATGGCAAATTTCAAGAAAGGATGTATGGGTGATAAGTATGCAACTGCATGCAGAAATGAAAGAAGCTGTAATTGCAGGAAGATTTGTACTGAGTAAATGCAATAATGCAGAAGATGAATAAATAGAGTTTAGGAAGGAAGATTTTCTTTTTACAGTCAGTAACTGCCTCAAGTCATATACTCTATATGTGGACATTACCAAATGGCCAATAACATAATTAATTTGACTACAGTATAGGAAATAGAATTTGGAGAAATGCAACCAGGATCAATCCAGGTATGGATGTTGGAACAGACCATGTGCTTTAGGGGTCGAATACACAGATTAAATTTATAACATTAAAGTTAATATACCCCCGGACATTTACATAGAGTATTGTAGGGCATGCCAAACTGCTCAAGTTTCAATTTCCAAACATTAAGGGTGCCCCAAAGTTGTGACATGGCTTGGGGATTGTAAATATATGTTGGTTACTGCATTCAGTTTTGCTCACCACGATGTAGAAAAGATGTGGAGACTCTAGAAAGAGTGCAGAGAAGAGCAACAAAGATGATTAGGGGACTGGAGACTAAAACTTATGAAGAATGGTTGCAGGAACTGGGTATGTCTAGTTTAATAAAATGAAGGACTAGGGGAGACATGATAGCAGTGTTCCAATATCTCAGGGGTTGCCACAAAGAAGAGGGAGTCAAACTATTCCCCAAAGCACCTGAGGGCAGAACAAGAAGCAATGGGTAATCAAGGAGAGAAGCAACTTAGAACTGAGGAGAAATTTCCTGACAGTTAGAACAATTAATCAGTGGAACAGCTTGCCACCAGAAGTTGTGAATGCCCCAACACTGCAAGTCTTTAAGAAGATGTTGGATAGCCATTTGTCTGAAACGGTATATAGGGCTTCCTGCCTAGGCAGGGAGTTGGACTAGATGACCTCCAAGGTCCCTTCCAACTCTGCTATTGTATTGTATTGTACTTTAATATAATTTAGATGTGTTTGGCAAGTAGCTACCTACATATCATAGCTTTTTAATACTTTCTTTGTTTCATGTGTACAGCCAGTATAGAAGTGCTTTGGTTAAAAACTTTATCAGCAGTGTTACAGAGTGTTGCACAGAGATAATATATTCAAGCACTGATACTACTAAAATGTAGGATACAAACAGCAATAGAAACTGCATAAAGTAGAAACTGGAACACACACACACACACACACACACCACAGAAAAGAAGGGGCACATAGTACAATGTGCAGATTATCAGACCATTAAACTGATTTCTCATGCAAGGGATGTTTTGCTTAAGACTCTACAAAGAGTAAAGCCATACCTAAAGAAAGGAATACTAAATGAACTGCAAAATTTAGTGTGGTCTATGAGACATGAGATGAACTAGATAACGAAAAATGGATAATGAACAGCACAAGAGAATATACAGAAGTTTATCTTGCTTTATTGAATACAACATGGCCTCTGAGTTAAATATGCATTTATTAGATTTACAATATTTATGCTCTCTCCCCTAACTTTGGCCAGGATGCAGCAAAATCCCAACAAAGACCAAATCCCATAAATAATGAAAAAACCATGAATAAAAATTATAACATCAATAAGATTAATAATTCAGTTAAATTAACTACTGGAACAACATTGCTTTGGTTGGGTTTTGAAATATCCATATAGTTAATACCATTCATATTTCAGGGTAGTGTATATTGCCTAAAATAGGAGCTAAAACAGAAGAGACCTACAGTAATCCCCTGCTGTTCCACATTAACTTCTCAGAGCGGGACCTGCAACACATTCTTTCTAAACAATCAAACCAGATGAGCAGATTCACTTTTGGTGAGGCATTGCCTGATGTGTCCTAGTGCTGTCTTGTTACTGGCTATAGGGATAGTAAGTACAGATAATCCTCAATTTATAGCCATTCATTCAGTGACTTTTTCATGCCCCTATCAGAGCCTGAAGGAAGACATGCCGGAACTGGAGCAGACTGAGTTCAAGGGGGCAGCTTCGTTGGCTTGGGAGGAAAATGGGGAGGAGCAGGCCCAGTCTGGCCAGGACCTTTCAGGATTGGGAGGGCTTGTAGGCAGGGAGGAAGGGGGCAGGATGACCAGGAGAGGCTAAGCAGTGAACATGAGAGACAGAGCTCAGGCGATGAGCAAGGACCACCCCCTCTTGATCCTCGAGCACAGAGAGTGGAGAGAAGGCAAGAACAGTACAGACTGACCCAACTACTAAGCAGGAGAGTGCCCCACCCCTCTTCACAAGGCACACCTGGGGACTGAGCCTTAAGGAGACACTGTGAGGAGGGGCATTTTTGGGAATTTTTTGGAACACTGAATTCCTGGAGCATTGAGTGCTGACGTTTGAACTTTCCTGGATTCCTTGCATTCTTTCTGGATTTCTTGCTTTGCAGCCATGGTGCTCACAGCATTGGGCTGGACTATTTGCAGCCAGAGGCTGCTTGAGGTGTGTGTGTGTGTGTGTGTGTGTGTGTGTGTGTGTGTGTGTGTGTGATTACTTGCTCTGGGACTTGCCAGGAAAGTGGGAGCATTTGAGTAAAGTTGGAATAATAAAAGGCCAATTTGAACTGACAGATGCCTGTGTTATCTCTGTGCCATGCCCCGGATCATCACAGTGACTATTTAACGTTACAATAGCACTGAAAAAAGTGACTGATGAGTGGTCCTTGCACTTACAATGGTTGTGTCTTTCCCACGGTCACATGATCAAAATTCAGGTGCTTGGCAACCAGCATGGACATACAATAGTTGCAGCATCCCCAGGTCATATGATCACCATATAGGACCTTCCCAACTGGCAACCAATTCATATTTATGATGTTTGCTTATGTGATCACCAGTTCTGACCTTCTAACAAGCATAATCAATGAGGAAGCCAGATTCACTTACTAACTTAAGAATTGCAGTGATTTACTTAACTGTGCCAAGAAAGGTCATACAATGGGGCAAAACTCACTTAACCACTCTCTTGCTTAACAGTAGAAATGTTGGGCTCAATTGTGGTCGTAGGTCAAGGACTATCTGTAACAGCTTAGATGGCTCCATTGTTGAATGGTCCATTTTTATCCTCTCTTCACCTATGGTTTGTATGTTTGATTTGTTTATAATATTTATTCCTGCAGTTCTGTATATTTTTGTCTGTTGTTTTTGCATTTGCTGTTTTATCTGATTGTTGACTGAGCCCAGAGTCACTTTTAGTGAGATGGGCAGCTATATGAATTCTATTAATAAACACATAAGCAACTTAAGGTGATGTTACAAGATTACTCTAATATCTTGGTGACAAGTAATGCTTGCCACTTGGATAGATAGCGCCAAAAGGCAGAATATCTTAACTCTAATAGGTGTGTCAGAGGAACCTTTACAGTGAAAGAGAAGCTAATATAAGAAGTGAATTTGGCAGAACAGAACGATTTAGAACAGGAAAGGGAAAGAGAACTACATATTATCACATAGCTATTCAATTTACGAAGCACAGAAGATCAGATTGGGGAGAAAAAATGACAGCTGAAATCAAATAGGCAGAAACCCTAACAGTTTGATGTATTGCTTTGTTGGCTGAAATAAACAAGGCTTAAAAGAGCTCCCTATGAAATTAAAATGAACCCTGCATTCTCAGTCTGGATTCATTTTTAATGAATATTGGCTCCTCAATCTGGGTCCATGTTAAATATTAAAATCAGCCAAGATGCATAGGAAACGTATCCCTGGTCACAAAGACCTGAAAGTAACTTTGTTTCTTTGGGTTCATGAATAAGGATAGAGTTTATACAGGATAAAATAAAGAACTTTAATCCTAGGGAGGAAAATAATAACACATTTAAGTAAGATCATTTGACAGGTCATAGGCTCCCCTGCAGATAAACTCATTAACTAGTTAATGATCAATTTTGCAGGTAAACTTATGACTAGTCAAAACCTACCTGAAAAAAGGTAGTTATGACCTAGTTCCAAAATTCTGATGGTCCCTGACCACGGATCAGGTGATCACACACTCCAGCATACAACAACATGGCCACATCTACAGCCATTTGCAGCTTTCCATATGACCATGTTTTATGATGGGTTTTTTTGCCAAAACCTGGAAGCTATTTTTCAGCAAAATTGCTCTATAGCAAACAATGGGATTACTTAACAAGTACAGTGTTACCCTTTTTTAACAGATTAACAGAGTTGGAAGGGATCTGGTAGGTCATCTAATCCCCGCCCAAGCCGAAGACCCTACACCATTTCTGACAGATGGCAGAGCCGTCTCTTCTTGAAAGCCTCCAGTGATGGAACACCCACAACTTCTGAAGGCAAGATGTCCCATTGGTTGATTGTTCTCAATGTCACAAAATTCCTCCTTATTTCTCAGTTGAATCTCTACGTGATCAGTTTCCATCCATTATTCCTTGTCTGACCTTCAGGTGTTTTAGAAAACAGGTTGACTCCCTCCTCTTTGTGACAGCCCCTCGAATATTGGAACACTGTTATCATGTTTCCTTGGTACTCAACAGCTTTGGAACTCATCAAATTTGGAACTCAATGCATTTTGACATGAACATTTTGTCCCAGTATTCATTGTTTGTTTGATACTCAACCCACAAGCTAGAACCTGCCAATGTCAGCTGCCTTGTGACTCACTACATTATTCCTTATGGGAAACATTTGTTTGATGCTCATCATTTTTGGTACTTATCATACCTCCAGGAACCAATTAATGATGAATACTGAAGTACCACTGTACTGCAAAAATAGGTATGTACTTTTGCAAGCTCCATTACAGTTGTATGTTCAGGACTACCTGTATACTTGTATCACATTCTTTAACAAAGATAAGAATAATTAGAGCAAGTAGGATTTCTATTAGTGATGTTCACAGTAATGTTTTTGGATGAGCTATAAATTGTTATGTATGGGCATTTGTCTGCTTATGATCATGATTTCAACTCAATGTGATGGCATCTAATTAACCAATTAATCTAATCCAATATTATTTTCTGCACAAAGAAAAAGCTCAAACGAATAGCAAATCCACAGAGAGATTTTGGAGGTAATAAGTCTGAACAAACTTGTATCACAAGTTTGTATCTGGGCAGCAGAAATTTCACTGTACCTATTATGCCAATTTGCATTTGTCATAAAAGTCATAAAATAATTGGTAGTGTGGGTGACCTGATTTACAACTGTTACTTATGATTGTGATGGGAAGGCTTGGAAAGTCACCTGTACTTTCATAACATTTAGTTCAACTGAGCCAACATCAATCATCATGTTAAGAAGATACTATAGTAGCATTGAAACCACAGTCTCCCATTGCATTCAGATTGGATTATGGGGTCAAGTTATGTACATATTTTTTTTAACTTGTATATATCTTACGATTATTGAGAAAGTGCTGCAGAAAATCCTGCCTGGTGGTTAAATGAAATGAACGTTGCAACAGCCTATGGTCTTAAAAACAATGCTTAAAAATCATGAGACACAAAATAATATTTTGAAAGTTGGCCATCTTGCCATTTACTTTGGAAAATTCTTTCTCCAATAATAATTACCAACTAACCATCACTGACATTTGAAAGCAGAAAGACAGCAGACATTGTAAAATGGAGTGAGCAATGAATATCTAGTATGGTTGAACCCTATGAACGCTGAATGTAAATTGACTTGATTTTACTTTGCAGAGGGATATAAAATTGAGGCAACTGAAAAAGAATATTTTGGAAGCAATACTTAGGCAGTATGTTTGAGGAAGTCTTCTATGCCAGGGGTCTCCAACCTTTGCAACTTTAAGTCTGAAGGACTTTAGCTCCCAGACTTCTCCAGCCAGCTTTGCTGGCTGGAGAATTCTGGGAGCTGAAGTCCTTCAGACTTAAAGTTGCAAAGGTTGGAGACTCCTGTTCTATGCAACCAGTTATCTTTATTACCATCAATGAGTCATACAATAATTGACTGAATGCTCCAAGGGACCAGAATAATCTCTTCTAGAAAATTAAAAAAAAACATGCTTGAATAAAAATTCTCATTGATCATGATATGCCCAGAATGTAATGAACTGGATCCTAAGCAGCTGATTCTAAAGAAGATGAAAATTTGGAATTTCAGAATTCTTTTCTCATGGACGAGCTGTGGATCAGGTATGTTCTTTGAGTAAAATAGTTCAAAATTATTATTTGAAGTCGTCTAGAAGCCTCTGTGGAATCTTAATTTGAAGGAAAAGCTCTACTTCAATTATTCAATGGGTCTCACTCTCTTGAGACTCAATTTGAAGGCTTCAGAGCTGTACAAAGCAGAACTTCAAAAATGAATCTGTCCACCTGTATGTGTATTGGTAAGTGGAAAAGACCTTGGAAGACTGCACCAAGAGGTGTTATCAAGCCAACGGTCAGATAAGAGACAGAATACCTTCTAGCTGGATAGTGGGTAGGACAAAAGGCTCAGAAAAGACCCTCCCTAGTTTCTCTTGCTATGAAACAGATGTGGAATGGGGGAAAACAATTGTATTTTCAGATTTGAAAGATTTTGTCAATGTAACTTTACAATAAAGTGGAATTAGTTCATCTAGTTGTGTTTCCTATCTGGTCTACCTCGTAAGGGTAACAATATATAAATGGATAAGGACATATAACAGGGGGAGAGAAAGAAAGAATAATAATTTCCACAAATTAAACATACTGTGCAGAAACAAGAGTCTTAAAAACTACCTGAAACCACTGTTTATTTTCTCCAGGGCAGGAGATGATGGCAAAACTCTTCTCAATTCACAGTCTGTCAAAGAGATAAAGTGAGCAATATGCAAGTATGCATTCTACTAAGCTAAGAAGGGGAAAATCTGGCTCATGGGTCTCATTGCAGTCCACCAAATCTTTGAATCCTAATCTCAAAACTAGGTCTCTTCTCCAACAAACCCTCTTACTGGATGCACAAAACAACTTCCATGATTAATCATTTAGGTATGACAAAGTGCCAGTACCAAGCCTCTTCCTAAGAATATGAATTGCAGAGACAAAGGAAAAATAAGTGGAATACTTTTTCAGCATCTATCGTCTCTTATCACACAATCCTCAACAACTCTCTGAACTGCCTTGTCTAAAAATTGATGGGAACATCTATTAGCTCCTGAACGCTTTTACAATTGCACAAACAGGTTTGAAACTCATCTAGGATCATCTGCACTTGCCCTCCTATTTGAGCAGTTAACTTGGCTAGTAGCAAGTTATTTTTTGATATTCAGTCACATCTTCAGCCTCTGTTGTAGTAAACTCTAGTATTATTTGCATAGTTTATTAGAATAGCATAGATTCTATACATCTGATCAGAAACCTCCCTCACTATTAATGTGAAGAGTAATCTATGTATCCTTAAATCCTTAAATTGTTCTAACTGTCAGGAAATTTCTCCTCAGTTCTAAGTTGCTTCTCTCCTTGATTAGTTTCCACCCATTGCTTCTTGTCCTGCCCCCAGGTGCCTTGGAGAATAGCCTGACTCCCTCTTCTTTGTGGCAACCCCTGAGATATATGAACACTGCTATCATGTCTCCCCTAGTCCTTCTTTTCTTTAAACTAGCCATGCCCATTTCCTGCAACTGTTCTTCATATGTTTCAGCCTCCAGTCCCCTAATCATCTTTCTTGCTCTTCTCTGCACTCTTTCTAGAGTCTCCACATCTTTTCTACATCGTGGCGACCAAAACTGAATGCAGTATTCCAAGTGTGGCTTTACCAAGGCATTATAAAGTGGTATTAACACTTCACGTGATCTTGATTCTATCCCTCTGTTAGGTTCTGCAACCATTTTTCATCGATTGAGTTAAGAAGTGGTTTTAGTGAAATGATTTCTATGAGATTCCACAAGAAAAAGGAAGCATGACCTTGATAAAAATGCAAAAAAAGAGGGGGACCAGAATGTTTGGCCTCTTCTACTCTGAGGCCACAAGAGTTACCTTCTGGTAAGAAGAGCAGCTAATAAATTTTTATGAATAAATCAATAAATAAATACTCCAGGGACCCTCCAGGGTCACACAAGGCATGTACAACCTGAGACCTCACATTTTATACCCTTACCTTTAAATATGAATAATGGAAAATGAGGGGAGGGGAATGAGAACGAAAGGCTGAGGGTTATTTTTTACATAAAATGATGAGTTTCTTCAGCAAAGGGCTCTTAAAAAATAAAATCCTCTTTCCATTAACTTTCAATAAAAGTTGTGATATCCTTAAATGCTAATGGAAAAAAAATATGCTTCACCTTCATTAGCATATTTTGAACCTAAATAATGAGTGGAAATTGAAGCAGCTTCAGTGAATTAAAATAAACTGCAGGAGGACCTTAGAAGTTCACTAGTAGCACAATGACCTCACTCCATGAAACCTTTGGATGTTTGACAGCAGAAATAAAACTACTGTAATTTTCAGACTATAAGACGCACTTCCCCTCCTCCCAAAAAGTGGGTGGAAATGTCTGTGTGTCTTATAGACCAAATATGGCCCTGTTTTTGTCCTCCAGAATACCCCACCACCACCCCCGGTGAAAAAATGGGACATATGAAGGGTTTATGAGACTTTCAGAGTGCTCCTGGAGGCTGGGGAGGGCAAAAACAGGGTGTGGGGAGGAGGGTTGGGAGGCAAAAGTTCTAGAAAGGTTAGCAGACACTATTAGTTAGGTTTAGGTTAGGTTTATTGGATTTATATGCCGCCCTTCTCCCAAAGGACTCAGGGCAGCGTACAACATTAAAAACACATATTACAAAAGTTAAAAGGGAGGTTAAATAGAATATAAAAAAAACAAAAACAACCCCAACTGACATTTACACAAAAAAATTAAAAATTAAATTAAAATTAGCAATTGAATTAATCATTTCTTTTATTCAGGCCAGGCCGGCTTGCTGGAAAAGCCAACTTTTTAGGGCGCGTCGGAAGGACTGGAGGTCGGGAATTATGTGAAGCTCCGGGGGCAGCTCATTCCAGAGGGAGGTTTAATCACACGGTTATGGGGTGTGTGTGGGAGAACGGCCAAGAAAAGCATCTCAGTAGCCGTCTGTAGAAAGTACCGTAGTTTTCGGACTATAAGATGCACCGGAGTACACGAGGCACCTAGATTTCAAAGAGGAAAACAAGAATAAAATAGTTTTTGGCCTCCACACATCCAGTTTTTGCCGGCCCCCAGGGAAATTCCGCAGGCCTCACAAACCCTCCATGCATCTCATTTTTGCCAAAACAGGGCCTGTTTTTTGTGAAAATGGGCCCATTTTTCTCAAAAATGGGATGCACAGAGAGTTTGGGAGGCCTGCAGAGTTCTCCTGGGGGACGGAGAGGGCAAAAATGAGATGCATGGTGGGTTCAGGAGGCCAAATATGGGCCAATTGTTCTCAAAAATGGGATTCATGGAGGGTTTGTGAGGGCGAGGAGGGCAAAATCCAAATGCGTGGAAGCCAAAAAAAATTTTTTTCTTGTTTTCCTCTTCGAAATCTAGGTGCGTCTTGTACTCCAGTGCATCTTATAGTCTGAAAAATACAATACTTTCTACAGACTGCTACTGAGATGTTTTCTTGGCTGTCCCCACCCCCACCCCCCCACATCCATGTGATTAAATCCACTAGCTGGCAAAATAGTTAAATTTAATAGTTACATACAAGGTGTCTTTTTAAACCCTGTTGCAGTTTTAACTATTTAGTCATGCCAGGCTCTTTGGCCACTTTATAGGTAAGTCCTCTCCATGAGACCTTATCAAGCACATCTTCTTTCAACTGCTGAATGTTCAAATGCGCAACACATTCGATGTATCAGACTTGATGTAATTAGATTCCTCAAATTTCTGTCACAGTATCATGCAGCAGGCCATTCCACAGGTTTGTTGGTATTTTAGTGATGAAATATGACGTCACTTTTAAATCTTCTATTTGTCCATTTCAGAGGGTGGCTTCTACTTTTGAGGATTATAAGGAATAAAGAAAATGCCCTGTTCTTCTCTTTACTATGCATAGTTTCATAATCCTTCATCGTATTTCCTTGTAAACAAGGTGTGGTGCAGGAATATATAACTTTGCATTAAAAGCTAGAGATTAAAAAAGAGACACATTCCCTTAGTTATTCCCTAAAGATAGATCATTAGCTACAAAAGCAATCTTTTTTCCATGGAGTGCCATGAAGCTAGTTTGAAATGGGTTAGGGTAATTTGTTTCTCCGAGGATTTACATTTAGCGTTTTCATTATTTCATCATTAGATTAGCTCAAGATTAGATTAGACTTGCTTTGATCCACAGGCCACAAAAAGATTTCTCCAACCCCGCTATGAAGAAACAAAAACAGAAACATATTATGCAGGTACTATAATTCTTTCCATGCCTTCTGCTCTATACATAGAAATGTACCAAAAAAGCCAACAACAATTTTACTGGTATTGACATTGTGAGAATGTCATAGATGGATCAACAATATGCCCAGAGCAACACAGCCTCTGCTTCTACCTTCTCCCAGACAAGATTCTTAGAACAGAAAGTAGCCAACAAATCCTATTTTTAATAATAACAGATGACCAAACATGGAGAAGTGATTCAAATATTTCTACATGTGATTTTGTTTTTTTTAATGAAAGGACAACCTAATGCAATTTGAAAAGAAATAAATTGGATCAATGGCGGTGTTTCTACATGTACAAGTAACAGCTTCCACAAAAATATGAATTAAATACGTCAGTATAGATCAGGGGAAAAAATCTTGCTATATAAAAAGTCCACCTCATAAGAAAACAGAACCTACACCCGGTAGGAGCTCTAATATAAAAAATTCAGATGTAACAACCAGCTGAATTATTAAAAAAAAAACTTTAGAGTGTTTTCTGTTTGAATTTGTTTTATTTGGTTTCTCTTCCACACTTGCTATCCTTCTGTTTCTGCTCTTTCCTTTCATGAATCTTTGGTTTCTTTTCTACTTCCAGTTGTATCATTTGGTGGTGAATATGACAAATATTAATGTTACTAGGGACCAGATCATTCATATTTGATTGTGCATCATTTATGATAAACAATTCATATATGGCCAGAATATCTGCACAATGACCAGATATATGCACATACAATATACAATAACAGAGTTGGAAGGGACCTTGGAGGTCTTCTAGTCCAACCCCCTGCCTAGGCAGGAAGCTTATACCATTTCAAACAAATGGCTATCCAACATCTTCTTAAAGACTTCCAGTGTTGGGGTATTCACAACTTCTGGTGGCAAGCTGTTCCACTGATTAATTGTTCTGTCAGGAAATTTCCCCTCAGTTCTCAGTGCGCCGTGGAGAGGGTGCGCAATTTGGGTGTCCTCCTGGATTCCCGGCTGTCTTTGAAAGATCATGTGGCAGCCGTGGCCAGGGGGGCGTTTCATCAGGTACGCCTGATGCGCCAATTGTGCCCCTTACTGGACCGGGGTGCCTTACGCACAGTCACTCAAGGACTCGTCACCTCTCGACTCGACTACTGTAATGCTCTCTACATGGGGCTCCCCTTGAGGTGCACCCGAAAGCTGCAGCTAGTCCAGAACGCAGCCGCGCGGGTGATTACGGGAGCGCCTAGACACTCCCACATAACACCTATCCTGCGCGAGCTGCACTGGCTTCCTGTGGTCTTTCGGGTGCGCTTCAAGGTTTTAACGACCATCTTTAAAGCGCTCCATGGCTCGGGGCCTAGTTATATGCGAGACCGCCTCCTGCCCCATACATCCCTCAGATCGATACGCTCCCACAGAGAGGGCCTCCTCAGGGTGCCGTCAGCTGGACAATGCCGACTGGCGACACCCAGGGGAAGAGCCTTCTGTGTGGCGGGCCCAGCCCTCTGGAACGACTTACCCCCTGAACTCCGCACCATCTCCGACCTCCGCCTCTTCCGCAAGTGTCTGAAGACACATCTATTCCATCTAGCCGGCCTAGCGTAACCTCCATTACTGACTATTAGACAGTTTTAAACTTGGGATTTTTAATTTGGTTTTTAGCGCAGTGTTTTATTTATTAGAATAAGTTTTTTAAATTTTATATATTTTGTATGTATTTTAACATCCCTGTGCGCCGCCCTGGGTCCATTTGGAGAAGGGCGGGGTATAAATTTAATAAATAAATAAATAAATAAAATAAGTTGCTTCTCTCCTTAATTAGTTTCCACCCATTGCTTCTTGTTCTGCCCTCAGGTGCTTTGGAGAATAGTTTGATACCTTCTTCTTTGTGGCAGCTTCTGAGATATCGGAAGACTGCTATCATGTCTCCCCTAGTCCTTCTTTTCATTAAACTAGACATACCCAGTTCCTGCGACCGTTCTTCATATGTTTTAATCTCCAGTCCCCTAATCGTCTTTGTTGCTCTTCCCAATTTAAAGCAAGCGTGCTGCACTTTGCGGAAATTGTTTCTCTATGGTATCTATATGCATGCTCGGCCTTCGATGCATGCAATTTGGCTTGAAAATGTGCCTAAATAGGATGGCATAGAGCTGTGGAGGAGGGGGTTAGGCCCACCTGCAATTTCCACTACTGGTTTGAGTGAATTGGTCCGAACCGGCTGAATACCACCTCTGCTCTACTACTTTTACTATAATTATAATAAAAGGGTTATAGTAACAGAATCTTTCATTCACCTAATCCTTCATCCATACCAAACAACAAGCAGAGAATAAAAATTAGGTCATATAATCCTAACCCATCCCTTTGCAGCATTTTATAATTAATTATTGTCTTTTTAGCTTGCCACACAAACACCTTATAGATATTTGGAACGATCTTTTTGCCCTGATAAACTGATAAACCCTTTTGTTTAAATGGTTGATCAGTGGTCAATATCAGTATTGTCTGAATAAAAAAGAACTTCCTGGCTAAAACTTTCAACTTAATTACAGAAATCCTCTTCAACAAGGACAGTTGTAATTTGTCCCACCTCAGCATACAAATTTCTAACAAAGTAGCACATAAGAAAGAACATTATGAAAGTTTTAGAGATGAAAGCTGATTATTCAAAAATTTACATTTTAATCCTGAAGGGAAAGTAGAGTCTCCCCTCCAGAAATCCTATAACTACTTAGGTATTCCTGAGGAATGTTAGTTTGTTCGCATCAGAAGGAAGAATTTTGCATTGCTTTTGCAAATTATGCTTGTTCTGCTTTTAGAGACGTGTTTTAAAAAATGATAGATGAGTTCAGTAGAAGGCTGGAAAACTTCATCAGGTGTTATGCATATCACATGTAGAACAGATAGCATGTCTCACCCATATTTGCGATGGAAATAGGCTTCGGGGATAGCATTTAACTACATTTCCAAGTGTGACGCTGCGCCTCTTATTTGAGGGCAGAGTTATAGTAATTGTACATGTAAATTGGTAGCTGAAATATGCAAATTGTTATTTATGTTTGCAATTGCTTGATTCGGATGCAGGCCCATGGGAATTGTTCATTCAGATTAGGAATGCAATTACACACACATTTAATGAACATAATTGCATGGCTGAACTGTATAAAAATCAGTCTATTTAATTCATCTAATCTACACCCTATGGACCTGTACAGGACTGTTCTGTTGTATCAGCCATACCCGTTTGTGCCTCTAGGACACCTCTGAAGACTAAATTATGTCCTTAATATTTATCCCATCAGTGTTTTCCAGATGTTCATTTAATTAACAGTTACTGAACACCATTGAAGAAATTCTTATCTACCCAATTCTATTCCCACCCAACCACCCTCATTTTAAATATAAATCCTGCTCCTTTATGCAGTGCAAAATGTGGCCCTGTTCACATTACATTTTGGTTCCAGTTACAAAATGAAATTGCGATAATGTATTATCACATTTGGGTCATTCTAATAAGGCTTTATTTCATTATAATCTCTTTTAGGGAAGGTAGATACCAAGGGAACAAGAAAAGAAAAAAGAAAATAGAAAATAAGATCTAAGAGTTAAATGTGTCCACCACTGTAGTACTGGGAGAATAGTTCAAACCTCTTTAGTGAAATGCAGGAGCAAATAAAATAATTAGGGAATATACCAAGATTGGATTGAGGGTTTCTCTCTTATTAGGACTCAACGAAAAAATATTTGCTATGAACTCCACATCAGGAAGGCCAGTCAGTCAATAAATGCTCAACTCCGTTCACTTGCCTGAAATCTACCCCAAATTAAGGGATTACATTGTTATAAAAAGGGAGCAAGACTAGGTTCAGGAATACACACACACACACACACACACACACACACACACCATTTCCACTGTATGTGTCAAATATATGAAATCGCTTGGACTCTTCTCCATGTGATAGAAAGCTGCATTAGGTGGACCTTAGACCTTATTCACAGGGATGTGATGGCTCAGTGACTAAGACGCTGAGCTTGTCAGTCAGAAAGGTTGGCAGTCCAGCAGTTCGAATCCCTAGTGCCGTTTAATGGACTCAGCTCCTGTTATTTGTCCCAGCTTCTATCATCCTAGCAGTTCAAAAGCATGTAAAAATGCAAGTAGAAAAACAGGGACCATTTTAGTGGGAAGGTAACAGCGTTCTGTGCGCCTTCAGAGTTTAGTCGTGCTGGCTACATGACCACGGAGACATCTCCGGACAGCGCTAGCTCTTCAGCTTTGAAATGGAGATTACCACCGCCCCCTAGAGTCGGGAAAGACTAGCAGATATGTGTGAGGGTGTGAGGCGAATCTTTATCTTTTCCTATATTTAGCAGACCTTTTATATTTTTGTGTCCTTGTTCATTTTTTTAAACAAGAAATGATTCGAGAAATATACAGCTATTTGTGAAAATGTCACATTTATTTGAATCGTCTTCCCATTTTTTCTTTTCTTTTGTGGGGGAGGAAAAAAACCCTGCAGATGAACATGAATGTAACTTATTATAAGGTGCCTTGATTCGGATTAAATAATATACTCGCAAGCTCCACATTGCCAGAAGAGGAGAGCAGTTTTTTTCTTTCTTATTTTAACTTTTGAATCTTTTACATTCCTAGCTTGCAGAATGATGGGGTTTTTTTTTAAGAAAGCCAGGAGAATTCTCATATGATGATCTACAGAGGTGGCATTCAGCCGGTTCAGATCGGTTTTCGAAGCCGCATGCACACATGCAAGCCACATATATGAGCAAAGCATGTGCGCGGAAGGCGTTCACGCTCACAAAGCATTCGTGCATGGTGAACCAGTGATAAACCTCTATGAAACCCACCTCTGATGCTCTGCTTCCAACTTCCATATTGTACTCCTCAAATGTTGCCCTCCTGTTAGGCTTATGGACAGGAAGGAAAAATCCTTCCTTAACTGATTAATCTTAATCTGTGAGAACAGGCCACATATAGATAAAAAGAGGCACAAGTTCCAATTCTTGATTCAGCAACTGACCATTCCATATATTAGATCAATTCACTAATGAATCCAGAGTGATCCACAGCTACCGAAAAATGTTTTAGCAAATTTGCGCTAATTTTAGAATGGTACCTCTGCTTGTTTTTCTTCCCTGCTCTCTTCCCCAGCTTTTGAGATTTCACCATTGGGGTCAAACAGGAGAATCATTATCAAAGTACCATTAGCTATTTTTTTATATTATTTTTGAACTGCTGTTCTGAACTAGGAAAAAAACCGGTTTACCTTCCTAGTGTCAAATTCCGATCTGTGTCACAGAGTGGGAAGAAGCACGATTTAAGTGCTAGCGCAGAAGATCAACAAGCCGTATTGATTTCTCTAAAGCCTGTTGTGTGGATAAGCGATACCCTTAAAAGCTAATTCTCTGAAGATGGTCCTATATATGTGGTCAGCTCACTAAACCATTGGGAAGTCATACTCAGAGAATCATGAAATAAAGAGCCCACATAAACGTCAGGATTCTATTTCTCTTGTACAAATGTTGGGAATTGGCACCATTTCCGCAAATTTTGCTTGTCAATACTGCAACATGTTCTTCCCTTCTTGACAGGAACTGGGTGTAGTCACTAAATTTTGGAAATTAGTCAATGGTTTATATCAGGGATGGCTAACCTTTTTGTTGAGGTGTGCCAAAAGCAGGGGGGAGCATGGGAGGGTCATGTGCATGTGCATTCACACACCAATAATGCAATGCCCTCCCCCCCACGAATGCATGGACAACACACACACACACACACATGTGCATGCACACAGGCCTCACTGAAGCCTCCGGACTTCTGGGAGACACTTTGGGCCGTTTTTTGCCTTTCCCAGGCTTCAGGAAAGCCTCCTGTAACCTCCAGAGGGAGAAAACGGGCCAACGGGCAACCCTGAAGCTCATTCCTGAACTTTCGGTGGGCCCCGTTGAACTGTTTTTCACCCTACCCAGGCTTCAGGGAGGGCAAAAAATGGCCTAACACGCAAACCAGAACTTCGGGAACAGACATCTCGGTTGCCCGTTGGGCTGTTTTTCTCCCTCTGGAGAAAACAATTCCCCAAAAAGGCAAAAATCAAGGCCAAAAATCAGCTGGCCAGTGCGCACATGCATGCTTGAGCTGACAGGGCAATGTCTCACATGCCCTCAGAAATGGCTTCACATGCCACCTGTGGCACATGTGCCATAGGTTCACTATCTTGGATGTATATAGTGATTCAAGTTTCAGCCCAGGGTGGTGTTTACATGTTTATCCTGTCTTCTGGGGCACTTGGGAAGAAAAGACATCAGGCATACAAGGACCAGTTCTTCATCTTAACCTGAAATAGACCAGAATCAATTTTGCCATGATCCCTAAGATATTCAGGTTTAATAAACTGCTTTGCTGCTGCTGCTGCTGCTGCTATTGTTGTTATCATTATCACTGTTATCCTAAACTTTCTTCCCTAGCTTTTAGCTCAACACATAGCATGAATTGACAAGAAATCAAATTATTAAGTGAAGGCTAAAACATATGAAGAGCAGTTGCAGGAAAGGACTAGAGGTGACGTGATAGCAGGGTTTCAAGATCTTTTCCAGAAAGAAGAGCAAGTCAACCTATTTTCCAAAGTATCAGAAGGCAGGACAAAAAGTAATGCAGCAGCCAAAAAAGCCAATGCAATCCTAAATTGCATTAACAGAGGGGCACAATCAAGATCAAGTGTAGTACTAATACCACTCTATAAAAAGCCTTAGTAAGCTCACACCTAGACTACTGCATCCAGGTTTGGTCACCACACTATAAAAAAAAGATGTTGAGATTCTAGAAAAAGTGCAGAGAAGAGTAACCAGGATGATTAGGGGACTGGAGACTAAAACATATGAAGAACGGTTACAGGAACTGGGCATGGCTAGTCTAATGAAGAGAAGGACCAGGGGAGACATGATAGCAGTGTTCCTATATTTGAGGGGCTGCCACAGAGAGAGGGGATCAAGCCATTTTCCAAGCCCCTGAAGGGCAGGCAAGGAATAATGGATGGAAACTGAACAAGGAGAGATTCAACCTAGAAATAAGGAGAAATTTTCTGACAGTGAGAGCAATCAACCAATGGGACAGCTTGCCTTCAGAGGTTGTGGGAGCTTCATCACTGGAAGCTTTCAAGAAGAGACTGGACTACCATCTGTCAGAAATGGTGTAGGGTCTTCTGCTTGGATGCAGGGTTGTACTACAAGGTCCCTTCCAATCTTTAATGGATGGAAACTGATCAAGGGGAGAAGCAATTTAGAACTAAGCAGAAATTTCCTGACCATAAGAGCAATTAATCAGTGCTTCCAGAAGTTGTGGGTACTCTGACAAGGGAGGTTTTTAAGAAGAGATTGGATAATCATTTGTTTGAAATGTTATAGGTTTTCCTGCTTGAGCAGGAGGTTAGAATAGAATACCTCCAAAGTCCCTTCCAACTCTGTTATTCTGTTATACTGTTATTCAAGGGTGGCAATGAACACTTACAGTGCTATTTAAAAATATAACAAATTCCTGTAATTAGCTGTGGTTATTTTTCACACATCAGACAAACTGCAGCATTTTTCAGTATATAACTGCTTCAGTTACCTTTAGTTGAAGAAGGTTAATTGAAAATGTGTAAGCTCTGGTTTGCAACTGTAGCTTCAGAAAGGCGACCTCTGAGAGAAGGATATTGATTGGATTCTAGGACCCTTATCTATAAACTCATATTCATACACTTAAACAAGTATTAGTATCTTCAAGCAAAAGTCACAGCCTGCTTTTTTTGTAAAGAAGAGCAAACCAAAATCTCCTGCTATTAATCCTGGAATTCAGTCCTGAAGTGGTAGGAGAATGATTGGACATGGCATCTGATTTAGTTCTGTTCCCAATGGACAATCTAAAAAAATCACATGAATGTGATGAAATTCAAAAGGAGATCTCTATTTCTTGGAAATGGAGAATAATGTGTATTGTACTGCTATGGTTCAAGGAAGATTGTAAATGACAATATAAAATGTGAGATCTAGACCTGAAAAGGAATGGGGACATCTCTCTGTTTTGTTTTGTTTTTTAAATATTTGTGTGACTGCTGTTGTGATTGTGTATCTAAAAGAAAGTGATTTCCTTGTGAAGGTTTCACAATTATGGAATTCCCTTTCTGCACACACATACATGAGCACACACACAGGTGTGTGTGTGTGTATCTTCCCTTGTCCTTGACTGAATCTCAGTTTATTCAATTGAGTTTTTCCCTGTCACAATACATAATTAAAATAGAATAGATTTTTTAAATTATATGTGGATATGATTTATGCATTTATACCTATGTATTTATTTTACTTATATGGAGAAGTCAAACCGGGATGGTATGGGGGAAAGTATTTATTTATTCATGTATTTATTTTAAACATTTGTATGGCAGCTCAACTTGAATAATGTGACTCCAGGTAGCCTACAGTACACCAATGAATAACCTGAAACAACACCTGCTAAAAACAAATATTAGAATTAATTGCCTCTCAGAGACCCAAATTTATTACACTCATCCAGATGGGAACTCTAATCATTCTGACTGAAATACCCAAGGAAGAAGACAGGTGTTCAATGCCTTTCTGAAGAATTACAGGTTAAGGTCAACTGTATATTGGCAGGAGATCGGGTGTATCCTATCTCTATGTCTACACCAATAGCTGAAACTTGAGTTGCACTTGGATAATTTAATAATAATTTAATAATAATTTATTACATTTATAAACCGCCCCCTCTCCCCAAAGGGACTCGGGGCGGTGTACAGGAAAATTAAAAACCATCTAAAAACATACAATACATAACAAGATTAAAAACGAATTAAATTAGCCTGTACTAAAATTTTAAGAACAATTAAAATTGCAGCCCATTAAAAACCAAATAAAACAATTTGAAAATACAGACTGGAGCGAGAAGCATAAGTTAGGCCAATAGCAAGCCAGGACAGCTCCTGGTGTAGTGATGATACACTAAGGCAGGGGTCTCCAACCTTTGCAACTTTAAGTCTGAAGGACTTCAGCTCCCAGAATTCTCCAGCCAGCAAAGCTGGCTGGAGAATTCTGGGAGCTGAAGTCCTTCAGACTTAAAGTTGCAAAGGTTGGAGACCCCTGCACTAAGGAACCCATATGATTCTGTTCCACTACGTTCTGGACCAATTGCTTCCCAAACATCTTCATTAGTAACCTCTTATGGAGAACATTGCAATTGTCTAGTCAAGAGATAAATAAGGTGAGTGACCACAACAAGGAATGAACCCAACTGACATACAATGCAAAGTTGTTCAAAGATTCCCCTAGCCACAACTGTCCCCTCCTCTGCAAGGAGAAGCTGTTAGTCAAGGAGGACCATCAGGTTGCACCTCTTGTCTGGCCCACAGACAGATGCAATAACAGAAACTCTCTTATCCCCTTATCCTCGCAACCTGCAGCCACCTGGCCTTGGTAATGTTCAGCCAAAAGTCTTCATCATCCAGACCCCTAAGGTATACACAGACCCCTGACAGCTTCACTTTGTTGACCAAATGCACATAACCAAGTATTATCAGACCACTGATGATACTTCACCCCATGCTAATAGATGATCTCCCACAGCAGCTGCATTTAGATGCTAAAAAGAAAGTGGAGAAAAGTAGATCCTGGGGCAACTCATAAATCAAGAGCTTACTATTAGACTGCCTCCATAATATTGATTGGAATCAAAGAACCCCTTGAACACGACGTTCCTACTCCCAACTTCCTTAGGGGGCCCAGAAGGATAGCATAGTTAATAGTATCAAAGGTCACAGAGAGATCAAGTAGGGCCAGTATAGATACTTATGAGATCATCAAAAATCACCTACAAATGCAATGAAAGATACTGTATCATGGTACTGAATCTTGACCTGAACCTTGAGTGGAAAGGTGTTCTGGCTGAGGTTTCCCAAGAGCATGAAGCAAACTCCTTGTCCTGTCAAAAAAAAAAAACCCTTTTATTAATGTACTGTTAATTCTGCTCATTGACATCCAACAAAGTCTTTCAAGGGAGGATTTACAGTCACAGACCTTATCTGGCTTGGAGAGCTGCCAGGCCGATATCTGCAAAATGTGGCAAGGAGTCTTGGAGAGAACCAATTAAGCAAACTAATTGTCTCCTGCAAAAGCCACTCCCCTTTTGCTCCTCTTTTATTTCTTCTGGGAGGGGCCATTCCTCGCCCACCTATGACCTTACTCCCAAGTCGACCCCTGTTCTTTAGCAGTTCCCTTCGTCTGGCAACTCTGTGCATGGGAACAGGCTCCAGCTGTTTGTCTGCCTCACTGATGTCTGACTCTGAAGGCAGCTGATAACTGGCATAAGGCTCTGGCCTCCTCTTCTTAAGTCCTCGACTTGCAACCAGTCCTTAGTCCTCGACTTTCGACTGGCCAAAAGTCCTCAACTTACGTTTGACAGACGGCAACTGCTGAGCCATGCCTGATTGGCTAAGGCGCAGCTGGCAGAACGTGGGCTGTTCCTAGCATTCCTATTGGCTGTCCTGCTTAACAGCTCCTGTATAAATAGCTGCCAAGCAGGGCGAGGTGCTGAACTCTGTAAATAGTTATCGTTGACTTGTTCTGTTAAATAAAAGCTGTTCTACTTTACCTCAGCCATTCCACATCTCTTCTATCATCTCAGTCTTCAATACCTCTCTGCCTCCAACACAGAGCCCTCATCAGAGCCTTCCCCAGACTCCAGGACTGGACCATGTTCTTCCCCAACCTCCTCACTGTCCAAATCCGCAGCCAGCTCTGCTGGACGCTGGCAGACCACAACAAAAGATGCAAATAATGCAGAGAGGTCCAGATAGATAGTACCTGGAGATTCCTAGGTAAAATTTGAAAGGAAATGAGATACAATAATACAATACTATAGCAGAGTTGGAAGGGACCTTGGAGGTCATCTAGTCCAACTCCCTGCCTAGGCAGGAAGCCCTATACCATTTCAGACAAATGGCTATCCAACATCTTCTTAAAGACTTGCAGTGTTGGGGCATTCACAACTTCTGGATTAAAAAATCGCCAACAAAGCAAGTAGCTAGGGACCATGAAACATTGGACCTTCATCATGATGCTATTTATTGTCTCGACTGTGTCCATATTTGTTAGTCCTGCTTGGGTTAAAGAGCTTTTACTTCTATGTAAATATGCATAGGATTTCAGCTGTAATTGCTGACAAAGGACAGTCTCTGGAAAGCAAGCAGAATGAATTAATAAAAAAGTGTTTAGCTAATCAAAATGTTTATCACACCGACTTTATCCTATAACCATTTTCCTTAGAATAAGCACCACTGAATGTAATGGGACTTACTATTAGGTAAGCATATATATGCGGGATTGCAATAATCAATTCTATTGTTCCTATTGGAATAAAGTCTATTTAGATACAGATTATCCAGCCAGTTTAGATGCAGATTTTAACACTGTGAAATTAGTCTTAAAATAAAAGCTACTGGATGAGAAAGCCAACTCTCACTGGGCCCAGTGGGCATATTTGTAGAGGAATGGAAAGAAATCCTTGATGCTCCCAACCAGATTTCCCACCTCACTCCCCATTTCTGGAGACATTTCTAAGACATCTGGCAATAGTTTCCTTCAAATTCATAATGGAGATAAGGTTGTCATTAATTGGAATTGCCTGCTTTGCATTTCTAATCAGCTTTTCAAGTACTTATTGATAAAACCTATTTACCTTCCTGTTAATTGTTACCAAGAACGGCATTAATGTAAAAATTGGCATTCACAGATGAATTTTTTACATTTTCATTATAGTTTCCTGTTTCCACCTTAGTGGTAGATCTAACTAAGCTGATTCAGAATTGTAAGATAAATTGATGTGTACCTAGTTCCACAATCTTCTGTCAAGATTATCTTGGATGGTCAATTTATAGAGACATCTTTTAACTGATGGAACATACTCCTTTGATTGTATCATGTGTAGTATCCAGCATATAGATAGTCTTCAACTTACAACCTTTAGTTACAATGGCACTGAAAAAACTGAGTAACAACTGGCCCTAACACTTATAATCATTGGAGAATCCCCATGGTCACATGATCAAAATAGTTTTTACCAGGAATTTGTACCATTCAAAGACCTGGTGAAACTTTATTTGTACTTTCTGCTTTAAATTGGATGTAACTTTGATCCTTGTGAATTAACTCTCATTATCATCCTATGGGGTCATCAGTGCTTCTCTGAGCTTGGATGTTTTCTTACAGACCTTTCATTACCAAACTAGGGACCATCATCAGTGCTAGTGACACATTAACACCAACAAACAAGAACATAAATTCTCAACAGATGCTCCAATTGTTTGTGTGGGAAATTGCAGATTGACTTGCAAAATCAGAGTGTATAAATTATGCTACTGAGTTCTAAGATTGCAGGCTACTCCTCTAGAACCTGTAAGCAAAATGATATCCAGATTATAGGGTTTGGGTATAACAAAGAATTGGAATATGAAATTTATTACACTGTATATTTATTTATTTATTTATTTAATTATTTACTTACAAAGTGTAGTCATTTTACACAGATTTCCACAGATAGAGGATGTACACAATAGAATAGAAAAAATAGAATAGAAAAAGTGATAAATAATCCAAATCCCATTCATAAAAATACTGAACTTCCTACTTTGCTCAACCTTGTGATCAAAATTAAGAATCATAAAAACTAAGAAATAGGGCTGAAGCTTATTATGGCTACCTACATTTTCTGACAGTATGTGAACTGAAGAACACCATGTTTGGTTGGTTGGTTGGTTTCTATTGGGGAATAAAATTGATTAATGTTGAACAGAGGTAAATCTATAAGGATTTATGAATCATTTGCTCTTAATAATCATCATTTAATATTGTGGTTTTGCAGTCACCAAATGATCAATGCTTATGGATAGTGGTTACCGGTCTGGGCTACTTCAACTTAACTTTTAGAATTTTCAGCAAGCAATGGTCAAACTGGCTAGGGAATTTTGGGTTTTGGTCCATACATCCAGAAGATTTCATTTGGTTTATTTTAACCTACATCTATCTTAGAATTAGTTCTATGCCTTAGTTTTAGATAAATAACACTATTTACTATCGGTAATTGTAAAGATGCAGTTTATGCTAGTAATAATAGTGACAATATTTTGTGCTATACTTCAGCCAGCCTCTTTTACTTTTAAACTGTTAATTGTTTTGTTCTATACTGGTCCCAATTAACAAAACTGGTTGAAATAAACTTTGCTGACTTGTATTTAACAGTCCTTCCCTACCTGGCTTATTTCAGCTTCAGCTTTCAGAATTCTCAACAACAATGAGGATTCTCAAAAACAATGGTCATGCTAGCTAAATTCTTGAAGTTTCCCTAATTGGAAGCAAGGGTTTATATGCTACTGCAGGAAATACAATCTATAAGTGTTCTGGCTATAGCATTCTGACAATACTTCCCTTTGTGAAGGTACATACATTACATAGCAGGCCTATTTATAGCAATTACTAATGCTTGCAGGGATACATGTGACATATAAAGTAGAAATATTTATTTGCCAGGAAGTTATGATCAGTCAGGACTTCTGCCTAATTGTCCAAACTACATGTGAATAATGACAATTATGGTATTTATAATATGTACATAAATTTGTATGTGTATAAATAATATATACATTTATATATTAAATGTATAGCAAATGTATCTGCTATCGAAAGTATGAGGGCATTGCATGTCAAATAGTGTTTAAAGATTTTATTCACTCTGCTATTTCAAAAGAAACAACCAAAATTGGTTTTTTCTTTTGAGAAAAAAAATGTATACCAATCAGATTACAAGTATTCTTTGAATGTACACTGCTTTGAATACTGTGATTTATTTTGGGGGGCCAAGTTACATTAAAGAAATGCACGCAAAAATCTGCATCTTAAGATAACAAGCAGATCTATCCCTATGAAGTTCAAGGAAACACCACATTCAGCACTATTATAACAAAAAATAATGAGATGTTTATATTAATTTAAATGGAAGTCTGGTTTATTTCATCACAGTCCAGCACCCATTTTTTCCCCTCTTCGTTACACCACTTTTTGTCATTCAATATGCCCCTTTTAACTCTTCAAACATTTTGGCACAATGTTTTGTTTAGAATAGAATAGAATAGAATAGAATAGAATAGAATAGAATAGAATAGAATTCTTTATTAGCCAAGTATGGTTGGACACACAAGGAATTTGTCTTTGGTGCATATGCTCTCAGTGTACATAAGGAGAATAAAATACATTCATCAAGGATCATAAGATACAACACTTATGATAGTCATGGGTTACTAATAAGAAATAAAATTATACTAGGAAACAAATAAAACATGATTATAGTCATAAGTGGGAAGAAATAGGTACTAGGAAGGATGAGAATAATAATAATAGTACAGTCTTAGTAAATAATTTGACAGTGTTGTGGGAATTAGTTGTTTAGCAGAATGGTAGTATTTGGGGAAAAACTGTCCTTGTGTCTTGTTGTCTATGCACCATTCTTTGTTTTCCTTCCCAGTCTTGGTCATTCTTCCCTGAAAGAAAGTAAGGTTAATAAAATAATTGAATGTGCAACTTCAGTACAGCTGTAGTGGACCATTTTTTAAATTTACATAACTATGTCATCAACTTCATCCTCCCAGCAAAAAGAAATAAGGCTTTCAATTTTCCCTTCCTCTTTGTCTCCTTTCATCCCTTCTTTCATCCTTTCTTTTACCCCTAATCCATCCAGCTCAAATCCCTCCCATCACATTAAAGACCCATGATGACGAACCTACGGCATGTATGCCACAGCCGACACACAAAGCTCTCTCCACCACACATGTGCATGTGCCTCCCTCCAGCCAGCTAGGCTATGGATCTCTACCACACATGTTCGGGGTGGGGTGCATGCATGGGATGCATGCATGCATGTGCAGGAGAATGCACGTGGGGTACTCACATTATATTTTGGGGGTTTGCACATATGTGCATGTGCTTTGGGCACTCAACACCAAAAAGGTTAGCCATCACTGTTATAGACTCTTAGTTACTGTATACTGTGGCATCCATGCAAAGATAGATGTTGAACCAGAGGTGGTATTCTACTGGTTTGCCCTGGTTCGAAAGAACTGGTAGTGACAGTAGCGGGAGGCTCCACCTACCCACCCAGATATAATCATGGATGCTCTACACATGAAGGTTCTGTGCACGCGCAGAAGTGCCACGTGTGAGTGAAGCGAGCACGCATGCGCTTCCAGTTCTGAACCGGTAGCGAAGGTAAGATGATTTCATGCCTGTATTGAATCCTAAGGAAGGAAGAATATTCTCAACTGCCTCCTTGAGTTGGACATCTGGGTAGGGTACACTTAGGTTAATTACTTCATGATTTATAATCCAAAATGCTTTGGTAGACATTTGGATTTCATTGTGACACAGAGCAAAACAGTTTTTCTTGGCTTCCAATTTCTTCAGCAAAGAAGAAATGCTTTGGTGGAAATTAGTGCCAGATTATCTTTGCTTTTAATTACAGTGGTGCTTCCAGTGCTTCTTAATGAGAAGAGCACTTGGGTGACATTCTCTAGGAATAATAGAATTTATTTTTATCTAAATAAAGTGTAATGGAGGTAAATACTATTAAACACTTAAGTGTTCCAGATTATCTGGAATTAGGTTTGCTGATTGCATACAAAAATAGAATAGCTTAAATAAAGTGAGCAATATTGTTATTAGAATCAACCCCAATGCCAGAATGGTGTGTGAGTCACTAAATTCTTCAGAATACTTCACCAAGCAAGATGCTACCAAAAAGCAAGGAATGTAGTCTGTGGTTCAAAGTTAGACCCCAAAGGGAAGTTACAAAGTGAATGTAGAGAGAATTGGACCCTCAAAAATAATTGCGAGGGCACTGAGGTAAGCCTGGGCAGGGCCCATGGGGCAGCTCCATCCCCTGCCTCACGGACGCAGCACCACAAACAACCAGATGGAATGGGCAGGGGGCAAGCTGCGTAGGCTCTTAAGTAGGGCATATTTGGGGGGGTTAGTATTAGGTGCACACATAAAAACACGTTAGGGCTTATTTTGGGGATAGGTCTTATTTTTAGGTATGTATACGTATGTGCAGGTCTTAGTGTATTGGGGTCTTTTCCTGTGTAAGATTGAGAGTATCTTGGCGACCTTTCAACGAGGTTCCACTTGCCATCTTCAGGCTGGTGCTTTCAGTTTCATGCTTGTGTGAGCAAAGCATGATCAGACCTGCTGTCCCTCTATAAATATTGGTGGGGAGGGTGGCTGTGTTGTTGTGGTTGTGTTGCTGTAAGCGGGTTGGCCGGCTGTGTTGTTACTTCTTGATTAGTTGACGGAGTTGATGTTTGCAGATTAGTCGGCTGTTTCATAACATCCTGGGTAGCAGAGGTACTAGCTGTGTGCCCATTAGTCTTTTGTGTTGTAACAACCTAGGTAATGGGCTGTGTGATGACATCTTGAGCTCTAGTATAGTGACATCCTAAGTCCTGTGCTTCAGCATCCTGGGAACTGGATGGATGAAACTGCCATCATGCCAGTGGAGGATTGGACCATGTGATGGGCTTGTGGATGTTGAGGAAAGGATCTTGAACTTTCAACTGGGTGGGGGGAAACCTGGAAACTTTCAGATTCAGGTTTTCCCAGATGTGGCAACATGGCTCTCTTAATAAATTGGGACTTTGAGCAATACTTTGCCTCAGACTCTGATTTGCTAGTTGGAACCCTGACATTAATCCAAATCTTTCTGGTTTGGAAAATGGTGGACACATGGAGCTTCAGTCCCAGGCTGTGGCCCACTACCAGGCCACTCAAACGGTGGGCGCCCACATATTTGCATGAAGCTCCACGTGTCTACAACTCACTAACTAATTAACTAACTAACTAACTAACTAACTAACTAACTATCTATACATACATACATACATACATACATACATACATACATACATACATACATACATACATACATAATATATCTATATCAGAATGAAGAAATGAAGTAGCCACTGCAGATTGAATTCATATAACACATTGCAAATTGATTATTTCTGTCTTCCAACAGATAATAGAATTCTCATTATATGAGACAGGTAGAGAAACTGTTGATTTATTAAGATGTGTTTCCACCTGCATTGTTAAACTAAGAAGGTTTTTTTTTCTAAAGGAATCTGACAATAGCTTTCTTTCCAAGACACAGCTGAGCAATCTATGTTGATCTGTGCAGGATTTATGCTTAATGGAAAATCAATGCTATTGATTAAATGGAATAAAAGATTGTCCGTAAAAAAAAAAAAAAGCAATTATGAAATATAGTCATCTCTCAGCATTTTAATTATTTTCAGCTGATAAGAACCAGTGTGCATTTCCCATGGAAAACAAAATAATTAAAATTTAAGATGATCAACTGAATTTCTTACCAAAAATACGCACAACTTCTGCACATGGCACCATCACTATGATTATTGTGACCGCCTCCTGCCCCATACATCCCTTCGGCCGATCCGCTCCCACAGAGAGGGTCTTCTCAGGGTGCCGTCGGCCGGGCAATGCCATCTGGTGACACCCAGGGGAAGAGCCTTCTCTGTGGCGAGCCCAGCCCTTTGGAACGACCTACCCCCTGAATTGCGTACCATCACCGACCTCCACCTCTTCCGCCAGTGTCTAAAGACACATCTTTTTCAGCAAGCCGGCCTAGCCTAACCTCCTGTGGGGACTATTTTAGAGAGTTTTAAATTGGGGATTTTAAAATTGGTTTTAGCATAGGACTAGAATAATTTAATATGTTTTTAAATTATGTATTTATTCTTTTGTATGTTTTTAAATTCCTGTGCGCCGCCCTGGGTCCTCTGCGGAGAAGGGCGGGATATAAATATGATTAAAATAAAAAATTACTTTTTCTTAATGTTAGTATCATGTCATGGGGAAAAAATTTTCCTGGACTCTCTTAACCACAACTTTTAACATCCCAAACATTTTTAAAAAATGGTTCTTAGGAGTATAAAGTTCTTAAATATAAATTTGTACATGTTGGGTTATTTGGAGTGATATCTGCAGGGTGGGGTCAAAAAAGTCAAACGTGTCCAGGCAGTGTTTGTGAATGTACACTGAAAGACGAGCATTCTGTTCATGCCAAACACATACAAGCGCATAAGAGGTGGCTTCAAACTTTACAGAGAAGTTTTGTGAAGTAAATAAGCAAGCAGCAAGGAAAATGTGAATGCAAACACATGCATATAGATACCATAGAGAAACAATTTCCCCAAAGTGCAGCACGCTTGCTTTAAATTTGGAAGAGCAACAAAGACGATTAGGGGGCTGGAGATTAAAACATATGAAGAACGGTTGCAGGAACTGGGTATGTCTAGTTCAGTGATGGCGAACCTATGGCACGGGTGCCACAAGTGGCATGCGGAACCATTTCTGAAGGCACGTGAAGCGTTGTCCTGTCAGCTCCAGTGCGCTTGTGTGCGCTGGCCAGTTGATTTAGGCCTTCTTTTGAGGCCGTTTTTCGCTTTCTGGAGGCTTCAGGAGGTGGGGGGAGTGCGCTTGTGTGCGCTGGCCAGTTGATTTAGGCCTTCTTTTGAGGCCGTTTTTCGCTTCCTGAAGCCTCTGGAGGTGGGGGGAGGCTGATTTCACCCTCCCCAGGCTCCTAGAAAGCCTCTGGAGCCTGGGGAGGGCGAAAAAAGTGCGCCAAAAGCAGGGGGTCACGCACATAGCATTATGGGTGTGGCACACCCACGCACGGCTCCCCTGCGCTCCCCCCGCTTTTGGCATGCGAGCCAAAAAAGGTTAGCCATCACTGGTCTAGTTTAATGAAAAGAAGGACTAGGGGAGACATGATAGCAGTGTTCCGATATCTGAGGGGTTGCCACAAGGAAGAGGGAGTCAAACTATTCTCCAAGGCACCTGAGGGTAGAACAAGAAGCAATGGGTGGAAACTAATCAAGGAGAGAAGCAACTTAGAACTGAGGAGAAATTTCCTGTCAGTTAGAACAATTAATCAGTGGAACAGCTTACCTCCAGAAGTTGTGAATGCCCCAACACTGCAAGTCTTTAAGAAGAAGATGCTGGAGACCCATTTGTCTGAAACGGTATAAGGTTTCTTGCCTGACTGGGGGTTGGACTAGAAGACGTCAGGTCCCTTCCAACTCCGCTATTGCATTGCATTGCATTGTAAATGAATCCCAGTTCAAAAGAGCAGGCAGGAGAGTAGTCAAGCAAAGTCCAAGTGCCCAAACCTTGCAGAAAGTCCATCAGCCAATCCAGCTCCAGAATGAAAGTCACAAGGTTTCAAATCAAGAGTAAAGGCAAAGAGAATCTGGGTAAATGAGTGGTTGTTGCCAGCAAGAGGCTTCAACTAACTGCTTTTGTGAACAGAAGTAGTCCCAGTGTAGCTCATTTGAAAGGATGATTTGTCTTTTCTTTTTCTTTTTTTGCAAAAAACCTTTTGTGCTCTCTCTCTATACTGTGAGTGCTTGCATTGTGAGGGGGCAACTGTTCAAATTCCTCATCTTCGGGGATCTGTAGCAGATATGCCTTCTGGTTATCAGACAAGCCCAACTTCTCTGCCTTTAAAACTTCAGACAGAATTTCATCTCTGCAACTGGATGTTCATTGTCATGAAGTCTGAGGCTCCTAGACCCTGGCATCCTTCTGGATTCTCATGTTTCAATTAAATTGAAGGGTAGATAACATGAAGAAACTCTTCAAGATCCATTGAAGTTTTCTACTGGTGGTGCTATTTCGAATACTGAAAAATCTACTGCTTTTAAAAAGTTACTTCTGTATTTCTCCTTTCTCTTAGGAGAAATGGGTCTGGTTCTAGATCTAATAAGTTCCAGATGCTAACCAAATTAAGTATGTTAATTTGCTTACCACTCCATCCCAGGGAAGAGAGATCTTTAAAAGAGCAATCTTCACATTGTGTTGTCTTATACTCATTTCTTGTGAACATCTGAGAGAGAAGACAAAGATCCTAATTCCATGAAGCTTGAGTCAAATCCAACAGGACGCTTTTAAATTGTGACAATCCTACAGTACTGAATCTGAGTAGTAAAGATCAAACTGGCCACTCTGGTAGGACTATATGTAAGAAAAACATACCGGTACTAGTGAAGCATAATCTGAATGTGAATAAGCAATGTGATACAACACATCCAAAAAAGCCAGTGAAGTCTTATGCTTCACTGACAAAACCATTGTGTTCCGAATAATGTTACCAGTTCTGCACATCATAAAATAAAATATTGTGGAGATTCAGAGGAGGAGAGCTACCAGAAGGATAAGGATTTTGAACTAAACCAGTGGTGGATTCCTACTGGTTTGGACTGGTTCGGCTGAACCGATAGTAGCTTGGTGGCTTGGGTTGCTGAAACTGGCAGTGAGCTAGGCCTGCCATGCTCCTGAACAATCAGTTCAGGAGAATCACTCCTGGTAAATAAATAAATAATTTAATTTATAACCCGCTCTCTCTCCCCGAAGGGACTCGAGGCGGGGCACAGGGAAATTAAAAATGCATATAAAACCACAAACAATACAGTATTAAAAAAGAATTAAACTAAACCCTGCGCTAAAATCCCATGTTAAAACTAAGACAAACCCCTTTAAAAAAAAACCTAAAAACAGTTAAGTTATCCCAGACCGGCCAAGCAAAAGAAATGTGTTTTTAATTTTTGACGGAAGGAGCAGAGGTCCTTTGACGGAAGGAGCGGAGGTGCCACCATAGGTGCTGCTATCTCATTTTTTGCTTCCGTGCATGCACAGAGCAATTTTAGTTGTACTGCGCATGTGTGGGCGCATGATGCACCCCTGAGCAAACTGGCAGTAGTCTCTGCCGGAACCGCACCCTTGAACTAAACCCTATGGGACATAGCTAAATTAGAGAGCCATGCCAAAAAAGAAATCTAAGGATAGACATGATAACATGCAACAGATATGTAAATGGTTTCATATACAAAAAGGAATAGGACCATTCTCTGTTGAATCCAAGTCTGAGACTAGGACCAGATGAAATTAAAAGTAGAGTTTCAGTCTGTAGGAGAAGAATAGGCAGAGCTGGGGGGAAGGCAAAGTTAAAAACATCCTAAGAGTTGTTGAGTTCCTACAAGTGCTCCAAGTTCAGCCCCTCTTGAATTCTGTTGACCTTTATATGGAATCAATTTAGCATGGAACCTGAATAAATCTTCTCTGCTGCAGCCTTATGAATGGTACTGATTCTGATACAGTCTTAATATTAGAAAGAATTTGCAGATGATAATTGCTTTTAACCAAAACAATTTCTACAGAATAGTGGAGGATTTCTTCTTGCTGGAGGTTTTCAACTCATATATATTCTGGACTCTGGATTTACAGATTTATAAAAGTTCTTATCTCATTGGCCTTGGGGGTCCAATGTCAGACTTTATATCTGGTGTTATTGAATCAATAATATTGGGGAAAATTCAAGATAACTCTTTGGAATAACTCTTAAAATACCAAAACAGTTCCAGCATCTTTTGAAGGTCTGTAGATGGAGTATTATTAATCTCTCAGTTTTTAAATTCAGTTTTTTTGGACAGTCACACCTTATTGAATCCTGCTTGTTTGTTTAGAGAAATAAGAGTGGTATTTGTGCTTGTTTTTATAAATCTTCTGTGAAAAAAACTCCTTTTGGTTTTTTTCTGCATGCTGTGTCTTAGAATTATATATTTTTTGTATTACACAAGTTTGCCATTATTACACCTGTTATATTTCATCCTGAATTGGGACATAAGCTTTCTAGAGCCTGAGGGATTAAAGGGAAGAAATAAAATTATTTAATAATAAACATTAAAATCCTCCTACTTCTTGCTGTGGAATTTTCATCTTATTGTCTGACTAATTCACAGTTTTATATTAGAAAGGTAGTCCTTAATTTATCCTTTCAGTTCTGATTCAGCACCCTGTGAAATCTCATACATCCAACTGAGTAGGATTGCTGGTAAGGATTATTTATTACAGCTTCATCTAGGGATTTTTTTATTATTATTATGAGATTAACAGAAAACCATCAATATATCCAGTGCTTTTGATTTTACCATTATTTTTTGCATCTCTTTCTGGATAGAAGTGATTAAAGTCTCACTGATTTCAATAAATCTATTCAGAGGATAGTGGGATCCAAATGAAACCCACAGATTCATCTTTATAGTTTTTTGTTATTGTCTAAAGGTAGCTTGCCTCAGTGCTTAAATTTGGAACCAATTCCAAAGATAATAGATGATCTAGCTATACAGTTGGTTATGACAGATTATAAATGTGTATTTTGTTGTGTTATGATTTTGGAGGCTTCTTGATCACCAAAACACTGAAAGCAGGTATTACTAAATTCTCCTCATATACTGTATATCAGGGGTCCCCAACCCCCGGGCCGCGGACCGGTGCCGGTCCGTGGCTTGGTAGGAACCGGGCCGCAGGGCTGGAGAGGAGGAGGAGGGACGAGGGGGCAGCCCCCTGGGCAGAGAGCGCAGGCGCGGCTGTTCGCGCCGTTGGAGTGCGGCTCTTCCTCCACCCTCGTCGACGGTGGGACTCCTGGCTGCCGATTCCCTTTCTCCCTCCCCCTTCCTCCCTCCACAGCCGGCATGCCGGCCACTCGTCGTCTTCCAGGGGCTGCCGTTCCTCACACACACACACACACACGGAGGCTTCTCAGCTCCTGGAAGGAGCCTGAGCGAGCGAACTAGCAACCAAGCACGGTGGGCCACTGGCCGGGGGGAGGGGGGCAGGCTAAGGCGAGTGAGCGCGGCGGGGCGGGCTGAGGAGGCTCCGCTGGGGGCGGGCAGGGCGGGGGCGACGACAGACAGACAGAGAGAGGCACAGACACAGAGAGAGACAGAGAGAGGGAGGGAGGGAGAGAAAGAGAGAGATGCAGAAAGTGATTAAGTGCGTGAATGCGAGACAGACAGACAGACACACACACACACACACATAGTGACAGATGGGCAGACGAAGGGGAGAGAGACAGAGAGAGAGAGAGAAAGAAAAAGAGAAAGAAAGAAAAAAAGTGGGAGAGAGAAAGAGAGAGAAAGAAAGAGAAAGACAGACAGAAAGAGAGACAGAAAGGAAAGAGAAAAAAAGAGAGAGAAAAAGAGAAAGAGAAAGAAAAAGAAAGAGAGAAAGAGAAAGAAAGAGAGAAAGAAAGAAAGAGAAAGAGGGAAAGAAAGAGAGAAAGAGAAAGAAAGAGAAAGAAAAAGAGAGAGAAAGAGAGAAAGAAAGAGAAAGAAAGAGAGAGAGAGAGAGAGAGAAAGAGGGAAAGAAAGAGACAGAGAAAGAAAGAAAGAAAGAAAGAAAGAAAGAAAGAAAGAAAGAAAGAAAGAAAGAAAGAAAGAAAGAAAGAAAGAAAGAAAGAAAGAAAGAAAGAACGTATGACCACAATTGAGCCCAAAAGTTTGGTTGTTAACCAAGACCATTATTAAGTGAGTTTCACATTTTCCACGTTGGCCATGCCCACCCAGTCACATGACTGCTAAGCCACTCAGCCGGTCCGCAAAACTTTCTTTAAAATGAAACCGGTCCGTGGTGCAAAAAAGGTTGGGGACCCCTGCTGTATATGAAATCAAAGCCACTTCCTAGCCAGAGGAGGCTCTCGATTTGCTCTGTTTTGAAAAGACTTTCAGTTTCAATTGCCTAAGCAGTGATGGTGATTTGGACTAAAAACATCTGAAACAGGTGACTCCTAATCCTTTTATAGTGAGTTTTCAATTGTTAAAAGTGATGCCTTTAACTTTTGTCCAGTAAGAAAGCTGGTTTGAGAAGAATTGCTTACATAAATTAAATCCAGATAAAACACTTAACAATAAGATTCTATTTCATGTCATCTCTATATAGTCAAACCAGGTAGAACATGAAATGTATACAAAAACAAGCACCTGAATATCACCCATCTGCTCCCACTTATGACTGCATGACTGTAACTTTGTTGCTTGTATTCTTACAATTTATATTGATATTGTTTCCTGATTGCTTATTTGTACTCTATGATTATCATTAAGTGTTGTACCTTATGATTCTTGACAAATGTTTCTTATCTTTTTATGTATAGTGAGAGCATATGCACCAAAGACAAATTCCTTCAATCATACTTGGCCAATAAATAATTCTATTCTATTCTATTCTATTCTATTCTATTCTATTCTACATTGATTATGTGATCCTAGGGATTCTGTTGCAAGTTTCAACCGCAAGAATCAGTTGTAAGTCACCTTTTTCAGAACCGTTGTAACTTTGAACAGTCATTAAGCAAATGATTGTAAGTTGGAAAGTACCTGGGCTATATTTCATGGAAGCTGTTTTTAATGCAAAAATAGAGATCCTAGAGGTATCCCAGACATATTCCTATCACTGCACTTTATCAATCACTATGGGGTGGTAGTATTATACTACCTATCTGTGATCAAAGCTGATCCACTTTCATTTGGTCTTTTCTCCACATTCTGAGTAGACCTGACAGTACTAGAGGATTAAGGTTCACTGGGCAAACAAGCCTCTTGGGATCTAAAGGAACCCACATCCAAATGATAGTAAGTGGGAATATGACATTCTCCCCCTCTCCCAGCTAGTTGAAACTCTCATCCCCCTCTGTCCATTATTTTCATTTAAGAATTGCAACAATGCATTTTATTGTCCCAGCTACTTTAGTCCTTGGCAATAAGGGTAATACTATATCCAGTCCGCAGTGCCGATGCAGCACTTACAAACCAGAATAGACACAACTATATGAGGTAATGTTTTGCTGAAATCAGTCACGTGGTTTCTTTCAGGGGTTCTGCTCCAAGGTATGATGGTTTTCTTTCTCTCCCTGACTCTTAGAGCATCAGGGGATCTCTGTTAAATTTCTCCTGAAATCTCCATCTCATGTTGGAGTTCATGTTAAACATTTACAGTTTATTCTCTAAGCAGCATGAAGTGTGTCCAATGTAGCCTTCTGCTTTGACTTCTCCCCTCTCAGGGGTCCCAAGTTCTCAATTGTTCAAAGTGATGTACTTAATGTTGTCAAATAAAAGGATGAAGGAGATGAAATGAGAAAAGAAATATCTAGAGCTCTGATGGCACATGTGCCACAGATGGCACGAGGAGCCCTCTATGTGGGCACATGAGCCGTCGCCCAGCTCAGCTCCACCGTGCATTTGCGCACACCTCCAACCTACCAGCTGATTTCCAGGTCTCTGCCGTGCATGCAGGAGATGCATGTGCAAGCGCAGGGGGCAGGGGTTACATATGCATGCATGACGGGATGGGGGAACTGCATACCCTGCACCCTGTTTTTGGTCCCAGGAGGCTTCAGGGAGGCCTGCTAGGCCCAAAATGGGGCATAGGGGTCGTGTGTGCATGTGCAGGGGGTGTGCATGCATGCTCAGGGGGCAGGGCACTCGGGGTGGTATCACACACACATTGCATTATGGGTATGGGCACACTTTTGGCATGCAAGGACAAAAATATTAGCTCTGATCTAGAGCATTGCTGGCACTCTACAAAGGGTGAACTCTGCCAAACATGGTTTAGTGCCATTATTAAGATACTTACCAAGAGCAGCGAAATATCAATACTTCTCTGCATTTATCGTTCTGCAGACAGCCACTTTGAAGCCCTATTTTCAGTGACATGAGCCCTTTTGGGAAAGGAGCCTTTGGGAAGTATCGTGCTTGGGTGTGTGGAAGAATTTGCTCAGCATCTGTTGGACACAGTCACTTGGATTTGTTCACAGTTGGATACTGGTCTTGTTTCATGTCCAAAGGCATATAGAAGAGACTTGTCTGGTTATCCAGGAATGATTAGAACCTCTTGGCCTGAGGAAGTGAATAATGTCCCTAGGATTGTGATCTCAGCCATTTCTTTTGATTCATGTCTCTCTTTGCTTATTAAAATGCCCCAGAGGATATCACACGAATGAGTTGTAGTGGTGATTAATTATTTGAGCAAGAGTGGGATGATGGTGGTGCATCCATTTTCACCATACTTGGTCTCTCAGCAGCTTTTGGTACCGTTGACCATAGCATCCTTATGGATTAGTATAGAGCAGAGGTCTGCAAAGCTGGCTCTTTTAAGACTGGTGCACTTCAACTCCCAGAATTCTGGGAGTTGAAGTCCACCAGTCTTAAAAGAGCCAACTTTGCAGACCCCTGAGGATTCGGGTTGGGCAGCATTTTGTTGTCCTGGTTTGCCTCCTTTCTTCAGAATTGATTCCAATCAGTGATTGAAAAGGAGAGGTCCTGCCCTTGACTCCTATTATATGAGGTACTGCAGGGCTCTCTCCTCTTCTATTTAGCTCCTAATGCTCTTGCTGGTCTTCCAAATGACGGACACTGTAACTCAGTCCATCCGCCTTGCAGGTTGCTCCTCCTCTTTGTTTGCTTCCACCTTTCCCAGCATTAGGAGAGATCTTGGGGAGAAAAAACTAAATAAGGTCCATCCGCCTTGCAGGTTGCTCCTCCTCTTTGTTTGCTTCCACCTTTCCCAGCATTAGGAGAGATCTTGGGGAGAAAAAACTAAATAAGGTCTTATAATCACCATTACTTGATAAACAGAGATGATGTTCCTATGTCAAGGATTGTGGTGAGCAAGCAGTTTAGCCATTGGGCTTGTTGACCCAAGGGTTGGCAGTTTGAGACTCAAGCACTGCATGATGGGATGAGCTCCCATTCTTGCCCCAGCTCCTGCCCACCTAGCTGTTCAAAAGCATGCAAATGTGAGTAGATACGTAGGTATCATTTCAGTGGGAAGGTAGCAGAATTCCATGGTCATGCTTGCCAAATGACCATAGAAGTGTCCTCAGACAACACTGGCTCCCTTGGCTAAGAAACAGAGATGATCACTGCTTCTTAGAGTCGGACATGACTAGAGAGTGGAAGATGTTTTCACCTGCTCCTCCTATGTCTCTTCGATAGCAAATAAATTGTTTACATTTTGTTCAAAAGGAAATAAATCTTTAACAGAATTCTCATGAATAGGATATATTTTCTTGCTCTTGTCTTCTATTGTATAATTATCTCTCCAGCTTTCTGCAGCTTCCTCCTTTTCCACATTTAAGAAATCTCTTTTCACTGAGACTCTCCTATATCAGGAAATTGAAACAGCCTGGGAGATCTCAAAACCATGATGAAATATGGAAAAGAAAAGAAGGAAAGAAAAACTGAACATTCTTCACTGCTTTGCAACAGTAAAGAAAATGCAGAAGCATCAGCTAAAGAACCCTCTTCTACAGATGAAAATAACTTCTTAGGAAATTGGACAACAGATTCCCTTAAAGTATTAGAAAAAAAATCTCTGTTTTAGAACTTGGAAGATTGATTCCGGTAACAGATAAAAAAAATCAATGGTTTGACTTAGAGTCAGGTAGTTTTACATCTTCATTTAAATGCACTGAAACCATTAGATTGGATAAAATTACATTCTTTGCATAACTTGAAGTTTGCCTCCAGAACTTTGCCAGATATTTCCATGTGACCAGGACTTAAAGGAAATCATACCCTTTTCTTTGTTTTTGATATATCCTGGTTTCAGTTTATTTTTATTTTGAGGATAAAAGATACAGTTGATACAGCAATAAGCAATTGGCGCATAAATTGTGCCTAGTCTATAAAACAATTCCCCAGAATCATTGAAAAAAAGTAAAAATGAGGCTGTTTCACTTACAGAGATTTTTAGAAAGCTGAACTGGTTTCCCTTATCTGCTGAGGAAAATGAGCTTTGTGAAAACATGGTGCATAAATACATAAATAATCCATTCCCAAACTATTTCAAAGATAAATATCAGCTGCTAACCTCAATTCACTCAGACAACATCAGATAGAATGCTAAGGGGAATATGAGTTTTCCTCAAGCTAGAATGAATTTTGACATAACATCTTTAACTGAACAACACTGCATTATAAAACAGTTTCTGACATGACTCCTATTTATGGATATTTCAGAGACAAACAGGCCCATTTAAACCCATCGGAAGTCCTAATCCATTACAGAATGGATTGCTACTAGATATTTCTTGGCTACATATGATCAGAACATGTGCATATACAAGAATTAGGGAAACTGGAGAGTTATTGTATATTTCTCAATCCTGAATTACAGCTTAGGTTGAACTCTGTGGAACTTGGCAGTAGACTGTTATATATGTCTCCATGTGAAGAAGATCTTTCTAATAATTAATTTGAAGTCTGGTCCAAATCTAACCAAGTCTGATCCTAAGTCTTCACAAACAATATATGTAAAGTCTTAGATGAAGGTGGTCTCTAATTTCATTAGTTATACTTTTTTGTGCAGCTGTTGATAAAAATAGGATCGCCAACATGATCGCCAACATCCAATGATGGATATGGCACAAGAAGAAGAAGATACTTCCCAAAGTGAGAGTTTACCGCCCTACCAGAAAGAGGAGAAGGCAGGTGCTAAAGATTTGGCAAGTAGAGTATGAAACCTAATTACAAGATTCAGCTCAAGTGATATAGGGCCAGGGTTCCTGAATCATAATATCACAGAGTTGGAAGGTTTTATCCACTCCAACTATCTATGATGTGTAGTAAAATCAAACCATCAACAGACCGGCCTCTTCTTAAATCATCCAGAGATGGAAAACCCAGTACTTCCATAGCAGTGGTGAGATTCAAAATTTTTACTACGGGTTCTGTGGGTGTGGCTTGGTGGGCATGGTGTGGCTTGGTGGGCCTGGCAGGGGAAGGATACTGTAAAATCTCCATTCCCTCCTCACTCCAAGGGAAGTTTCCTCCTGATCAGCTAGGACTTGGGAAGCAGAGAATAGATGCCCAGTCAGAGGTGGTATTTACCGGTTTTCCGAACTACTCAAAATTTCTGCTACCGGTTTTCCAGAACTGGTCAGAACGTGCTGAATACCACCTCTGCTCCATAGGTAGAATATGCTACCTCACAGACTAAAGAGGAGGGATGAGAGAGAGAAATGGAAAGTTAAACAATAAAATGAGTGATAGCCATTGTGCTTGTGGGGAAAATAGCTTTAAATTCAAATATTGTCTGGGGTTTTTTTAGCATCTTACGGGTTTTGTGAAGAAGAGAGACTGTTCCATAACAGCAGTTATTCACACTTTTATATATTGTGACCTTGTCTGATTCTTTCTTTCCCTGATTCATTGGCAGACCTGACAGCCTAGATTTACATTATTTCCAGATTCCAGCAATTGGCTTCAGTCTACCCCTTCATATTTATGATCCCTGTAGCCTATAGACCATATGATTTTCATACACTTCAAGCATGTAGCACTTTATACATATGGTGAAATTTGGAACGTGTATAATAATTTTTATATTATCTGAAGGATATTTTCTTGAAAATAAAGATTTGTTGGAAAAAATCTTATGAAAAACCAACCTTTCTGATACTGGAATGAGTAATTTTATGTGTGAATAGAATAGAATAGAACAGAATAGAATAGAATAGAAATTAGAGAGTTAGAAGGGACCTTGGAGGTCTTCTAGGTCAACTCCCTGCTTAAGGAGGAAACCGTACACCACAACAGAGAAATGGAACAACTTCTGGAGGCAAGCTGTTCCACTGATTGATTGTTCTAACTGTCATGAAATTTCTCCTCAGTTCTAAGTTGCTTCTCTCCTCGATTAGTTTCCACCCATTGCTTCTTGTCCTGCCCTCAGGTGCTTTGGAGAATAGTTTGACTCCCTCTTCTTTGTGGCAACCCCTGAGATATTGGAACACTGCTAGCAAGTCTCCCCTAGTCCTTCATTTCATCAAATTAGATATACCCAATTTCTGCAACCATTCTTCATATGTTTTAGCCTCCGGTCCCCTAATCATCTTTGTTGCTCTTTATTCTCTTGCTCTCCCCACCTCTCTCTCTTTGTGTCTGTGTGTGTCTGTGTGTACATCTAGATCTGAGTACATTTTTAAGTTTTCACTGTAATTTTTGCTATGGATGTGAGTTAAAAAGTCAATATGTTCTCTTTTTCCCACCATTTGTCTTCCTTTCTAGTTGTCCACGTCTCCCTCTACCTGTTCAAATATCTAGTTACCATGTCCATATTTTCATTCAATACTAATAGAGGACATTTGTCTAAGAGGTATTATGAAGTGTGCGTCCCATAACACTATTTCTGTTGGCATTTTAACACTGTAGGTTATCAAACAGGATTAATTATCCCAGAAGCCCCAAAATGAAACAACTAGTAAGTAATCGATACAATTTATTAAATAAAATTTGAAACTAATGGAACAAAGGTCAATGAAATTATAGGCAGAAAGTAATTTATGGGGGATTTAGCAAAATAATATTTGAGGTTGGTATGTAAAGCTATTAAATCAGCTGGTGACAGTTTGTGAGAATTTAGCACATTATTCAAACTAATGAGGAAAGGTGAAGCAAGAGTTCAGAGAGTGGCAGGAGAAAGTAGGTGGGGTCAAGAAATGGTTCACTTTGTAGAGCTACAGAAGAAGAAATGGAAAAAAAAATAGAGACTCCTGCCACCCCACAGAAATGGAGAGGTGTTTATGCTTTATGCCACAGCAAAGAGGGAGAGAAATTTTCAAGATGTATCATTCATGTATATACACACCTGTATAAGCAATTGTGTGTGTGTGTGTGTGTGTTAAGATACAGCCTGTTGAGTCTTAAAATGGCTTCTATTGTACACACAGTGGAATTGCCATGGTAACGGCTTCACAGTACTCCACAAGGGGGTTCCTCTGATAAGGGGGAAAATCCAACATTAAAAATTACGATTGGTCTGCACATTCTCCCTCTATAAATAAATACCAGTACAACGGTGGGTTATGAGCTAGTGGAGAATAAAATAGAAAGTTTCTGATTTGAGGTGAGCAAATGAGGAATGGAGTGAGGTGAGGAGAATTACTTTTCGTTTATAAGACTAGGGTGTTTTTTCACATTCTGATATTTGGTCTTAAATGGACTCTCCAACAGTGGTTGAGGAAAGGAAATTGAACCTGCCAAAAACAGTTCTTTGGCTAGTGTTCTTTAGCTAGATCAGCTTAGCTTTAGACTCCCTGGTTCCAGGAAATCACACTTCTTCAGGAGCTGAGAACTTGGTCCTTTTCAAAGAATGGCCATTGGTATACTCTTGTGTTCAATTCTGGATCAAACTGATTGTGTGAAGCCAACTTAGTAGGGTTGCTTCAGGAATTTAGGTAGTTTCTGCTTTCAAAGTCTAAAAACAAAATGGACTCAGCGAGATACACAGAGGGTGTGTGAGGCCTAGCAAACTTCTGGAGGCTATAATGGTACGTCTAGCACAATAGAACTTTATTTATTTATTCATTCATTGATTCATTTATAACCTTAAACTGTCTAGCGTGGACCTCACCCCTTTCCTAAGAGGTCTGTAAGGGGGCATGCATAAGCGCACCAGCGTGCCTACCATCCCTGTCCTATTGTCCCCATTGATTCGTACCCATTTCCTGTGTTCATGTCCATATTTATACTTATATACCTGTTATCTTGTACATGTTTGACAAACTAACTAACTAAATAAAATAAATAAATAGAGGATTCTGACAGGACTATTCTATCTACTGACTGGGCAAGTGCTGCTTTGGTGATATAACTCTTCCCAAGCAAATCAATCAAATAACCAAGCAAGATCATACCTCAGTCCATTCCACAGGACTTGCCAGAGCCAACACTCAGCAAATTTGAGCAACTTTATCGAACAGAAGCATAGTTCTGTTATAAGTCTTCATAGTTATACTGCAGTTGCTCACCCAGTCCCTTCTTACAAAGGAAAAAAAATCAACGGAGAGTTAAACAATCAAATAACTGAAATATACTCTGCTTATGGGGGAAATAGCTTTAAAATAAAATATTGTCTGGCTTTTTAAGTGTCTTAGGAGTTTTGTGGCGAAGAGAGAATGTTTCATGAGAGTGATTATTCGAACTTTTATATATTGCGACCTTGTCTGCTTCTTTCTGTCCCTCATCCATTGACAGACTTCACAGACTAGATTTACATTATTTATTTCCTGACTCCAGCAATTGACTTCAGTCTAATCTTCAAATTTATGGTCACTGTAGTCTGTGGATCACATGACTCTTCATACATTTCATGTATGTACCACTTCAGGTAATCTGGAAAGTGTTATGGTCAATTCTATATTACATCTAGGATATGTTCCTGAAAATGAAGCTTTGTTGGGAAAATATTATGATTCCAGTATCTTTCTAATACGCAATAAGTAATTTCATGTACATACATATAAGCCTAAATACATTTTTTAAAAGTTTATTTAAAAAAAAAAGTCCTGGTAATTTGAAACAAACCTGCTGAGTAGCTATCTGCTAATGCAATCAAGAGAAGAAAAATAAGTCCATTTCATAGCTTTTAAAGTCACGAGGTAAGTTTTACCTGTCCTTGGCCGATTTTGTCTTCCTTGAGCAGTACCATAAACATTGAATCAAACTGATGATATAGAATTTGGAGGGAGCAAATCAAGTAATAGAGGCAATGGAGGAACCACTCAGGAATCTTTTGAAGATCAGGAAGTGTTGACTTCCTGCAGAAGGAGGCTACAAAAGAACAGAAAAATATGTATCAGAAAATAGCAACTTCAGGAACAGCATTTTCAGTCCAACAGTAAAACATGCTGAAGAACATAACTGAGACTTTCCCCAGAAAATATTTAAAATGCATCAAGAATAAGACAGAAAAATAGAGGCCTCTTTCCCAATGGAAGAAAAGAATGAGAAACAGTGAGACAGGAATCACTGCAGCCTTTTAATTAGAAAGCCTGAAAGGAAACTATGGGCTGTGTATTCCCCAAGTGCTCTGTCTGAACCAAAGGAACACAACCAAAGGAACCACAAAAATGATTGCAAGAAAGGAGAGAGGGAGGAAAGGAAGGAACCCAATTAATTCCAAATCCAGCTCCAACTTTCAACGCCTCTTGAAAGGAGACACTTTTATAACCTCACTGGCGAGTGTAGTTGTCCCTTAAAACTGGGATTGAATGTTGGTTGTGGGGTTGTAAATAAGGAAAGGCCAGTTTTTGTCTGACTCTCGTTTTTGTAGATGATCAGGCTGAACCCGAGGGTGGGGTCAAGCATGTCATCAGTTTAGAGTCCTTGTGTGCCCACAAGAGATGTAAATCCAATACTGTTGACATTTATCTACCACTAATTTACCTTGACCATTAGAAATTCCAATTCTTGCTTAAAGGTAGCATGGAATAAACATGTACTCATTTTGAATTAGTTCTGGATTTTTTATGCTTGGCAGTTTTTAAATGAATGAACCAACTCAGTCCTTCCTGAACTAAGATGTGAGAGAAAAAGGATTCTCATGGACTTTGGCTCTTGCTAATTTCATATAAACCTCCCCAGACTCCCATTGACAAGCATAACATTATGGAAGTGGATTACCATTTGCTTCTTCAAGGTTGTTTTTCTGAAGTCTTTGGATTGAAGACTTCCCTGACCTTTTCAACTCACTTCTCCATTCTGAATGCACCTCAGAGAGAAAATTGCATGCAGAAGCATTTATACCTTATATCTAATAAAACGACTCCTTGTATTCCAGGCTAGAGAAAACTGCAAATGAGATATTTACAGAGAAAATTTCAGGTTAGAGAAAACTTGCAAATTAAAATAAACAGCTTGGGTACATTTTTTAAAATTTACATTTAAAAACTGAAAGTAATTGATCAATTCTTTACTTTGGGTTGCAAATGTTGCCATGTGAAAACAGATTTGGGGGGGGGGGGTAGCTTCTCTTACACAACTATTCATGATAGTAAATTAGTGTTGCTTTATTTTTTGTTCCCCTGTTGGAATCCTAGATTGTCCACTTTAGAAAAGGACTGTGGAATATGCAGAGATTGATAGCTTAATGCTAAAAATTAAAGGAAAAGAAGACTCAGATTATTTTATAACATGGGAACTATTCTATAAATGGCTAAATGACAGATATTGAGGTTAGAGGAGTGGATTAATGCAAAATATGGATTACATGAGGAAGCAAAACCGATGAGTAAATATTTTGATGGATATATAATGGAAGATAGTGTACATTGTAATAATGATTGATACTATAGCATATTTGTTTATGTATTGTTGCATATTTGTGTGTGTGTGTGTTTTATATATAAAATTTGTTTTCGTAGATTTTCATGGGGTGAAGGTATGCTGGTTTTGTCGTATTCGGAAAAAGACCTGAATACAACAAAACCAGCATGTATGTATGTATGTATGAAGGAACGTATGTATGTATGTATTGGGTCACAACACCAGGTATGCCCAAATATGGGAGGGAGCACACTGCTTCCCTTTCCTGTCTTTCAGCTCACCCTAGGAGCCACCCAGGCAGAAACTATATTTTTTTATGTTGCCTTTGTTACATTTGTATTTGCATTTGTTCTGATAAATAAATAAAGGGAGACTAGTATAGATCTATTTCAAGCTATTTAGCTCTCATCAGCTAGCCATACCCTTACTGGGAGGGTATGGCTAGCTGATAAGAGCTAAATAGTTTGAAGTAGATCTATACTAGTCTCCCTTTATTTATTTATCAGCACAAATGCAAACACACACACACACACACACACATGATTATAACGACTATGATGATGTTTGTATGTTAACACCTTGGACACCTAGAGAACATACTGTTCAACATAGAAATGGAATGTATGATATAAAACAATAAAATATATATATTTTAAATAGAAAGGAACGCAGAGTGATAAGGATGACAACTTAGCTATTAGAAAGAAATTTGCATATTTTGAGGCATCCCATTCCTTGCTTACCAAGAAATTAATTATCCACCATTCTTGTCCATTATTGCACTGCTAAGCAACTCCCAGAATTCAAGAGTTTGAAAAAGGTTCCCAAAGTCACTCTTTGTCATGCCGTTAACCATTGCTCAAATAGATTCTGGGGTGAAAATGAAAGTTTTAGGAGCAAGAGGGTGTTGTGCATGCTTCTAAATGAGATGGGGGAAAATGCTTTAGGACAGGGGTGTCAAACTTGCATCATCACGGCAGCATCAAGTGACATATTGTGACTTTTTCCTCCTTCATTGAGCATGGCCAACACATGACATGTCCAGCATGTGGGCCGTGAGTTTGACAGCCCTAGTTTAGGAGATATAGACACCTGCAATACTTCTTTAAAAGTTTGTTCTCCAGGATCTTTTCAGCATTCAAAAAGCAATACAATACAATACAATACAATACAATAGCAGAGTTGGAAGGGACCTTGTAGGTCTTCTAGTCCAACCCCCTGTGTGGGCAGGAACCTTATACCATTTCAGACAAATGGCTATATAACAACTTTTAAAGACTTCCAGGGTTGGGGCATTCACAACTTCTGGAGGCAAGCTGTTCCAGAGGTTAATTGTTCTAACTGTCAGGAAATTTCTCCTTAGTTCTAAGTTGCTTCTCTCTTTGATTAGTTTCCACCCATTGCTTCTTGTCCTGCCCCCAGGTGCCTTGGAGAATAGTTTGACTCCCTCTTCTTTGTGGCACCCTCTGAGATATCGGAACACTGCTATCATGTCTCCCCTGGTCCTTCTCTTCATCAAACTAGACATACCCAGCTCCTGCAGCCGTTCTTCATATGTTTTTAGTCTCCAGTTCCCTAATCATCTTGGTTGCTCTTCTCTGCACTCTTTCCACGTCTTTTCTACATCGTGGCGATCAAAACTGTATGCAGTATTCCAAGTGTGGTCTTACCAAGGCACCATACAGTGGCATTAACACTTCACGTGATCTAGATTCTATCCCTCTGTTTATGCAGCCTAGAACTGTGTTGGCTTTTTTGACAGCTGCTGCACACTGCTGGCTCATATTTAAATGGTTGTCCACTAGGATTCCTAGATCCCTCTCACAGTTGCTACTATTGAGCAAGGTACCACCTATACTGTACTTGTGCATTTGGTTTTTCTTGCCTATATGTAGGACCTTACTTTTTCACAATTGAATTTCATTTTATTAGATAGTGCCCAATGTTCAAGTTTGTCTAGATCCTTCTGTATCTTAAGCCTATCTTCTGGAGTGTTGGCTATTCCTGCCAGCTTGGTGTCGTCTGCAAATTTGATGAGTTCCCCATTTATCCCCTCATCCAAATCGTTGATGAAGATGTTAAAGAGTACTGGGCCTAAAACAGAGCCTTGGGGGACTCCACTGCATACTTCCTTCCATGTAGATGCAGTTCCATTGAGGACTATACGTTGAGTGCAGTTGGTCAGCCAGTTGCGAATCCATTTGGTGGTGGTGCTGTCTAACCCACAATTTTCTACTTTATCTAATAGTAAGTTATGGTCTACTTTATCAAATGCCTTACTGAAGTCCAGGTAAATTATATCAACAGCATTCCTCTGGTCCACTGATTTTGTCACTTTGTCAAAGAATGCAATTAGATTCATCTGGCATGATCTGTTTTTGACAAACCCATGTTGGCTTTTGGCTATTACTTTGTTTGCTTCTAGGTGTTCACTTATTTGTTGTTTAATTATCTTTTCCAGAATCTTTCCTGGTATTGAGGTCAGGCTGATAGGTCTATAGTTTCCTGGATCTGTTTTTTTCCCTTTTTTGAAGATGGGAACCACATCAGCTCTTTTCCAGTCTTCTGGCAGTTCCCCGGTGCTCCAGGATCTCTGAAAGATATAGTTCAGTGGTTCTGAGATCTCGTCTGCCAGTTCCTTCAGAACCCTGGGGTGTAATCCATCCGGTCCTGGTGATTTGAACTCGTCCAGGGCAGACAGGTGCTCACTTACCATTTTCTTCCCTATTTCAACTTGTGTTCCTAATCTGATTTTTGTGGTGCTGTTTTTGATTGGTTGGACTGTTTTATCCCTTTGTGTAAAGACAGATGCAAAAAAAGAGTTAAATAGTTCTGCTTTCTCCCTGTTGCTTATCATCTTCTTGCCATTTTCTCCCAGCAGTGGACCAATTGTTTCCTTAACTTTTTTCTTATTTTTAACATGTTGGAAGAAGCTTTTTTTGTTATTTTTTACTTTTTTGGCAAGCCTTTCTTCATTGCGAGCCTTAGCTTTCCTCACTTCATCTTTACAGGCTCGGGCTATTTGCTGATATTTTGCCTTAGTTATGTCCCCCTTTTTCCACTTTTTATATTTATCCATTTGTCTTTCAATTTGTCAGAGAGTTCTTTATGCAGCCATGCTGGTTTCTTTTGGAAACTGTTATTTTTCTTCTTCATTGGTATTGCGCTGGACTGGGCTTTTATAATCTCATTTTTCAAAATTTCCCAAGCTTCTTGAGTTGTTTTCCCCTTGAGGATTCTCATCCATGGAATCCTTCCCAAGCTCTCTCTGAGTTTATTGAAATTAGCTCTCTTAAAGTCTAAGACTCTAGTTTGACTTTGTTCAACTACTTTTGTTTGCATAATGTTGAATTCCAGTATTTCATGATCGCTTGCCCCCAAAGTTCCTGTAGCTTCTACACCTTCTATCATTTCCTCTCTGTTAGTGAGAATTAAGTCCAATATTGCTGATCCCCTTGTTCCCTTCTCTACCTTTTGGGAAACAAAGTTGTCTGCTAGGTTTGTTAGGAACCTGTTGGATCTTCCACTTGGTGCAGAGTTTGTTTCCCAATTGATGTCAGGGTAGTTAAAATCTCCCATTACTATTGTAGTGTGCTTCCTACATACCTTAGTTAGCTGGTTAGCAAAAAGTACATCCACTTCCTCTGCTTGGTTGGGTGGCCTGTAATATAGACCTATGACAATATCATTCCCCCCCCCAACCTTTAATATTGACCCAAATACATTCAAGATAGTTCTCATCATTGTTGTGCTCTATTTCTGTAGAGATGTAATTATTTCTTATATATAGTGCAACTCCACCTCCTCTTTTATTTGGTCTATTTCTTTTAAATAATTTAAATCCTTCTAGCTGTATGTTCCATTTGTGGGTTTCATCCCACCAAGTTTCTGTAATGGCAACAATATCGTATCTGCCCTCATTTACTTGAATTTCTAATTCACCCTGTTTATTCCTCATACTCTGTGCATTGGTGTATAGACATTTGAGTCCATTTTGATTGACCCTGTGTTTTCTGTCTACGAAACCTGTGTTATGCCTGACTATGGTTCTCTTTGCCCCTATTTCTTTGCCACTTGTATGGTTCATGTACATGGTATGGCACTCACTGTTAATTGTTTGGTTTTGCTTGACAGCAGTGTTGATAATATTACCCGCACAAATATCTATGTTACATGCACTGATAACCCTATGAATTTTAGTTTGCTGGGGACAGAAATGTTCTTTATCTATTGATTCTCTCTCCCCACTATTCAGTTTAAATGTTTAGCCAGGAAATCTGTGAATTTAGTGCCAAGTAACTCAGTCCCTTTCTTGGATGGGTGCACACCATCTCTTTTGTACAGTTTATCATTGGACCAGCTGCAGGCATCATGACTAATAAGACCAAAGCCTTCCTTTTTACACCACTCCTTTAGCCACACATTAAACTCTGCTATGCGCTGGCCCTTTCCTTTTTGTTCCTTGTATACTGGTATAACCTCTGAGAAGATAAGCCTACAACCTGTACTACTAAGTTCGTACCCCAAACTCTGGAAATCATTCTGCACAGAAGCTACATCTTTTTGGGACAGATCATTTGTGCCAAGATGTATAATAGCATCAACTTCACAGTCCTTACTTGCATTCTTGACTATCTTAAGAATACGCCTCTTGTCTCTGCTGGCTGTAGCACCCGGCAAGCATCTGACATCTTTCAAAACCTCCATATCCTTACCTAAGTTTACATCCCTTACGATTGAGTCACCAATCAGGAGGTGACTTCTCTTTTTGGGTACCTTGCTCTTGTTGTGTGACTGATGCATGATCCCTGGTTCACACTTTTGCATTTCTGAAGTAGGTTCTTCACTTTGGACCACAATCCCCTGCTTATTTGAGTCGTCATTATTACCTTGACCTGTCACTTTAGTGTCCCCATTAAGATCAGCAAGGGTGCTATATCTGTTATGCTGGGACACAGCAAAAGTTTTGTGTTTGTGGGTCACAGCTCTCACCCTGCCAGATCCCACAGTTGTCCAGGCTGCTCTTCTTCTGTGGGATCTTTGCGGTAGAGGAGGCTGGTAGTGTGGCATCTCCACTGGGTGGAATGGCCGAATTGGACAATTAATTTCTGCCTGGAAAGCATAAATTACAGATTCAAGATATGTGACCATAGGGGGAGTGGCCATTGGAACATTGGAACCGGGTCACAAGTACCTTTTTGGGAGGGTGGGGTTTCATCATAACTTTGAACAGTTATTAAACATCTGGTCATAAACCAGGGCTTATCTGTACATCTTTCTTTCTATGAATTGACAGTATTATCTTTATACCAGCCAGTATAAATACACACACTTCTCCAGTCTTTTTTACTAGCATATCTTCTTTTTTTGTTTGTATGTATCCCTTATACTTCAATTGAATCAGTTTTCATTCCCCTTTCATATAGGCTAAATTGTTCAATTATACAATCCTTCAGTTTTTCCGGGCCCTGAAATATCACATTTATTTAATAAAAACAGCCTGGATTTACTCTACCTGTAGCAGCAAGCAGTTTTCACTTTCCTAAAGAAAGATTAGAGTTGACTGCCCAGTCTATTTTTTTAAATAACTATTATACTACAACTGCACAAGTTTACAAATCAGAATTGAATTACCAAACTGAAGGAAATAACCATTATTCCTGAGGGAGCTGTGCAGGTTCTTGACTTGTTTTCTTTTAAAGGAAAGTTTTAAGAATTAGCAATAAATGTGATCAGCTATAGCGAAAAATGATGCTTATTATTTTGTGAAAATCTTCAGGGGCCTGATAAAAAAACATATTTGGTAACTGATCCTTTGGAGGAAAGATAGATAGATAGATAGATAGATAGATAGATAGATAGATAGATAGATAGATAGATAGATAGATAGATAGATAGATAGATAGATAGATAGATAGATAGATAGATAGATAGATATTCAAGTTTAATTTGTAGACCGCTCCCTCACCCCAAAGGGACTCAGGGCGGTGCACAGGAAATTAAAAAGCATACAAACATAGAAACATTATAAATATATAAAATCGAATTAAACCAACTATATCCCTGTGCTAAAAACCTAAAATCCTTAAAAACTAAACCCCTTAAAAACCCAATTAAAACAATTTACATATTCAGACTAAGGCTGGAGAGGTAGATTAGATAGATAGATAGATAGATAGATAGATAGATAGATAGATAGATAGATAGATAGATAGATAGATAGATAGATAGATAGATAGATAGATAGATAGATAGATAGATAGATAGATAGATAGATAGATAGATAGATATCCATGTATGTGTGTGTGTGTTGTGGCACATGGCACTATTTTGGAATCAATGAATTTTGTCTGAAAAATAAAATACTGTGAAGTTAACATTTGTAAAAACTGCACTCTAACAAAACCAGGGTAAAAGTTATGATATCTTAATGAAACTTGAACTCCTTTCTTTTTTCCAACTCCTACTGCAAATACTACTCCAAACACTCCAAGATTAACATGTTAGAGTTGCAAAATTCCAAATGACCACTAGGTGGGAGCAAAAGACCCACCAAACTCAAATAGCTTGCTGCTATCTAGAGATCATTCAGAGATTTGCATCTCAGATCTGGTCCCTTCAAATTTATCTCTTAATAATATATTAGCAATGACTTTAAATAGGTCAAGATTAGGGGTGTCAAACTCAAGGTCCGGGGACCAGGGTGGGGTGCTTAGATCTGCTCTGTGGGGCCGCCCTAGAAAAAGCAAGGGACTGGCCCTTGGTGCCTCTGCCAGCAAAAAATGGAGCTCAGGAGGGCTACATGTGGCTTTCCCAGGCTCAATTTTCAGATGTGATAGCCTCTTGTTGCCCTCTGCCAGTGAAAATGGAGCTTGTGGGGCCTCTGAGCTCCATTTTCACTGGCAGAGGGTGACAGGAGGCCATTGAAGCTGAAAATGGAGCTCTGGAGCCCGAATCTCTGTTTCAAAGCCAAAGACCCAGCATTGTTCGAAGATGTCTCCGTGGTCATGTGGCCAGCATGACTAAACGGCAAAGGTGCATGGAATGCTGTAATCTTCCCACCAATGATCCCTATTTTTCTACTTGCATTTTATGTGCTTTCAAACTGCAAGAAGCTGGGACAAGTAACAGGAGCTCTCTCCGTTATGTAGCACTAGGGATTCGAACCGCCAAACTGCTGACCTTTCTGATCGACAAGCTCGGCGTCTTAGCCACCGAGCCGCTGCATTGCTTGAGAGAGAAAAAAAGGCCACTCTAAATTTTGGCTGCTGTCTAGGGTCCCTATAGATTTTTTACAGCATTGATCAGCAGTTTGTTAAAAACCTATTCTCATCCTATTGGATTGCAGCCTTAAAGTCATTCTTTAATAAATAATTTTTAAGAAGCTACTTTTAGATCACATTACGGTGAAATATAATCATCTACTTTTGGTCTGAACTGAATTGGAAGTGTCACTGCAGGGTTTAAGACATTTCTTCATTGAGCATTAGGGGAGACATTCTCACTTTTACTTTTCTATTATTATTCCTGTCACTTTCCCAGATCCCTTGCCTTTTTCCATGTCACAGTGGAAACTGTGACACTGTGTTCTTTCTCAACAGCTGAGGAGAATCTGAACTTATTTTCTTTTCCCACATTATAATGGCCTCTGTAGGAAGGTTGGCCACTAAATATCACAATTCACTCCAGGTGTGTTGTTTCCATGCAATTATAATATAAAATTAATGTATGCAGACAATAAAATGTACATATATTTAATGAGAGAGGATAGAAATTTTATTGCAATTTGGAAATGTAAAGGAATTTCATTGCAATTTGGAAAAGTAAAATACCCCCAAAGAAAAATACATAAATGGTAGTTGAAAGGAAAAGAAAGTCTTTAGCTGCCTCTTCCACATCAATTTTCCTGTAAATAAAAAATAAAAATAAAATAAAATAATAATAAAATAATTAAATTAAATTAAATTAAATGGAGAGGGCTGTAAAGCACTGTAAAGTGGTATATGTCTAAGTCAGGGGTGGGCAAATTTTGCAACTTTAAGTCTGAAGGACTTCAGCTCCCAGAATTCTCCAGCTAGCTTTGCTGGCTGGAGAAGTCTGGGAGCTGAAGTCCTTCAGACTTAAAGTTGCAAAGTTTGCCCATCCCTGGTCTAAGTGCTATTACTATGAAGATGGTTACAGGAACTGGGCGTGGCTAGTCTAGTGAAGAGAAGGACCGGGGAGACATGATAGCAGTGTTCCAATATTTGAGGGGGGCGAGATCAAGTTCTAATATTTGAGAGAGGAGGGTGTCAAGATATTTCCCAAAGCACCTGAACAAGATAAGGAATAATGGATGGAAACTGAACAAGGAAAGATTCAACCTGGAAATAAGGAGAAATTCTCTGACAGTGAGAACAATCAACCAATGGAATAGCTTGCCTTCAGAAGTTGTGGGGCTTTTATCAGTGGAAGCTTTCAAGAAGCTTCCAAGATTGGACTGCCTTTTGTCAGAAATGGTGTAGGGTCTCCTGCTTGGGTGGGGGGTTGGCTGAGATGACCTATAAGGTCCCTTCCAACTCTGTTAATCTCTGTTATAAAAGCTATTGCTATCTGTGAACTGTGCATAGGAAAATATGCAAGCAGCAACAATTGATATCAGGGATGCTGTGCAGGCAATTTGGAATTGGTTCATAGAACTCCAAAATGAGTCTTGTGCATCCAAATAGCATTGTACTGATACCCAATCTCATGGCCTATGATATATCTCATTGGTTGCAAAGCAGATCCTTGGCCTGCTGATTTACTAGTTTGCTACTTGTTTGTACTATTTGTCATAGCCTGATGAATTGTTATTGGGAAGCCAAGGTAGCCACCAAGTCTAATATTTCTGTTTCAAACTGTCAACTTTATATAATTAAATGGCCCAGCAAAATCTCTCAGAAAGCTGAAAAGAAATTCATTTCCCCTTATCATTCAGTATAATAATTTGCATGCCTATTCCAAATCAACAGTTCAATCGGGCTTCATGTATCATTGCTTTAAAATAAATAAGTGTGGCTACTTTTCTAATCTGCACTGAATAAGAGAGATGGTCTCTAAGTTATCTTTGGAAGATTCAGTGATGATGGAGGGAGGAGGAGGAGGAGGAGGAGGAGGAGGAGGAGGAGGAGGAGGAGGAGGAGGAGGAGGAGGAGGAGGAGGAGGAGGAGAGAAAACAGAAAACCAAATAGAAAAATGGTAAAAACATGGTTTATTTTTGTCCTGCAGCAATAAACTGCCCCCATCCTTCTATATATAAGAGAGGTCATTAATCAAAACTCAGTTCTTTGAGTTATTTTTACTTGCCACTTGTGAAAATCTAGAATTTATTTAAGTCCCATAAAGTGTCTTCTGCCTTACAACTTAATGACTTTTTAACTAAATCTAGAGAGTGTTATCCTCTCCCTTGCCAGCTCTAAGTATCTGTTCCTCAAATTGATCAAACTTCCCTAACTGGAGAGTTACTTTGACTATTACAATGCCCATTCTTTATTATATCATATTATCAGATGATGATAAAGTCTTCGCAACAGTCAAAGATACGCAGTTTTAGGAATATAAACTATTTCATAGAAAGTAGGAAAGAAACAGGGACATAACCCTCTCAAGGTATTTTTCAGAAAGTTCATCACAGATTTTTTTTTACCTCAGAAAGCTAGTATCTGTTATAATAGATCCTTTATAAACTGCAAGACAACTATAAAGTTCTCCTGAGCCCATCATTTTCAGCCAAGAAACTCCATGAAAATAAAAATATTGGGGAGACTTGTATACAAATGGATTGCATTTGCATGGCAAAAGCATGCACATTCAGGAAAAGTGAACAGAAACAAAAGATACATCAAAGTACTCTAGAGATAATGGGTTGCTTATTAAAAATGCCATTAAAAATATACGCATTACAAAACTCTAGCATCTCCATTTTTATGGTGTGGTAGTGTTTGTGGAAATATTGGGCAAATTAGAATATGATATAGCAGTGATATCAACCAGATTAATAAGGTTCCATACATTCCTATCATCCTACCAAGTGCCTGCTTTTTAGGAGGTAAATTGTTTAATTTATCCAAAAGTATAGCTTCAAACCTCATTTTGAATCTCAATACCATTCCAGATTTGGCCTCTTTTTTATTTTAACAGCACATGTGCTTCTGCAATGTGATTAAACCAATATAGACGTGAAATGAGCCCTGAACCAACCTGGGTGAAAATAAATCAACTGTATCACTGAATGACCACTAAATAGATCACTGTTATATATCACTGAATTTCACTGAATGGTACCAGGCTAGAAAGAGGGAGATTGTGGGTTCAAGCCTTGCCTTACCTATGAAGGCAGATGGGTGACTTTGACCCAGTCACTGTGTCTCTCAGCCCAACTCACCTCACAGGATTGTTGTTGTGGGGAAAACAGGAGGAGAAACATGTGCTGAATATGTTTGCCAGCTTGAGTTATTTGTAAAAGTAATTAAAGGCGGTGTCAACTCCCCTGCGTTGTCATAGTACAGGGATGTCCAAACTTGGGAACTTTAAGACTTGTGGACTTCAACTCCCAGAATTTCCCAGCCAGCATAGCTGGTTGGGGAATTCTGGGAGTTGAAGTCCACAAGTCTTAAAGTTCCCAAGTTTGGACATCCCTGTCATAGTAGAAATGCATACATTCCATGCATACCGTCAGCTGAAGTTGGATCTCAGGTTACAGCAGCCAGCTCAGGAATGGTGCATCTTACAGGGGAATGTGATCATGACACAGACTGAGGGGAGGGAAGGAACAGGGGTAAAGTTCAGAAGAAAATCAAACAAAACACAGGCTTGACTGCAAACAGATGTTGCCTAATGAGCACCTAATAAATCACTGGTTTTGTACTAAAACCTTAACTCGATAATTATGAATTCATTAGGGCATTGTTAGGAAATGGTGGGATATAGCAATAGCATTTAGACTTATATATTGCTTCACAGTGCTTTACAGCCCACTCTAAGCGGTTTACCGAGTCAGCATATTGCCCCCAACAATCTGGGTCCTCATTTTACCTCAGAAGGATAGAACACTGAGTCAACCATGAGCACACCATAAGCGCACTGGTGTGCCTACCATCCCTGTCCTGGTGTCCCAATTTATTCGTACCCATTTCCTGTCTTCATGTGCCCATTTCCTATGTTCATGTCCATGTTTATACTTATACCTATTATCTCGTACGTGTTTGACAAACTGCCCTTCGCACAGTCACTCAAGCACTCGTGACGTCCCGGCTTGACTACTGTAATGCTCTCTACATGGGGCTCCCCTTGAGGTGCACTCGAAGGTTACAGCTAGTTCAGAATGCGGCCGCGCGGGTGATTATGGGAGCCTCTAGGCATTCCCAATAACACCCCTTCTGCGTGAGCTGCACTGGCTACCTGTGGCCTTTTGGGTGCGCTTCAAGGTATTGACGACCATCTTCAAAGCGCTCCATGGCTCAGGGCCTAGTTATATGCGAGACCGTCTTCTGCCCCATACATCTTTTCGACCGATCCACTCCCACAGAGAGGACCTTCTCAGGGTGGGCCGTACCCTCTGGAACGACTTACCCCCCGAACTACGTACCATCTCAGACCTCCGCCTCTTCCGCCAGCGTCTTAAGACGCACTTTTTCCAACAAGCCGGCCTAGCATAACCTCCCGTTTTGACTGTTTTTAGATAGATTTTAATTCGGGGGATTTTATACTATTTTAGCACAGGGCATGTATTTAATAGCTTTTAAAATTTTTATTTTGTTATATTTGTATTGTTTTAAATTTCCTGTGCGCCGCCCTGGGTCCTTTTTGGAGAAGGTGCGGGGTATAAATTTGAATAAATAAATAAATAAATAAATAAATAAATAAATAAATAAATAAATAAATAAATAAATAAATAAATAAATAAATAAATAAATAAATAAATAAATAAATAAATAAACCTTGAGCCAGATGTGATTTGAATGGCCCAATTGTAGGCAACAAATAAAATAGGCAACTAGTATGCCACTCAATAATCCACTTTATAAATATGATCTATTCTGTCTGTGGTTTCTGAGAGCAAAAAAAAAGGGATGGGATTCTAATATGGTTTAGGATGACAGGAAATGTGAGTTGGTTGCTATTCAAGGGGACGTCAACCTTGAGACAATTGCCAAATATACAATTCTAGCATGAATTAGGCCATTGTAGAATTTTTTTCCCTTGGCTATGTTTGAGGTAGAGATGAGGACAAACATGGTTGTCCCAAAGGTGCTTTTTCAAGAGGCAACTAGTCTTTCGTGTTTTTCTTTGAAGACATTTTGCTTTTCACTCAAGAAGCTTCTTCAGCTCTGGCTGGATGGTGGGGAATGGAACGATTTATATTCCTTGCATACATCTGGTTATTTGCATTCTTTTTAGAGAGTCGTTGAGGCCACTTGAGGGTTTGTTTTGTCCTCAGCATCTTCTTGGAACTGCTGAAACGACTATATTGTGAAGCTGTGCTTTCTCCAGGATATTTGTGCCCTGTCTAGACATTTAGCTATGGACTTTGGGGTGAACACCGTTTGAATGGTATGGACAGATTTCCAAAACAATACAGACAATAGGAATCATTTGTGCTTCAGTTTGAGATGCAAACAACACAGACTCATCCCCAACAGCCTGTGGCTGTGTTCAACAGTGAAGAAGCACAGGGCATAAATATCCTTCAAAAAGCACAGCTCCACGACTTCCGGTTCCGGCTCCAGCGGCGACGGGCGAACTTAGGGTTCGCTCGCCGCTTTGCTCCTTTTCCTGCCCCCTCCGCGGGGGCGAGAAGCCCCTTGTTTGGGGCTTTTCCCGTAAAGCCGGCTCGACAGGGAAGCCCCCCCCCACGGCAGTGGGGAAAGCGACCCTGCTCCTTGGCTTTGGTGGAAGAGGACATGCTGCGGGGGGCTTTCCCTTCGCCAAAGGTTGGCGGCACCATTTAATTCCATGGAGAGAGATGATCGGAAGAGTCGGGAGGCTTTTCAGGACCTCAGCTGCGAGCGGAGAGTGAGCGATTAAAACTTTTTTTCTTGTACTGTCAGCCGGGCTGAAAGGGACTGGAGGGGGGTGTTTGTTTCTAAAAAACCCCCCTTGGACTAAAAGCGGCACTTGGAAATGCCTAGTTGTGAGGAATCGGAAACCTTTAATCCGGACTGTCTTTAACAAGGGAAAGTACTCTGCGGTCTGTTTGCAATTATGTTTCTAGGTCTGGCTGAAACAGTTTTTTTTCTTTTCTTTAACCACTCTCTCCCTCGGGCTCTGAGTTTGGGCGGTGGAAGATGGCTTCTCTTTGTCCCCGACTGACTATGACCTATGGAAAATTACCAGTGTCTCTTTGTGACTTGGACTTCCTCTAATTATTGATGAAGAATTTTTTTCTTTTGGATTTGTGTTTTCTTTTCTGGATTACCTTCGTTATTACACCTATGGAGTTGGAAAAGTGTTTCTCTTCTGGTTTCTGAATTCTGCAGCTCTACAACTCTGAGAACTTTGGACTCCTGATCTGCCTCACCAGCCCCACCCCAAAAACGCCATTTTATTGGCACGGATTTTAATAGCTAATCATGGCACAAGAAGCAACGTTGGCAAGCCTTGAACAAAGAATGACTGCCCTTGAATCTGTTATACAAAATTTGGTATTAGAAATTAAGGCCCAGAGGGCAGAAAATATCAATTTTAAACAGGAATTACTGGACACTCGAAAACAAGTGCTTGAGAACACACAGAAGAATGAAGAATTGAAAGGGGGGCTGGAGGGGGCTAAGGGAGAGATTAAAAATGTTTCTAATGAGGTTGTGGAAATAAATGGGCATGTGACTAGGATAGATATGGAAAGGATGACATACTTTTTGAGATTTCAGAATGTTTCTGAGATGGATGGTGAATGTCTCCCTGATCTTATGAGTACAATTATTGCAGACTATTTACATAAACCTAAAGATGAGATCAGAGGGGACGTTGACCTAGTCTACAGAATAAATTCTGCATATGCCAGGATGAATGAAGTACCCAGAGAGATACATGTTAAATTTGTCAGAAGGTCAACCAGAGAGGAAATCTTGAAGGCGCAAAGAGGGAGTCCTATGATTTACCAACAAAAGGAGGTTACCATCTTGAAGCAGATCCCAAGAAAGATTAGAGAAGCGAGGAGGAAATTTTCCTTCTTGTCTAAAACATTGTTTGATCATGGGATCTGGTTCAAGTGGGTGATACCCGAAGGGATGCTGGTGTTCTGGGAAGGAGGAAGAGTGAAGATTAAAACAGTTGCTGAGGCGGAAGCCTTTCTTAAAAAACATTCCTCTGTCCTGGGAGAAGATCCAGGGGGGGCAGGGGGAGCCATGGCCCCGCCCGCTGGGGGCCCGGGGGAGAAGGTGGAAGATACAATTGCCAAAAGACTTAGATCTAAAAAATAACTTTGCCCTGGGTTTTTTTTTTGAGTAATATTGTATGATATTTGTATCTGGATTTTTGTAATTGACTGACAGTATATAACTGAAAAATTTAGGAATATGTACTTGCTCCCAGCTTGTAGTGTTATGTGAAATGTTTCTTTTCTTTTTTTTTAATAATGTAACTTGAGGTACCGGAGGAGCCGACGACTTTGACGTGACCACTCTCAAAATTTCTATGTATCCCTTACCCTACCCCACGAAAAAAATGTAAACTCAATAAAACTTTTTCAATATAAAAAAAAAAAGCACAGCTCCACAACATAGTCCTTTCAGCAGTTCCAAGAAGACTCCACATGCATTTGTATTATTCAGGCGGCCTTGAGGACACAAACTCCCAAGTGGCCTCAACAACTATCTAAAAGAATGCAAATGACCAGCTCTCTGCAAAGAATATAAATTGTGCCATTACCCACCATCCAGTCAGAGCCGAAGAAGCTTCTTCGGAAGAAAAACACTAACGTACAGTTCCCTCTTGAAAAAGTACCTTGGACTAACCCAGAAATACTGAAATTTGAAGCTCAAATTCAAAAGCCCAGAGAGGGCATAAAACCCAGGCACTCTCAGCATCTCTCCCCTTTTTCCTCCAGACCTCAAATCACGTGGTCCTGTCCACCATTAAAAGCCATCTTTCCAAACTGTCTCCATGTTCCCAGTGTCTTTCTCTCCACTTGGAACTGAACCCAGGTGGACATTTCTTCCAACAGTATTAAAGGTAAAGCAAGGAAAGAGAGAGAGAGAGAGAATGCACAAGGTTGAGTGTTAGTTTTGCAGCCTCAGCCCTGTTTAGTAACAAGACATTGATTTCTAATAAGTTCCTGTTTCCTTTAACCATTTATTCTGTGTCAGAGCTAAAAGGATTATACTGGGTTAACCATTTCCTTTGAAAAATAGCCCGAATAATGCTAAAGGTATATCTGTTTATCATTCACAACCAAGAAATGCATTTTCCAATATTTTATTGAATTTCCCAGGGATGGGGTGAAAATTGATCCATTATGCCCATCAGTCTAAAAGGATGCACTGCATTGTTGCTAGATTTATTTATGGAAGAAAAAAACTGTAAACTGGGAAGCGTTCAGCAGAATTATTGCACAATCCAATTCCCAAGCCACAGTTTAAGGGAGAACGAAATGCATGAGCTATATCGACCGTCCAGGGGTCAAGAACAGACGCCCTAGAAGCTGCATAAAAGTTAACACCAAGTTGAAATAAAATGTATAAAGAAAAATGGTTCAGAAAAAAGATGGAAGGATGAGAGTAGAACCCTCTTCTTCAGCCCAGCTATTTTTGGCTGGTAAGGCTCCAGAAGCAGAACACCCAAATGAATAATGGTTTACTGATTTAACCCATTTTTTATTTATTTCGTATGGTGTAACAGAATATAGTGTTAACCGTTGTTTTTATTTTTGGTACTCATGCTGCTGCTTCCTGCTGGGAGAGCTTTGTGGGGTCCAGCAGCCAAAATATATTAATTTGCCATGACAAGCTCACCTTGCCTGGATCACAAAGAGGCTAGTCTATATGGCACTCGATTTTCTGGATTCATACAAGACTTGTAAACTATTAAGAGCTGTGCTATCAAAAATTCTAAGCCACAGAAATAGTTTTAGAAGCACTTGTTTCTTAAAAAGAATATCTATCTATCTATCTATCTATCTATCTATCTATCTATCTATCTATCTATCTATCTATCTATCTATCTATCTATCATCTAAGTCAGGGGTTCTCAAACTTGGCAACTTTAAGAATTCTGGGAGCTGAAGTCCACAAGTCTTAAAGTTGCCAAGTTTGGGAACCCCTGATCTAAGTAGTGCGGTGGCCTAGAGGTGGAGCTCTCATCTTACAATCAACATTCGATCCTAGATGGAGGCAGATATTTCTATCTATGGGCACAATGAGACTATATCTGCTGAAAAAAAACTCTGCATTGGCAACAGGAAGGGCATCTGGCCATTAAACACTCAGCTCCATTCAGTTGCCCAGACTCCACCCCACAAGGGATTATGGAGTCACTAAAGGAGTGTAATGCGCTCTCTCTCGCTCTCTCATCCATCCATCCATCCATCTATTCCCTTGGAATACTGCATACAGTTTTGGTCGCCACGATGTAGAAAAGATGTGGAGACTCTGGAAAGAGTGCAGAGAAGAGCAACCAAGATGATTAGGGAACTGGAGACTAAAACATCTGAAGAACGGCTGCAGGAGCTGGGTATGTCTAGTTTGATGAAGAGAAGGACCAGGGGAGACATGATAGTAGTGTTCCGATATCTCAGAGGGTGCCACAAAGAAGAGGGAGTCAAACTATTCTCCAAGGCACCTCGGGGCAGGACAAGAAGCAATGGGTGGAAACTAATCAAGGAGAGAAGCAACTTAGAACTAAGGAGAAATTTCCTGACAGTTAGAACAATTAACCTCTGGAACAGCTTGCCTCCAGAAGTTGTGAATGCCCCAACCCTGGAAGTCTTTAAAAAGATGTTAGATAGCCATTTGTCTGAAATGGTATAAGGTTCCTGCCCACGCAGGGGGTTGGACTAGAAGACCTACAAGGTCCCTTCCAACTCTGCTATTGTATTGTATTGTATCTGTCTATCTATCTATTAAATATATTGCCTGCCCAATTTACCATAGGGTAACTCTGGGCAGTTTACAGTTGCATAAAATCTAAAATATAAGTTAAAAACAAACATTAAAATCAAAAACATACATGGGGGAGGACATGGGCAGAGTGGAGAGGGGAGGGTGGGATCTGTTATTTTTCACCAGAATTTCCTGAAAACCCTTTAATACAATACAATACAATAGCAGAGTTGGAAGGGACCTTGTAGGTCTTCTAGTCCAACCCCCTGCATGGGCAGGAACCTTATACCATTTCAGACAAATGGCTGTCTAACATCTTTTTAAAGACTTCCAGGGTTGGGGTATTCACAACTGCTGGAGGCAAGCTGTTCCAGAGGTTAATTGTTCTTACTGTCAGGAAATTTCTCCTTAATTCTAAGTTGCTTCTCTCCTTGGTTAGTTTCCACCCATTGCTTCTTGTCCTGCCCCCAGGTGCCTTGGAGAAAAGTTTGACTCCCTCTTCTTTGTGGCACCCTCTGAGATATAACTTTAAAGTTATTTTTCCCACTGATGCTAGAAATCAATTAGGGAATCCCTAGCAAATGTCCAAAGTTGTCTTTTAGTGAAACCTGTTTATTGTAGATACTTAATCCAAACTCAGCTCTTTAAAGTGATTTTGTGAGTCTATGAGCTAAAGAACAAATCCTACAAAAACCCAAATCAAGCTTGGCTGTCAAGAGGACTTTTTTGTACAGATCAGCACCTCTAAGGGCTGCTCTTCTAAGATTTCACTTCTTTGGAGAAAGAAAAAAAGTTGCTTTCAATTCGCATTTCTTTGTAAAATGCCAAAATGAAGAAGGTAGAAGGAAAATAAGTGGAGAGGAGTGACCACCTCCTAATCACCAAGGGGATGACATAGTGAGGGCTCTCTAATCAGGACTTTGGAGAAGTCCTTCACTTTTGGTAAAAGTCAACAGATTTTCTCTAAAAGAATAAATATTATAGAAACTCCCTTTTTAAAAAAAAGAAAACCACAAAATCACAGAGGCTCGATTTCAATTCCCACTTTCAGGTTATTTGCCAAATTCATTTTTTATTGTATCTATTTATTCATTTTTTATTGTATCTATTTATTTATTATTTTGATAAATAACTTGGAGTGGCTGATTATGAGTTAAGTTTGGAGAGAGGAGGGGGGAGGCATGGAGGGAGGGTGAGAGAGAAAGAGAGAGAGAGAGAGAGAGAGAGAGAGAGAGAGAGAGAGAGAGAGAGAGAGAGAGAGAGAGAGAGAGAGAGAGAGAGAGAGAGAGAATTATTTCTAAGTTAGTCCAAGGAGATCAGAAGGTACTTTTTCAGGAGGTAACTGAACTTTCGTATTTTTCTTTAAAGACGTTTCACTTCAGCTCTTACTGGATGGTAGGTAATAAAACAATCTATATTCTTTGTAGAGAGCTGGTCATTTGCATTCTTTTAGATAGCTGTTGAGGCCACTTGGGAGTTTGTGTCCTCAGGGCCACCTGAGTAATACAAATGCATGTGTAGCCTTCTTGGAGCTGCTGAAAGGACTATGTTGTAGATCTGTGCTTTCTGAAGGATATTTATGCCCTGTGTCCCTTAAACTGGCCCAAAGTCACCTAGCCAGCTGTCATGTCTAGAATAGAACTAGAATTCACAATCTGGATGGTAGGTAATCTCCTGATTTCTAGCTCTTTGTAACATCTTTGCAATATGATAAAGTCTCTATGTAATCACCATATTTTACCCCAGAATCGTATAAATATTATATGCAAAAGTAGTGGGAAAACTCTCTCTCTCTGTGTGTGTGTGTGTGTGTGTGTGTGTGTGTGTGTGTGTGTGTGTGTGTGTGTGTAGCATCACAGGAAGGATGACTAAGCCTGCAAATGACATATACAGTTACTTGAACAAAAGCAGCAGCATTTCAAATGCTACATTCTTTTAAAAACAAAATAAAAAGAAGGTAAGACTTTGAACTAGGTGGTCTCTGACTCAATCCAGACTGAATCAAGTTATTTTCCAAAGACACTGAATGGGAGCCAGACAAAACTTTCTGTCTGGTGCACAGCTCTAGTTTGAGACAAAGCAATGGAATCCACACAAGGAATTTTACAGGTGGATCAAGGCAGAGTCAGATAACAATGCTCTTCTACTTCTTTCCTCTTAAGACTTTTCCCTCTCCCCCTCTCTCTTCTTCTTTCCCTTCCTCACTCTCTCTCTCTTGCATGCACATGAATTAGGGATCGAAAGATGGAAGGCCTGCACGCTTTTCTTTTGATAGCACCAAAAACAGACCTTAATCAGTGGCACTTTTCCTCATCCTCTCCTTCCTTCCTTCCCTTCCTTCCTTCCCTTTCTTTCCTTCCTTCCTTTCTCCTTTCCTTTCCCTTTCCTTCCTTTTTTCCTTCCTTCCTTCCCTTCCTTCCTTCCTTCCTTTCCTCCTTCCTTTCTCCTTTCCTTTCTCCTTTCCCTTCCCTTCCTTCCTTCCTTCCTTCCTTCCTTCCTTCCTTCCTTCCTCTTTCTTTCTTTCTCTTTCATACACACACACACATATAGAGAGAGAGCGCTGCTATACTAAACTCAGTCCCACAGGGGAAGTAACCTGGAGTTCACCATCAGGACGTATCCTTCAAAGAGAAATCTTGTCTCTCTCTTGATGGATTGGCATTGCTTCTCGGTTACTAGAATTCACCTTAAGAATGAATGCAATGAGGCAGTTGCCCTTCAGGTCAGAATTAAGTTCCAGCTATATAGATTTAATCCTCCTCCTTTTGAAAACAGTGTTTAAAAAGGAACTTGGTGCTGCACAATAGATGGCTGTAGATTGCACTTGCACCAAAGCAAGAGAGAGGAAAAAATTAGGCCACAATAAGTGGCTGAAAGCTTTGCTTTGTGACATTCAGAATAATGTAGGAAACATGCCAGAATCAATTTAATTGCTTTGTGTTTAAATATACAGAAAAGTGCAGATGCATTTTCACATGTCCCCCCCTCCTCCCCCCCCCTTTTTTTTTGGCAGTGCACTCTCTATTTAATTGCATGTTCTTAAAAGGAAAGAAATTTAGCCGGCCTGTTTACAGAAAATACTGCTCTCCAAAATTTATTTTAAGAAATTGCTCATTATATATACATAACATATCTATAATGTATGCAACACCTTGCCTTTAATGGCCCTCTGGCTTATTATAAATAGATGACCATTTGCTTATATATATATAAAACCATTATTCTACGTTAATAGTGGAATATCACCATATAAGTGAGTCAATATTTTCTAAAACCTTCAAGATTAAAGACATATTTCTCTGGATTCTTTTTATGACCAAGAAAGATAGTCCAGGGTGGGGAACTGAGGCAAGAGGCTGGGGAGAGATTTGAAAAGATGCCAGCTAGAGAGGGCTTGATTTCCAATGAGTTTGATCTCATGCTACAGCAGGGGTTGGACTAGAAAACCTCCAAGGTCCCTTCCAACTCTCTTATTCTTTATCAATCTCTCCACTTAGTCTTACCAAGAGAATGGTGATAAACAATATTTGGAAATGTACATCAGGCGGTCTTCTGACAGCAAGATCTCATCTTATTGGCTAGTATGACCACCTGGCCACACCCACCTAATCACATGGCCATATGGTCACGCCCACCCAGTCACATGACCACCTGGCCACACCCACCCAATCACATGGCCATATGGTCACGCCCACCCAGTCACATGCCACATAGCCATGGCCACCAGGCAAGCCACGCCTACAGAACCAGTAGTAAAAGAATTTGAATCCCACCACTGGTTTGGTTCCCAAGGAGTAGCAATGATTAAGACTTCCCCTTCATATCATATTCTCACATTGGCAAGAATATGGTTAGTTGGAAAAAAGGGAAATTGATTCTTCCTAATAGCCTTTAAAAATGTTTCTGTACATACTGTAATCCAGTCTTTTACAAACCTCTGTACGTTACCCAAAATGGGCTAAAATGATTTTTCTATGGATAAGGTTACACAGATTCATTATCATTACATCACCATAGTGAAAGGACTTATATATTACATCATTATTGTGGAACAACTTGCCTCCAGATGTTGTGAATGCTCCAAAGTTGGTTATTTTTAAGAAGACAATGGACAACCATTTGTTTGAAATGGTATAGGGTTTCCTGTTGAGCAGTGGGTTGGGCTAGAAGACCTCCAAGGTCCCTTCCAACTCTATTGTTATTCTGTTACTCTGTTCTGTTATTTTGTTACCCTGTTATCTTGTATAATAGGGGTATTCAAATTGACTTAAAGACTGCCATGAGCACTAACCTACATTTGAAAGCATTCCTATTAAGACAAAAAAAGAGAGATGAAATTAACAATGGCAATTTGTTGACATGACATAAAGATCATTCTGTGATTGTACTTTTTATAATACGTTATTGAGTTATGATCATTCTTTCAACATCTGTTGAAAGGGCAGTGCTGAGGGAAGGCACTTATGACCAGTTCTTGCAGATCGATAAGACTTTCTGATCATTGATTTTAGATAATGAAGGAAAATGTTGAGAAACAGTGACATGACATGATGGAAGGTGGAACAGCAAACCCATAACAATACCTGAAGCCGTAATGCAATGTTCGGCTCATTGGTCCATGTAATTATTGCCTCCATCAAGAGAGAGCAATCGGAATTCTTCCATCTTGTTGCTCCACTATAACTCCCAGATTTGCTCACCGTTTCACTTAACCACATTGGCTGCTAAAAGTAACACAGGTAGTCCTCGACTTACAATCGTTCATTTAGTGACCATTCAAAGTTACAACGGCACTGAAAAAAGCGACTTATGACTGTTTTTTCACACTTATGACCATTGCAGCATTCCCATGGTCACGTGACTTAAATTCAGATGCCTGGCAATTGGCTCATACTTATAACAGTTCCAATGTCCCAGAGTTGTGTAATCCCCTTTTGGTGACCTTCTAACAAGCAAAGTCAATAGAGAAACCAGATTCACTTAACAACTGTGTTAGTAATTTAAGGACTACAGGGATTGACTTCACGAACATGGAGAGAAAAGTTGTAAAATGAGGCAAAACCCACTTAACAGATTTCTGACTTAACAAAATAAATGTTGGGCTCAGTTGTGGTCGTAAGTTGAGGACAACCCGTAGTTCAGCAAATTGAAGAGATTGACAAATTCCCCACCTCTGTTTTTTTTTTTTTTTTTACATTTAATCATTTTTAGTCAATTGTAAAGGAAACTTTTAAACTTTTTGTTTTGAGTGGAACACCTTACATACAGATATACACAAGGCCCCGAATTTCAGCTTGGGAATATGATGGCACAAAATTAAATGTATTTCCTACAAGGCATCAGCACGGTTTACCATGTTGTTCCTGTTCATCATCATAAAACTTTTGGAGTTGTGACAAGAATTACATTCATGAGAAAACAGACATGAAAACTACGATTCTGTAATGATTGACTCTTAACAAAACCTGAGCAGATTTTGAAGTTTTAAAACTTTGCAAATTGTACAATTTTAAAAAGCGTTATTGTCTTCACTTTTGTTCTGAACAGGCATTGCGAGGGCAGTCCTCTGTAGGTCTCTTTCTGCTTGTTGTTGCACAATTATGGCTAAAGAGGTTTTTCCATCATCTGAAGTCCACGTGTGCCTACCATTAATAAACTGGCACCAGCAATTAATCCTGCAGGCATAAATTTTCTAGAGGTATAGTATCTCATTCCTATCAGGACAGTCAGGGTTCCCGATGCAGCCAGAGGCAGCCAAATATTCTTTGGATCCGTTGACTGCTGATAAGCACCCAATCCTGCTAACCCACCACAGAGGAGACCAACAGCTAAGGAAGGGACACTACCTGCTTTTACATAGCCAGCTACTCCACCGGAGGCAACCAAGGCAGCATAACCATAGCCAATCCAATCCACACTCATGCTTCCCGCAAAGGCCATGCGTGTGCAGGAACGAAACCGGGGCCTCCCCACCTCTGTTTTGCAGTAGTTCGGGCAGAGGCTTTTCCAGTATTAAACCTCATTTTTTACAGGCAACACATGTACTTTGTCATCGAATTATTATTATTTTTCCCTTGCAGGCATCCTTATGTACATTTGCTCATCATCCACATGTAACTCTTGGGAGGGGGAGCAAAATCTGAGCACTACGGAGTTTGAAGGGTCATTTAGGTCATCAAATCCCATGTAAGAATGCTAATTAAGGCCATCCCCATTCGATTGCCATTCAGCCTACGCTTGTCCGCAGCCAGTGACACATTCAGGGCATCTCCTCCCTCGATATAGATCTGTAAAGCATAGAAATGATTTTGAAAAATGGTGAGCCATTTAATTCTGCACCATGCACCTTTTGTTGTTTGCTGCTAACTTTCTGTTACCATTAGGGTTTGGGTTTAGAGAGGAGTGCTGAAAATCTCTCTTCCAAATATTATCCCAGCCTTTCAGTAATTTAAGCTCGAGGCAACGGCAAATATTTGTGGAGCCTCGATTGATGAATAATTCCTGCCAAATAGAGAAAGGAAGGAAAACTGAGTTGAGTTTAACGGTCTTTAAAGCAATAACACTACAACAAAGTTCCTGAACAATGAAGGAACCACTTTACAGAACTTCGGCATCGCAAGCATTTCTCCTGCTATCACCAATCTTTTCACAAAAAAGTTTGCAATTGACACGCAACTTTTTAAAAAAATTTCTGCTGACCTAAAACTGCAGAAAACCTACAAAGAATGCTACATGATTTCATCTGTATCCTTTTGATCCAGTTAACCAACAACAGATTGCAAGGCCTGTCATCCCGACCTCTCGTTTGCTAATAATGCAGCAAAATAACACGACAAAAAATGTCCTAAGCCACTCTGCACACAAAAAAAAGGAAATGAAATTGCTAACTTCATTCCCCTGTTATTTTTTCTTCTTCTTCTTCTATTTGTCTCATCTGGTGATTTAGATTAAAAAAAATATGTCTACGGGGTCACTACCGTAGTGTTGTGGCCTGTCAGCCATTGGCCCCTCCAGCAGCTGAATCAGATGAGTCGAAAATCAGGGCCAGCAGAGCTCCCAGGGAGAAGAGGGAATGCAGCTGTCCGAGATAGAAACAGAGACAGAGCGTGGGCCATCCATTAGCTCCCAGACAGAATGTCAACAGCCCCCAGGTCTGGAGGTGGCTGAAGAGGAACAGGAGGAACAGCTGGGTCCTGTGCCCGATGCGCGCATGCGTAGAAGGCAGAGGAGAGGAGAACAGCAGGACTTTATGGGCCGGTCCTCAGGATGGAAGAGCCACCGCTGCTAGCTAAGCCCCACTCTAGCTCTGGGGATAAAAGGCAGGGGGCAGAGATGAATAGGTGTGGCAAACCACTATTAGACTCCATGTTGGTCAGCCACTGATAGCCCGAATTTCTGAATCCAGCCTGGAACTGTATCGGACTTCTTTCTTAGAATCTGTGGCCCTGGGAGTCAGATGCACCTTCAGAATGTATGCGTTTATATATGTACTTCAACTACTGGGGAAAGGGTAGGTGCACCTTCCAGGCCTTTCATTATGAGGGTGGTGAGTGAGAGAGACTCCTGGTGTATTGAAGCCATCTCAGGGGGAAGGAGAGCGAGATTCGCCTTCCACAGGCACTTAGAGACTTTGTTAGCCTGCTGAGAGAGAATGACTCTTTGCTGGGGTTGCTGGCGCTCCGAATAAAGGGAACGTTTAGTTAAGCAACCTTGTGCTTGTTGGGTTTAGGAACTGGGTCAGTATAATGGAAGCTCGGCAAAGGAACATCAATTGTGAAAAATAAAAAAATAAATAAACATGTTCTCTTGAAGAGATGAAGTTCTCTAAAGACACGTCCGAGCTTCTTGTTGATGTCATTGCATGGCACGGATCCTGGTTATTTGCGAGACCGCATCCTACCACACACCTCCCTTCGACCTGTCCGCTCCCACAGAGAGGGCCTCCTCAGGGTGCCGTCTGCCAGTCAATGCCGGCTGGCGATCCCCAGGGGAAGGGCCTTCTCTGTGGTGGGTCCGGCCCTCTGGAACGACCTGCTCCCCCCCGACCTTCGCACCATCACGGACCTACGCCTCTTCCATTGGATGCTTAAAACACATTTTTTCCATCTGGCCGGCCTGGCATAGCTAATGGTATAATTTTAAAGTTAATATTTTAATTGTTTTAATCTATTTTTAGCACAGGTTTAACTATTTAATTCTATTTTATACTGTGTGTACTTGCTGTGGGTTTTTATTTTTCTGTGCACCGCCCTGAGTCCCACCAGGGAGAATAGGGCGGTATATAAATCCGAAAACTAAATAAATAAATGAATGAATGAATGAATGTACCTAACTGCTCTTTAGAAGGCCAGATCCTGAAGATGAAACTCAAATACTTTGGCCACCTAATGAGAAGGAAGGACTCACTGGAGAAGAGCCTCATGCTAGGAACGATTGAGGGCAAATAAGAAGGGACGACAGAGAATGAGGTGGCTGGATGGTCACCAAAGCAGTAGGCATGAGCTTCTATGGATGGTAGAGGACAGGAAGGCCAGGAGGAACATTGTTCATGGGGTCATGATGTGTTGGACACGACTTCACAACTAACAACAACAACAAAAAACCTGAATGTCTATGACGAGTCTCAGTCAGCCAGGTCATGGTTGTCCTAAAGCTGCTTTTTCAAGAGGCAGCTGGAAAATCCAGGTGCCTCTTGAAAAAGCAACTTTGGGACTACCTAAAAGCCGAGAAATTGAAATGTTAATATGTTAGTTATCTTGCAGCCAGCCTCTTTTTTTTCCAATATCGGTGACCATGATTTCATGAAGAGTATGGTGTCTGTATTTGGGAGATAGAGAGGGAAATGTAGGTAATATGCCTAGGTCCTAGGAAAATACAAGTTCCAGAAATGGGATGCTCTATTTCAGTTTGGGGAAGACAGAATAATGGCTGGGTTTAAATTGAGGAACTGGGAAGGAGGGTCAAAGAACTGCTCTAGCCATTAGTGATATAGATATTCCACAATATCTGCAGAGCTATAGCTATTCAATGGAATAGCTATAGTTTCAGACCAAATGGAAGAAGAAATAATTGAACTTAGTTTCTCCCCAAAAGCAATGCAATGAGAGAGAATCATATCTAGACTTGTTCCCAAAGTGATGCAAAACCAGAGATGTTGAAGGATCTGTAGACGTCAGTGTAAGAATTTCATGGGCTTTGCCAGTGAGCCAGTGTAAGCTGACTTGGCTGCCAAAGTAGCACTCCAAGCAAAACTGTGCAGCCAGACCTCTATTCTTTAAATTAACATTGCTATCTTGGCAGTATGGGTAGTTAAATCAATGACTAAATCAATGACTGTGATCACTCAAAGGAAAACAAAGGCAGATTGTATTGGTGGCCCTGGCAACAGTCCAGACCTTGACAAGATGATATTATAGGCAGCAGCAGTTGTAATGGCACTATGTCCAAAACAGGAACATCTGTGTAAGTAAAGAAGAAAAATATACATATTCTGCTAAGAAGCCATGATTGAAGAAATAAAAGGAAATCAAGGAGCACACATTAAGATTAGGATCCTTGGGAGATATTATGTTTAGCTGCAGTTATGAACATTATTTTATTTATTTATTTGATTTTTATCTCACCTTTATTGATTTGTAAATGACTCAAGGTAATACTGTAGATAATGTTATGGAAATAAATATATAGAGATGGAGAGAGAGAGAGAGAGAGAGAGAGAGAAAGGTAGAAATGATAAGTGATAGAGATAGATACATATCTACATAGATGTGGATATGGATATGGAAATTGATATGGAAATAGATATGGATGACACAGATATAGATATAGATGACATATATATATACTATATGTGTGTGTGTGTGTGTGTGTGTGTGTGTTAGTTTTATGAGCTGATCATAGTCCATTGTGTTGTGGAACAATTATATATAAAAGGCTGATGTAATCAGGGAAAGCCGGTTAGCTCAAGGCATAGCAAGGCTTGCCTAATATGCTGGAAAGTGCCGGTTCAAATCCCAGTAGAAGAAGTATGGCCAGCTGAAGAAGGCTAAAAAGCCTGAAATAGATCTATCCTGGTCTCTTAATTATTAAATCAGTCCTTAAAAAAAAATCTTATATATATATATATATATATATATATATATATATATATATATATATATATATATATATATATATATATATATATATATATATATATATATATATATATATATATATATAGGTAATTGTTTCACAACAACCTGTTATTAGGCCCCAATTCAGGGAGGAAACACACTGTTTCCTTTACTGCTCATCGGCTCATCGCTAGAGACCATCCAAACAGCAAGCCAAGAATTACGTTGTATAATATTTTAGATATGTGTGTTAGTTTTATGAGCTGATCAATAAATTAATTAGAAGAGACCAGGATAGATCTATTTCGAGCTTATTAGCTCTCATCAGCTGGCCATACCCCTTACTGGTTGTACCAGTTCGAATCCCAGTAAGGGGTATGGCCAGCTGATGAGAGCTAATAAGCTCGAAATAGATCTATCCTGGTCTCTTCTAATTAATTTATTGATCAGCTAATAAAACTAACACACACACACACACACACACACACACACACACACACACACACACATATATCAGCTATACATCAGCTAATCCAGGAGTATTTAGTATAGATAATTGTTTCCACAACTTCCTGTAAGGGCCCCAATTAAGGGAGGAGACATGCTGTTTCCCTCTCTGCCTGTCGACTCATCACCAGAGACCATCTAGACAGAGAACCATTTTTTAGTTACGTTGTGTAATATTTTTTTAGATATGTGTTAGTTTTTATGAGCTGATCAATAATTTAAATTTTGAGAGACCAAGATAGATCTATTTCGAGCTTATTAGCTCTCATCAGTTGGCCACACCCCACTGGGATTCGAACCGGGGCATGTCTCCTCCCTTAATTGGGGCCCTTACAGGAAGTTGTGGAAACAATTATCTATACTAAATACTCCTGGATTAGCTGATGAAACAGGGTAGAACCGATTAGGCTGGAGTACTAGGCTTCTGCCTTGGATTCATTACAGCCCCGGTTCGAATCCCAGTGGGGTGTGGCCAACTGATGAGAGCTAATAAGCTCGAAATAGATCTATCTTGGTCTCTCAAAATTAAAATTTATTGATCAGCTCATAAAAACTAACATTATATATATATATATATATATATATACATACATATAGGTAATTGTTTCATAAAACTAACACACACATATATATAACCTCAGAAAACATATATATAACCTCAGAAAACATATATATATGTTTTCTGGCAGTTCGAATCCCTAGTGCCGTGGTGAGCTCCCATTACTTGTCCCAGCTTCTGCCAATCTAGCAGTTCGAAAGCAAGTAAAAATGCAAGTAGAAAAATAGGAACCACTTTTGATGGGAAGGTAACAGCATTCTGTGCATCTTTAGCATTTAGTCATGCTGGTCATATGACCACGGAGATGTCTTTGGATAGCACTGGCTCTTCGGCTTTGAAAGACAGATGAGCACTGCCCTCTAGAGTCAGGAACAACTAGCATGCAAGTGCTAGGGAACCTTTACCTTTTACCTATATATGAGATATTGATGCATCTTTCTTCAGAACATCAATTTTAAAATATTCAAAGTAAAAGTGGGCAACTTTTGCACACCAAGATGCAAATATAATATTTTATTCTTTGGAACTACACCATTACCATGCCTACAAAAGCAGCCAAAACTGTCAATCAAAATGTCCTCTCCAGAAACTGGTCCAAGAGATGGACCTTTAAGTGAAAAATATGTTTTGCTGAATTCTGTGGGATCCAGGTAATTTGTAAGGAATGGAGACTGTAATCTTTGAACCAAACTTAATTTGAAAGTTGTATAAAACATTACAACATTTTGGTTAGAGAAGTAGACAGAAAAAAGTAAGTAGAGGTATTTTTTTCTACCTGCTCATCTCCACATTTACAGATGGTGGAGGAAATGTTCTTCCAACTATTTTCATTGATTACAGTGTTCCATTAAACCAAAAATAAAATATTAACAATGATCCATTAGAGATGATCCTATGGTCCACATGAGACTTCAAAAAATGGATATTTTTAAATATCTGGTAAAGTATGACACATATCAGTTTCATGAATCTTAAATATTATGGGATTATTATATCAAATCTTTTCTTATTTTATTCTCTTATATCAGTTACATGAATCTTAAATTGGATGAGACTAATATACCAAATCGTTTCTTATTTTATTGTCTTATGCTCTGCAACGTTACCAAACATGTTGGGTATCAGTAAAGTTTTTGGTTGTGAATTGGTTATCTGTATAACCGAGTATAAATTATACTGATTTCTGCACAGAGGAAGGTGTTGAAGCTGAGGAACAGGAGAATGGGGTGTAGCCTCAATGATCAATTGTAAATGCAGATAGTAGTTTTGGATGAGTGATTCTGTAAACATTCACCTCTCCTTCTAAACTTCAAAGGAATTCCAAAACCTGTTTATGATGTTATCATTTGGATACAGGCTAAACCAGGGAGGGCGAATCTTTTAGGCACTGCACTCCTAAAGTGCCCACGTGGGCCCAAACTGCAAAGCGCAGGTGCACCCCCACACATGTATCCATGCCTCACCCAAACTGCAAAGCATGGGTACATACATGACCGTGCCCCACGCATGCGTGATAAACACCTGAAGACCAGCTGGCCGCCGAGAGGCGCACATGCATGCACAGCAAAGACCCAAATCAGAGCTGGAGCGATGGCGTGCATGCCCATAGAGAGGGCTCTGTGTGCCACCTGTGGCACATGTGCCATAGGTTCGCCACCACTGGGCTAAACTAAAATAATTTTGGGGATTATGTTTTTGCAATAATCTTAACACAATCCAAGCACAGGGTTTCACTTTTACATGTTTGTTTTCCATTTTTTTTAAACCAGTCTATTTTTACAAGAAAATGCTGTTTTTGCAACAAATCTAATAGCCCCCTTGAGGAAATGATCAGCAAGCACAAAATTCACATGTTTTGGGCCACGAGCAGATAACACACTAGCGAAAATAAACTCCTGGTGTTGGCACAGTTGAGGGACGTTTATGAATGAGACGAGAACAAATAAGGAGGATGAATGTGATCAAGAGATTACTAGAATGTTCCTGGAAAATCCAAATATTATCACCAGAAACAGATTAAATGGCAAACAATTATTCATATAGTCACCAGGGATTGAACCCAGTTCAGTTATAACTTCAGTAAGAGTTAAACCTAATGCCCCCCCCCATTGTCTGATCAGTTGGATCTTAATGATAAGATATACACAATGCAGCTAATCATCATTATATCATCATCTACTATTGCAATTCCACTTACAGGTTGTGACCCTCCTGAGTAGACCAGGCAGGAAACATGACTTGATTAGCTAAATCTCTTTTATTGTAATGGAATCTTGGAAGGTTGAAGGTAAAAATCTCCTGCCATCACTTTTAATCATCTGATTAATTCAGGCTGGTCCTTCCTAAGTTTTTTTTTCTCTGTTAGGTGACTTCAGTCTCCTCCCTCTCTTGTCTTACCATTCCCAGGGCAGCATCTCTTTTCCTCAATCCCCAAAGTCACCCATGCATTCCATTACATCATGTCAGTCTATTGGAGCCATATACCCATGGGCAAAATCTTCAGAGGAAAATCAGCCAGCAGAAATAATCATGGTGGGATGAGTCTAAAGCTGTCCAGCAGCCTTATTTAAGTTTTCCCATAGCTGCTAGAGAAGGATGGGCAGGAAATGCTACCATCTGATCACTCTGAATTTTTAGTTCAATATTTTGTTGCTGATGTTGCTCAGATTCACCATATTTCTGCTGTTTCATTACTGGATTCCAATGTGGTAGCTTAAATGACATTTGAAAATGCTTATCTTGGACTTCATTTGGCCAGTGGAATCCCCAAAAGTAACGGAGATGCTCTCTTAGTATGTCCCCTACTACCTCTGGATTTTAATCCATGCTCCTATTGTTGTTTTTTAGTTTACTGGAGAGAACATGATGGAGTGACTCCATTGTGCTGGTTTGCAGTTTCTAGATTAATTGTCCTATCTAGAGTATGGATGCACCCAATGATGAGGGATTCAGCATCAGTGATGGGATTCAATTTTTTTTACTACAGATTATGTGGGCATGGGCGTGATGTGGCTTGGTGGGAGTGGCTTGGTGGGCATGGCAGGGGAAGGATACTGCAAAATCCCCATTCCCTCCCCACTCCTGGGTAAGGTTACTGCAAAAAACTCAATTTCCACTCCACTCCACTCCAGGGCAAGGATACTGTAAAGTCTCTATTTCCACCCCACCCCAGGGCAAGGATACTGTAAAATTCCCATTCCCTCCCCACCCCACTAACCTGCTTTCCAGCTTCATTCTCCTGTGCAGGGCAACAGAAGAAGACCCAACAGATCAGCTGAGAATCCAATCGGCTGGGACTTGGGAGGCAGCAAATAGATGGGGGCGGGGCCAGTCAGAGGTGGTATTTGCCAGTTCTCCAAACTACTCAAACTTTCTGCTACTGGTTGGCCTGAACTGGTCAGAACTGGCTGAATACCACCTCTGATTCAGAAGCAAATTATAGAAGCAATTTAGAAGCAGGAAAGTAGAACCCGTCTGCCCTACTTACAACCAATAACTAATAAGCCTGCAGTTAATATATTTCTCAGGATAACTAAGGCTTCTATTTCCTCCCACTCACTAAAAGTCAATTTTTACCTCATCAGATTAAAAAGAGAAAAATATCCATTCCTAGTAAATTTAAATAATGTTTCTTTCTGAAGATTAGTTGGATTCCTGGGTCAGTTTAAAAAAAAACCTTCAGCTGAACCACAAGCGGGAGATTAAAAAAGAATCTAAAGGAAAAAGAAAAAAAAATGGCCCACTTTTTTCCTCTTTCCAAAGGGATACAACAAAGATGATTTTCTCAAATGTCAAGGATCACAACTTTTCAGTCAAACGGAATGATCAATCCCGTTGTCCTTTTATTGTCTTCATCATCGCTTATGTAACAGCATCTGATTTTTATCAGTCTGCTTTGTAATCCTTTCCCCTTAATGCTTAAGGGATAATAGATAAATTACATCTTCGCTCTGTAGCTGAGACAATATCTTTTTCTCCAAGGAACTCTTTGTGCCTGGATAACGTCGTATAAATATACTGTTGCAGCATCCGCTGAAGGACTCATTCAGGCTCCTTCCTAGCATGAATCATATTGCCCTGCACTGTGTTTTGGCTGAAAAAAATGTATCTTCCAGAGCAAATATTTGAGAGGGATAAACAATGGCAGCTGAAAAACAGTAATCCATAATGGGTTGCCAAGGACAATGAGCATATGCAGGATAGGACTGGTTGCAAGAGGCTGGATTTTGATTTGTAGAGATGTTTCAAGTCAGGCTTTAGGCCAATGGAAAGATACTTTAATTTCCACAATGGATGATAGGTTGGAAAAACTGTTGGGACTAGTGGAGATGGCCAAATTGATCGCCTCAGTCAAAGAAAGGAACACCTCCAACTTGTGGTTGGGTCTGCATTTCTGCTTGGAAACCACTTCTGGATTTTGTGTTTGAGATGGAAGGGAAATGAAACTTTGACTTTGGGTTTTGCAGATTAGATAGGTTTCCTATTATGGAAATGGCTAATATATATTAGCATGTAAAAGTTAAAAAAAAGTTGAGGCTGCAATGTTATTATCTTATATTGCTGCACTAAAAAGAATTGGAAGTCGATGCTTTTCTTTCCTTTTCCACCTTTACTCTTCTTTCCCTCCCCATTTTCTTGCTGTTTTATTTTGTATTTTATATCTTGATACACTTAATAAAAATTTAAATATCAGAAAGTCAGGTGTTAGGCCAGCTGAACCTTTTGGGAATCAGCATGAACTTCTCTCTAAAACTAGTTCTGGGAAGAAATCCTGCAGGGAATTTTATAAATATATATTTATGGTGTTGGAAAAATATATTTTTCTGCCCATGTTCTTTTGCCATTGTGGTTGGCTGTTGATTCTCAACTCTTCCATTGGACTGGGGAGGGAGGGAGGGGGAGGGAGGGAGGGAGACAATGGTGGGTTCCAGCTCCCATTGCAACAGGTAGGCTGCAACAGGGCCAGACAGTCACCATGTGCACATGTGCAGCACGCACATGCGTATCCACCGTCTATGACACTCTAGCTGCTCGGCGGAGCATCACATAGGCGCTGTAAGCTCCGTGTGCATGCGCAAATGGCTGGTTGGGTCAAATACAGGTAAGGAGAGCGGGTGGGCGGGTGGGCCCTCTGCCTCCCAGCAGGCACTGGTATGCCTGTACCAGGGTATACTGATCGTAACCCACCACTGGAGGGAGAGAGAGAGAGAGAAAGAGAGAGAGAGAGAATAAAAGTGAATAAAACCAAAATATTTGCATAGTATGTGTGTGTGTGTGTGTGTGTGTGTCAAAGCAAGTATTTTGTCAAAGCACCTGATATGCCTAAATATGGGAGGGAGCATACTGCTTCCCTTTTGCCTTTCAGCCCCACTCCAGGAGCCTTCCAAGTAGAAAAACCATTTTTGTGTTGCATTTTTGTTGATAAATAAATGTGCCTTGACAAAATATTTAATCATTCCCCTGGCTCAGCTGATAAGGGAGGAGAGCTTGTGGCTTAGAGGTTAATATAACTGCCTAATATGTAAAAACAGCCCAGGTTCGAATCCCAGTAAGGGTATGGCTAGCTGATGAGAGGTAAATAGCTTGAAATAGATCTATACTAGTCTCCCTTCATTTATTTATCAGCAAAAATGCAACATACATATAAATATAAATAATATAAATATAAATATGTGTGTGCGTGTGTGTGACAGAATCTATACTAGTCTCCCTTGCTTATTTATCAGCACAAATGCAACACAAATACCACTTCCCACAATGGGAAACCTACATATCTCCTCACCACAGAGTTCACCTCCTAAGCATTGACTTCAAGATATGATCTCTTTTTCTCGTTCTATATTTTCAGTGCAAACTTGGAGTCTTTCAAAACCAAAATGTCTTCAAAACAAAGGACTGTATTCTGCTTACCTGTTAAAAAAAAAACCCCAACATCCCTGCTCTCTGTAAAATAGCATACTTAGTCTCTAAATTCATATATCCATCCAGTGGCTTCTCCTTTGGCATTTTAACTATGTGATCCCAAGCATTTGAAATAGGAATCATTGCATTCAATTGAAAGAAAAGTGGCCACATTCATGAAATTAGTCTTGGCATTTTTTAACTCACCAGAGGTTCCCAGATTCCTTGTGAGTGACCCAAAAAGCTGTAAAGCACTAGGGGGAAAAGTGGTAGAAACAAGGAAAGCAACACTATTTAAAAAAATCAATAAATGGTGACACTTATTAAAAAGAGTTTGGGGAAAATATCTCTATCCACTAAATAGGTACAGTATTTATTTGCAGCTTGGGTGTCAAAACTGAAGAATATTTTGTGCAACTTAAAGAAAATGCAAGAATTACCCTATACCTCAATTCCAAACAGTCAATATATTTATTTTGTCACATTTATTTTGTTATTCTGTAACAGGCAGGAAATGTTTCATCTTGACTTTTATTTAGGAACCTACTTGGAATTAATGCCATATCTAAATATCTAAATCCTTTAGAATCAAAGGAAGAGGATATATATTTAGATGTGCTTCTTTATAAATCAATGAAATGTGAGGTATGTAAAATGAATTTCTCATTTGTAGATTCTTACTTTGCACAAGACATGGTTTTCCACCAATTCTTTTCACCTGTGTAACAAAGCCTATTCATTTTCCCCCTTTTGTTTAGAATCTGATATTCTATAAACCTATTTTATACCAATGAAAAAATTGATACGTGTCATATTTCACTCATTTATCCTATTTTAATTAATGTGCATCCTTTCAGTACTTGGTAATAAAATTTGATTAGGGATAATTACAAGTGTTTCATTATTATATTATTATTGGTGCTACCTTGTTTCCCTTAAAATAAGACCTCCCTGGATAATAAACCCAATCAGGCTTTTGAGCGCATGCGCTAAAATAACCCCTCCCCCCAAAATAAGCTTCTCTGGAAATATTGCAACAGAGCAGCTGCCATGAGGTGACCAATGCTCGCTGCCTCCTGCTGTACCTCAAAAATAATAAGATCTCCCAGAAAATAAGGCAAAGCACTTATTTTGGGGGTAAAAAGAAAATAAAGCCCTGTCTTATTTTTTGGGTGACATGCTATTATTATTTTCAAAAATATGTCAATCCGTTTAAATTCAATTAGTATTATCTATCTATGCACTATTTTTTTTTAGGAAAAAACAATTGATCCCCCCCCCATCTGAATTCATATCTGAGATTATTCCTATTCAGCCTTCAAATTTCACAAAAACTTACCTTGCTATTTTTTGGGCTGTCATCATGAAACTTTTTGAATGAATAATGTGCAGTCTTTAAATACCAGAGCAGCCATGGACTAGTACCAGTCCATGGCCTGGTAGGAACTGGACCACACAAGCGAGTGAAACGTCATCTGCAGACATAGGGAATTTAAGTAGCATGAGAAACTATGCCTACACACACACACACACACACACACACACACACACACACACCGGTCCATAGGAAAATTGTCTTCTACAAAACCAGTCCTATGTGCCAGAAAGGTTGGGGACTGCTGTACTAGAGGTTTTGTATGACAGACAACCCTCAGCCTGTAAGATCCAACAGTTAAACAAATGTTAGTAGAATAAAGCGTAAGAACAAAAAATAGCATAAAGTTGTTAATTGTTATAAGGTCAAGTCCAACATTAGTGTGATCTACCAACAAGTATCCAGGAGCATTGGTGGCGTAGTGGTTAGAATGCGGTACTTCCGGCTACTTCTGCTGACTGCCGGCTGCTAGCAACCAGCAATTTGAATCTCACCAGGCTCAAGGTTGACTCATCCTTCCATCCTTCCGAGGTCAATAAAAGAGTGTGCGATAAAGCATTATGAAGCAGTATATAAGTCTAAGTGCTATTGCTATCTGCCAAGGTTTTCGCACCATCTCAAAACCTAATGCTTTGTAATTTGGGCTTTTTTTCCCCCCAGTGTTCAGAGAACAAATAATTCAGGGAGTCAAGGTGAAATGATGGTTCCCAACTGTCCTGTGATGCTTCTGACCAATATTCCTGTGTGCTATCATCAGTAAGAACACATAAATTTCAGAAGGCACTTTGTTGATAGAAACCAAATTTGACTACTAGAGTCATCTTACCAATGCATATTACATAAAACATTACAATACAAACATGCATTCAGCAATTTGAATGGCAAATTAAACTTCTTTCTGGATTTTTTTCCCTTTATATTTCTGCCAATCAATTCCATTTTCCCCCAAGCGCAAGAGATTTGTCTTTCTTGAACAATAGCAACATGCAGATGGTTTAAAAAGTGATGTAAAATCCTGTGGTTAGAGGGAGGCAATAAGCCCATATATTAGCCAAACTGTAGAATAAGGCCCATGCTGGGAAAGAGAAATATGTGCTAATAAGACTCTGTAGTTGCCAGACAGAATATCCCTCTAAATTATTATTAGACAGAATCATATGAAATCACTACTATCTTGTCATTTCTTCAGAAATGCTATCTGTGTTTTCTCCAGAAATAGCAATAGCAATTAGACTTGTATACAACTTCATAGTGCTTTACAGCCCTCTCTAAGCAGTTTACAGAGTCAGCCTATTGCCCCCAACAAACTGGGTCCTCATTTTACCCACCTTACAATACAATACAATACAATACAATAGCAGAGTTGGAAGGGACCTTGAAGGTCTTCTAATCCGACCCCCTGCCTAGGCAGGAAACTTTATACCATTTTAGACAGACATCTATCCAACATCTTCTTAAAACTTCCAGTGTTGGAGCATTCACAACTTCTGGAGGCAAGTTGTTCCATTGATTAATTGTTCTAACTGTCAGGAAATGTCTCCTCAGTTCTAAGTTGCTTCTCTCCTTGATTAGTTTCCACCCATTGCTTCTTGTTCTGCGCTCAGGTGCTTTGGAGAATAGCCTGACTCCCTCTTCTTTGTGGCAGCCTCTGAGATATCGGAACACTGCTATCCTGTCTCCCCTAATCCTTCTTTTCATTAAACTAGACATACTCAGTTCCTGCAACCGTTCCTCATATGTTTTAGCCTCCAATCCCCTAATCATCTTAGTTGCTCTTCTCTGCACTCTTTCTAGAGTCTCCACATCTTTTCTACATCATGGTGACCAAAACTGAATGCAGTATTCCAAGTGTGGCCTGACCACCATGGAAGGATGGAAGCTGAGTCAACCTTGGGCCCATCAGGATTGAACTCCTGGCAGTGAGCAGAGTTAGCTTGCAATACTGCATTCTAACCACTATGCTACCATGGCTCTCAAGTCTGTTTCTCAAAGGTACTACCACCAATTGCCTCCCAAATAGTGATTTAGGGATATAACCGGCATCATCTTATTTTGGAAATGCTATCCTTTATCACGACATAGATTTCAACTATTTTCATGCCTAACACCATTTACAGGTAGTCCTCAAGTTGCAACGGTTTGTTTAGTGACCGTTCAAAGTTAGAACAGCACTGGAAGAAATGTCAGCCCTGATATGTTTAGCTGACAATAAATCAGTTAAAATGGTAAGAAGATGCAATATTGTCCTTTTCCTTCATGGCTTGCTCATCTGCTGGATAGCAGTATTCTATTGAATTGTGGCTTTCCTGAATTCTCTATGTATGTAGTCCTCAACCTAGGACCACAACTGAGCCCAAAATTTCTGTTATTAAGCAAGACCTATTAAGTGAGTTTTGCCCTATTTTATGACCTTTCTAGTCACAGCTAGAAAGTGAACCCCTGCTGTTATTAAGTTAGTAACATGGTTGCTAAGTGAATCTAGCTTCCCCGTTGACTTGCTTGTTAGAAGGTCGTAAAAGGTGACCCCGGAACACTGCAACTGCCATAACTGCCTGTCGGTTGTCAAGCATCTGAAATTTGATCATGGGACCATGGGGAAGCTGCAATGGTTGTGTGAAAAATGGTCCTGTCGCTTTTCCCAGTGCTGCTGTAAATTTTAATGGTCACTAAATGAATCTTTCTCAGTCAAGGATAACCTGTAATAGAAAAACAAGCTAGAATGTAATAAATCAATAAAGTAATCAGCAAACCAATCTAAATGCTTAATGTAAATTGAATGGAGCCAATGTGATTGCTCCTTGTGCCATTGAATAAACTTCCCATAATACTGAGTGGTGCTGTTTCACCCCTGTGTTTGGAGCAGGGGTGTCAAACTTTATTTCATTGAGGGCTGCAACAGGGTTGTGTTTGACCTCAGGAGGGGGGGGCAGGGTGTGCATCACCAGCTTGACGTTACTCGTGTCGAGGGTGCCTGTGATGGCCCAAGCACTCTGCCAGTGAAAACAGGCTCCTGACCTCCATTTCTGACTGCAGCAGCCTCCTAAAAAGCCAGCAAAAAATGGAGCACAGGAGGGTCACGTGTAGCTCATTTTCATTGGCAGGTGCACCATGGGCCTCTCCTTTCCTGTTTCCAGGGTGCTCCCATGGGCCAGATCTAAGCACCTTGTGGGCTGGATCCAAGCTTGTGGGCCTTGAGTTTGACACCCCTGGTCCATAGCCCCATCCAAGGCTTTGGGAAGTTATCACTTGCTTTCTCCTGCAGTATAAGGAAAAAGATTTAAGATTTATTGCATTTATATACCGCCCTATCTCCCTTTCGGGACTCAAGCCCAAGATAAACAGAAAGAGAGACAATGAGAGGTGGCTGCAGTATACCAATTGTCACCTCTGATTTCAAACCTTGGAGCATTTAATTAGGACTTTCCTTCCTCCTTCTAGTCCTACCAAATTTGGCAGAAACTTGGAAGAAACACCAGAAGCCGTTCCAGAGTTTTTGTGACCTTTTGTAACTATCTGCTTGCGACAAAAGACAGAACAGCAGTAGCCACGCTTTCCAAGGTAACTTTAGAGATTGCTGTAGCTATCCAATTCACCAAAGATGCAATTTATAGTAGCAGAGTTTTTATAAACTCAAAGCAGGCAGGGTTGAGCAGATCAATAAAAAAAATATCCTTCTTATTGTTCTGGTCCATTGAATTTGTTATTATTAATATTAACATATTAAATGTATAAGGTAAAGTTTCCCCTCAGACATCTGTGCTAGTTGTTCCTGACTCTAGGGGAAGGTGCTCATCTCCATTTCAAAGCCAAAGAGCCAGCGCTGTCCAAAGACGTCTCCATGGTCATGTGGCTGGCATGACTGAACGCTGAAGGCACACAGAACGCTGTGACCTTCCCACCAATGGTGGTTCCTATTTTTCTACTTGCATTTTTACATGCTTTGGAACTGCTAGGTTGGCAGAGGCTGGGAGAAGTAACGGGAGCTCACTCCGTTATGCGGTGCTAGGGATTCGAACCGCCGAACTGCCGACCTTTCTGATCGACAAGCTCAGCGGCTTAGCCACTGAGCCACCCTTTATTAAATGTATATGCTGCCCATATTACATTTGTATGCTGGTTGACTTGCAGTGACTCTGCTTTAGATTGTTTAAAGCATTAAAAAAGGAACAGTACAAAATACACCAAACCCACCCAAAACAAAGGTACAGAGATGACAAAAAACCACCCAAACCTAGATTGGGGAAAAAAGAAAGAAAGAAAAGGGATGTCACTCATCCTTACCAAAGACCTGGGCAAAGAGCTACTGTATATCTTCAAAACCCTATGAAACAACAGGATGGGAGCTGTTCATTACAGATGTCACATGGCTGGGGTCCCAATGGGTGGCACTGCTTAAATGATGCCCACCTTGCCAGATCAACCTAGACAGACAGATACTATGGGAAACTGGTGGTCTGTCAAGCAACCAGGGCTTATGCCATATAGCAGTAATGGCGAACATATGGCACGCATGCCACAGGTGGCACGCGGAGCCATTGGGCAGGGCACATGAGGCATTGCCCTGTCAACTGGCCAACGTGCATGCGTGTGCTGGCCAGCTGATTCAATCATTTTTAAAGCCATTTTTCACCCTCCCCAGGGCAAAAAAACAGCCCCTCCTGGAGGCCCTCCGGAGGCTTTAGGAGCTTCCCTAAAGCCTCGGGAGGACTAAAAAGGACCCTACGAGCAAACCAGAAGTGATTTCCATTTTTAGTACTCCAGAGCCTTCAGGGAAGCTCCTGAAGCTTCCAGAGGGCCCGGGGGGGGGCAGATGGGAGGGCTGTTTTTGCCCTCCCCAGGCTCCTACAAAGTCTCTGGAGCATGGGGAGGTGAAAAAGGTATGTAAAAAATAGGGGGCAGCACCTGTCATGCGTGCATGCATATTGGGGGGGTGCACATTGCATTACGGGTGCGGCACACCCGCGTATGACTCCCCTGTGCTCACACCCCCTTATGGCTCGCAAGCCTAAAAAGGTTCGCCATCGCTGCCATATAGGGTTTTAAAAGTGGTGCCCAGCACCTTAAATCTTACCTGCAAGCAAAGTGGCACCAGTGCAACTCTGAAAGCAGAGGTGTTTCATGGGCATACTGAGGCACATTCATCACTGCTCACATTACTGCATTGTGGACAGTGGTGGGATTCAAAAATTTTTACTACCGGTTCTGTGGACATGGCTTCGTGGATGTGGTGTAGCTTGGTGGGCGTGGCTTGGTGGGCATGGCAGGGCAAGGATACTGTAAAATCTCCATTCCCTCCCCACTCCAGGGGAAGGTTACTGCAAAACTTGGGTGTCCTCCTGGATACCCGGCTGTCCATGGAAGATCAAGTGACAGCCGTGGCCAGGAGGGCGTTTTACCAGGTTCGCCTGGTACGCCAGTTGCGCCCCCTATTGGACCGGGATGCCCTTCGCACAGTCACTCATGCTCTCGTGACATCCCGACTGGACTATTGTAACTCTCTCTACATGGGGCTCCCCTTGAGGTGCACCCGGAGACTGCAGTTGGTCCAGAATGCAGCCGCGCGAGCAATAATGGGAACCGCTAGGTTTGCCCATGTAACACCGCTCTTGCGCGAGCTGCACTGGCTACCTGTCATCTTTCGGGTGCGCTTCAAGGTGTTAGTTATCATCTTCAAAGCGCTCTATGGCTCGGGACCTAGCTATCTGCGGGATCGGATCCTGCCGCATACTTCCTCACGGCCGATTCGCTCCCACAGAGAGGGTCTTCTCCGGGTGCCGTCCACTAGACTTTGTCAGCGGGCGATGCCCAGGGGAAGGGCGCTCTCTGTGGCGGGCCCTGCCCTCTGGAATGACCTCCCCCCCGATATTAGAACAACCACGGACCTCCGTTCCTTCCGTCTGAAATTGAAAACGCATTTTTTCTGCTTGGCCGGCCTAGGGTAGCCTCTCTTCTATAGTTTTATAGGGTTATATGATTTTAGTATATTGGGGAATTTTAGCGCAGGGTTTGATGTTTAATTTGTTTTTATTGAATTATGTGTATTTCTATGTGTATTTATTGTTTTAACTTCCCTGTGCACCGCTCCGAGTCCCCTTGGGGAGAGGGAGCGGTCTAGAAATTAAATTATCTATCTATCTATCTATCTATCTAAAATCCCCATTTCCTCCCAATCAGCTGGGACTCGGGAGGCAGAGAATAGATGGGGGTGAGGCCAGTCAGCGGTGGTATTTACTGGTTCTCCAAACTACTCTAAATTTCTGCTCCTGGTTCTCCAGAATTGGTCAGAACCTGCTGAATACCACCTCTGATTATGAACTAGCTGAAGTCTGATGACCAGGATGTGAATGATATCTGAAGGAAACTCCAATCTAGGAAAGGGCACAACTGAGGTACCAGATGAAGCTGGTACTTCCAGGCCAGAGCTACCTCCTACTCATTGATCAGGAAGAGTAAATTGGAAAAGCCCCCCCAACTGTGCACCAGAAAGCGCCCAGTGACGGGGTAGCAGGGTGGCAGTGGGGGGGGGGCAGGGCAGTGGTAAGGGGTGGAGCAGCAGTAGCCCTCCACAACAGTCCCAGTTTCTCATACGGGCACTTAAATTAAATTAAATTAATCATCCACCCTTGATATAAAAGATATAACAAATTACCCATAAAAGGGTAGGGTTTTCTTATCTTTTAAAATTAAAATACTATCTGCTTTTATTCAGGTTGATAGTATTTTCACCTCCCAATTTTTCCCAGGATCCCCCCCCCCAACAAAAAAAAAACCTGTCATACACTTCAGGAAGGATGCCACTTGAGCAAAAGATAAAATCAAGCCTCCAAAAGATTTTCATTTCTCGTAAGTTTTCAAACCAGGTTCGCCTGGTGCGCCAATTGCGTCCCCTATTGGACCGGGACGCCCTTCGCACAGTCACTCATGCACTTGTGACGTCCCGTCTAGACTACTGCAACGCTCTCTACATGGGGCTCCCCTTGAGATGCACCCGAAGGCTGCAGTTGGTTCAGAATGCGGCCGCGCGGGCAGTTTCGGGAGTCTCTAGATACTCCCACGTAACACCTCTCCTGCGCGGGCTGCACTGGCTGCCTGTGGCTTTTTGGGTGCGTTTCAAGGTGTTGATTATCATCTTCAAAGCGCTCCATGGCACAGGACCTAGTTATTTGCGGGATCGTATCCTGCCCCATACATCCCTTCGGCCGATTCGCTCACACAGAGAGGGACTTCTCCGGGTGCCGTCCACCAGGCTGTGCCAGCGGGCGACGCCCAGGGGAAGGGCCTTCTCTGTGGCGGGCCCGACCCTCTGGAATGACCTTCCCCCTGACATTAGAACGACCACGGACCTCCGCTCCTTCCGCCAGAAACTCAAAACCCACTTGTTTCATCTGGCCGGTCTGGCCTAATTCCAGCTTTCCCACCTCAGTCTGCATTTTTTAATTTTCTGATTTGGTTTTAGGGTTAAGTTTTTAATTTTTATAAATTTGTACAGGGGTCTATTTAATTCGATTTTAGTTTTATGTATTATTTATTGTAATGGTTTTAATTTTTACCTGTACACCGCCCCGAGTCCCTCCGGGGAGAGGGGGCGGTCTAGAAGTCCAATAAATTCAATTCAAACCCTCTGCATCCATCACTTGCAATTTTAAGATAGTAGGGGACATCTCTGTGATTTACGCAAAGACAACTTCACAACCAACAGCACTTAAGGAAGCAAGGAGAAAGTCCTTAAACCAGAATTTCTGTAAGTGTTTTCATCTCCCCCAAAGAAGCTCTAATGGCTGGATGTTATCTTCAGCATGGCCAACCTGTGAAAAAAAGTCATGGCCATTTGTAGATTAATAAAAAGAGATCTGGAAACCCATATTCTAGAATGTACACATATAAGTTCCACTCTTTCGTTTAGAGTTATTGTTCAGCTTTGGCTAAATCACAGCCGTTCAGTTTCATTCCCTAATCTGTATAAAGGAAATCAGAGTAACTTAATTTACAGGATTCCTCTGCACGCAGATATAATTAGAAGGATGTAAAACACTTCACAGTCTAAAGTTGCTTTGTGAATTGAAATTGGTCATTTACTTGTCTTCATGCTGATTGCCTCCTGGATCTCTTTCGGTAATTGAGAATCCGCAGACTGTCTTTTACAGTTGTTGCTATTTCTTTTCTTTTTTTTAAGGTTTGCATAAAATAATGATCATTAATACCTAATTTTTAAAGAGGAAGCCCAGAGGTAAAACAAGATACAGTAACATAGATTGACTTTTATTATGTAACAGCAACATAATAAATAAATTTATGAAGTCATATGGCCTTTACAAAAAGACAGAAAAGATATTGCACCAAGTTTAGGTACTGGCTATTTGGACTGAATATTTGCTAAAGAAAAGGTGGGGCACTGCACCCAAAGTTAAGCACATTTAAGTCCCTCTAATTTCAGTGGGGAAAAAACTAACTTGGAGTTAGAATCTTTCTCCTTGAAATCAATGGGACATTAAGGCTGCAATCCTTTACACATATACCTGGGAGTGTCTCCCACTGAATTCAGCAACATATTTCTGAGTATATATGCCTAGGATTGCGTTGGGCAGGGCTTAACTTTGCCTAGGCAATGCCCCTGAGAGTTATCATCATTATATACATTTACAGAGTTAAGGCAAAACCAGATAACACTTTGAAAAGGACGGAAGGCTTCAGAAATAGTAGATATCATTTAAAAATAAGAGGGAAGGATTTCCATCTCCACCTGATAAATTTAGCTATATCTAAGGAATGCATTCGGCTGATTTTTTTTTTTTTTTAAGAAGTAGCTACTCTCAATCATTGAACTAAAAGTAAAGTCTAAGTGTATTTTTTTTTTAAAGGAACATGGCTGTTTTGCAGAGGTTTGCCAAAAAAATTGATTCTCTTTACTCTCTGGTAAGCATTTTTTTTAGCATAATAAACTCTTCTGGAACTAGAAAATCCTTTCCATAGTATACAAATTCCTTCAGTGTTCAGAGAACATCCAATTCTGAATCTACAGATTTTTGCAGGGCAGTCCTGTTTGAGTTTAACTATTTGAAAGAAAACATATGTGTGACTCTTAAGAAACAGAATACATGAAAATTAATGGAGTCAAATGCTTATCAGTAACTCTTCCTTTGCAACCGAGCAGCATGAATTTATGTTAATTTTTAGCACAAGGGGGAACAAAGATATAATTCATATATTAATGAACAGTTCTTTGGCAGCTATGTGTTAATCTTGATTGAAGTTTTGATCCAGAAATTCTTAAATTGTAGACCTGGTTGCCAGTCTTTTAAAAATGGAATGGGGGGGGGGGGGATGGGAGGGAAGAGGCAACTATAATTATTAGTTGTCTCCCACAAATCCAATATGTCCAGTTAAGGAACTTGGAATGAATCTTGCAGGCAGCTTCATTCTGTAACATCAAGCATAGATACGTATTGTCTGCTTTTAAGTCTTGCTTCCAATGTCCCGTATTTAGACACACAAAATTGGTTGAAATCTCAGGATGAATTCAAAGAGGGTCAAAATGCCATACGATAGAATCCAGATTTCACCCATGAGAAACCAAGAAAGAAAAATCAATCCAGAGGATGAGAAGATGGTCTTCAGAGAACAGAAGCAATGATTGGTCCACACCTAGGTGAAAGTCACAAGGCGATTGATTTTACAGGGGAAAGACCAAGAAGCCAGAAAACGTGGAATACTGCCATCCGCCAACCAGGTTACCTTTCTCCAGTTTAAGGTAGACCTTATCTTCCTTGTCTAGGTAGAGTAGGACTCCATTTGTGGCAGCTTCACGAGTGACATCTTTGTCCCCAGCAAAAGCTGAAATGACTGGTTTCCCGTTAAGCATCAAGTTCACCTGCCAAAAACAATGATAATTTAAAAATGCTGAAAAGACTCAAGTTAAGACATAGCCATCCAATACTACTAAGGTTGATGGGAAGAGTCCTTAGAAGGCCAATGCTGCCTAGACACTGTTTGCCCATTTCAACATCTTTTCAGAAGTAGCAGGAACAGACAATTAGGTAAATTGAATGTGGGAGGGAGGGAAGTTGAAAGACAGGCAGCAAAGTAGTTGTAGGAGTTGCAATGGTCAGAGTTGCTTGCTTCCAAGATGGGTAGCTATATAAATTGGGAGAGATATGGGAAGATGGAAGGGAGAAAGAGAAGGGAAAGGAGGAAGGGAAGGGAAGGAAAGGAAGATTATAGATGATAGATAGATGATGGAGAGAGGGAGGGAGGGAGGGAGGGATAAACCTGCTTAGTTTTTTAAACTTCAATGAAGGCCAACCAGCTACTGCAGTCTGCCAGCAATTCATTGAACTGATAAACGATGTAAATCAGTTTCTTCTGTTTTGAATTGCCAATACAAGATAAACCAAAAATATTTTAAGGATCAATTACCTTAGTGACTCTTAAACTAACTGTCCCAATACAAATTCATATCATTCCTAGATGGTAGAGGAGCAGGCATACACATGCTTAACATTGAACTGGGCTCTTCCCAGCTGTTGTAGATTTGATGAATTATTGCGCCTTGCAATACTAATTTTGCAAGCTTCTGTATTTATTTCTCAGAAAGAAGTCTCACTTGGTTCGGTGGACAAACTGCCAAATAAGTGAGCAGCAGAGGAGATGACTCTTGATATAATCTTAAATTATTCCCAAATTGGAGGCAAGTTGTAAGCATCACTGAATTTCCATGAAATAGTGAAATAGTAGCAAACATGACATCCTCGGGAATTGGAAAATAGCCCAGAAAGTTCAAAAGAATCATATTTAATTTCAAATGGAAGCTTCCCCCCTTCCTTTAAAAGGAGAGGCTTAACTAGATGGACTATAAAAGGAACAGACAGAAATGTAAGACTGCTTCAGGGAGCTTAGAAATTATTTTAAACATAACCGGAGTTCAAATGAAATACACAATACAGACTAGAAAAGGCATAAACAATTGTGAAATGATGCCAGTAAAAAAAGGGAAGTGTAAAAGGCAAGAAAGCTTTATTTTACAAAGTGGGAAAAAATGGGGAAATAAACCATTAAACAAACTAACATAATATGCAGCACGGGTGGGATAAATAAAAAAGGAATCAGAAGAGCTAATATCCATGACATGCAAACTAATAATAACAGAATCTAAATTCATCAGGGTTAGGGATGAAAGATGACAAGGAAACTAAACTAAGTGAATGGATGCCTAAGGACACCCTCTGGGTTGGAGAGCTAGGCAGGATATTCCTCAATGCCATTTGCAGGGAATCATAAGCAGGTGAAGACATCTGCTTGGGAACACCCTGAAGCAAATGGGGAGCCACTGTGTGAGGCAGAATGCTGGACTGGATGGGCTGTGGCCTGTTCCAGCAAGGCTGTTCTTATGTTCTTAATACCTAATTCATGAGAGCAAAGCAGTAATTAACAGAAGGCAAGTGGTATTTTAAAGTGATATGATAGATTATGGAAGGAGTAGTACCCAATCATGTATTGGATCTGGAGTCTACAGAGGAAGGGTAAACTTCCAATCATATTTTAAGAGGAGGGAATAGGAATTCAAAAGAGCACAGAATTGGTCCTTTCCCATTTCACTCATGGAAACTGTTCACCAACTGAAGCCCAGTTGCATGCAAGCGTGTACACCAGGGGTCTCCAACCTTTGCAACTTTAAGTCTGAAGGACTTCAGCTCCCAGAATTCTCCAGCCAGCAAAGCTGGCTGAAGAATTCTGGGAGCTGAAGTCCTTCAGACTTAAAGTTACAAAGGTTGGAGACCCCTGGTATACCTTATCCACCAAAGTTTTGTTTCCTTTCTTCCTGGATGTGTATCTTTCTGTTTATTCCAACTCTCCGGGCAATTCACTACCATAAATGAAGCAGACTACAAAACACAACAACATTTAAAGCCAAATCAACATGAGAAATAATTGTTAGAAGAAACAGTAGATCAAAGCTAAACAAAACGTTTTACCATTTTCTTAAACATTGAGAGAAAGTGAGAGGCAATTGCATTTCCTTAAAGCTGACAGTCACACACACCTTGACTGTAAACTAAGTGGCCAAGCTAATGGTAAGGATGGCATACTCAAAAGAGCCTCTCATACTGTAATATCAGGAAGAAGTAACCCCATAAATAAATATGTCAAAAGTCATTTAGAGCTTGAAAGGTCAATACCAGCCTTTAAACTGAGCATGTTAAGTAAATGGTAGTCAGGAGACATTTTAGTATAAGGTCTCATAGGATTCCAGTATCTTGCATCAATCGACAACTAGCAGCTTGCCTGCTGCACTTTTGCATCAATTGCAATTTCCAGACATTGGTAAATTCCCAGAAAACACCCTACATTATACAAGATAGAATATAATCAAGACCTGGATAACTGCTGCTATACCCAATCAGCTCAAGAAGGACCAAACTGGCATAATTAGAAGAAATTGGGCAAAAGTGCTTCTCATCACAGCCATCACCTGCATATCCAATGACAGTTGGGCATTAAGGAACATTTCCAGATGTAAGCCTGCCTTTACTGGTGAGTGTGTGATTTTCTCCTTATCAACAGAATCTTTATCTTATCTAGGTTTAATTGCAATTTATTTATCCTCATCTTGCCTATTATTAAGATTAGGCAGTGTTCAAGGAAAGATCGAAGGCAAACGAGGCCCAGGCAGAAAAAGAATATCATGGCTTCAAAATCTAAGGGACTGGTTTGGACAAAACTCAACAGCATTTTTTTGTGCAGCTGTTGATAAAAAAAAGGAACCCCTACATAATTGCCAACATACAATGACGGAGGAGGAGTTGTTCAAGGGTTCTGATTTCTTCCATAGCTCCAAGCATCTCTTCCTAAGCACATCTTGATAGTAAGAACTGACATTATTGTGATACTGAACATCCAAAGCCCATGGTACAATGGTACCCCTCCAGGCGATCAGAGTTGGGCTTTGAATGTCCAGTATCACAATAATGACAGTTATATATATAAGCATTATATTTACTCAGTCTCCAAAACAAGTCATTTATGAGGCACAAAAGCAGTCTCAGTAACATATCCCAAAATAAAACCCTGAAATGGATCCAGAAAAATCTGTTTCATCCTCTCATACTTATTTAATAGAGAAGTCCACCCAACTTCAGAAGACTTTGGGTTGCGTTTAAGCGTTAAAAACAATGGAAACCAAGCAAAATTGAGGACAGAACTATGTCTATCCTGGAAGAAAACATTCATCTGAAACCTAAAGGAGCTTATATTCACCTTAATGCAATGTCTAGAGGAAAAGCATATTTGAAATAATCAGGGTAGAGGCCATGCTGGTCTCTGGGTTGATGCTCTAGGGAGATGCCAAAGGAAAGGTATTATGACCAAGATATGGATGACATTGTTTGATTAATAGGATCTGGACCATTTAGCTGATTGTACTTGAGTTTCATCTTCAGGATCTGGCCTTCTAAAGAGCAGTCAGGGTTGATCTCATCTAGGACCGACCGGTTTGATTGCCTTGCAGTCCAAGGGACTTGCAGGAGTCCTCTCCAGCACCATAGTTCAAAGGCCTCCATTCTTTGGCACTCATCCTTTGTTATGGTCCAACTTTCACAGCCATACATTGCAATTGTACAACTATCATGAATAGTATGGTACAATAATAATAATAATAATAATAATAATAATAATAATAATAATAATAATAATAATAATAATAATAATAATAATAATAATAATAATAATAATAATACTTATAAACCGCTCCCTCTCCCCATGGGGACTCGGGGCGGTGCACAGGTAGAATAAAAAACAGTAAAACTATACAAACAACAGTAAAAATATACAAACAATTTTAAAAGCCAAATTAAACTCAACCTGTGCTAAAATTTCCATAAAACTAACTAAGCTAAAATCTACCCAATAAAACCCCAAGACAGGGAGACTATCCCAAGCCGGCCAGACAAACATTTAAAGATTCATATGCGTTTCTACATGAGAGCTAATTTGCAGATTCCCTGGCTAAAGTGAGAGAATATTAATATTTGTAAGGAATTTGCTTGTTTGCTATTGCTTTCATGTATGAAATCCTCATGTGCAAAGAACTATTTACCCCTCTTAGCTGTGCCCAATAACAACGCAATTTCAGACCCAGGGAGAATAGTTGGAATTGGACTGCAATTTTTCTGAGACTGAGGGGGAAACACGAGGCATCTGTATGATATGCTAATTGATCTTTTAAATACATATTTATTCAATCATCAGATAATCATCTGGAAAATTAACAAATCCCTTTGCGTCCTACATAAGTTAAAATGGCTTCTATACTGATGATGCTGTGTCCCAAATTAGATATGACATTCCATTAAGTTTCTCCTTTTGAACCACAGGAAGGATAGGAAATGCTGTTTAACCCCTTCCCCCCCAAAGGCTTAAATCCAGGAAGCCCTCTCTGGCACCCGCTCAACAGTTGTCTAACATTTTTGACATCAACACACACTGGAAAGCCAAATGGGCTGCTGAACGCCCAGATACAGGCAGTTGCATATCTATGGATCACATCCTACCCCATACATCCCTGCGGCCGATTCGCTCCCACAGAGAGGGACTTCTCCGGGTGCCGTCCACTAGGCAATGCCAGCGGGCGACGCCCAGGGGAAGGGCCTTCTCTGTGGCGGGCCCAACCCTCTGGAACGACCTACCCCCCGAACTCAGAATGACCACGGACCTCCGTTCTTTCCGTCAGAAACTCAAGACTTACTTTTTCCAACAGGCCGGCCTGGCCTAACTCTACCTAGCCTTTAGCCTGACATCAAATTGTTTTAATTGGTTTTTAAGGGTAATAGTTTAATATATTGTAAATTTTAGCACAGGGTTAATAATTTAATTTGATTTTAAATTTTGTATATTGTCTTGTTTATATATGCTTTTTAAATTTCCTGTGCACCGCCCCGAGTCCCTTTTTGGGAAAGGGAGCGGTAGATAAGTTTAATAAATGAAATGAAATGAAATGATATGACCCTACATAAAAGGTGCCAGGTTTTGACCTTCCTCTCCAGCATTGGTCAACTCTCAACAGGATCCGTACACAGCATGGTGTCTGCCAGGACTCATTGTTTGAATGAGGTCTTGACTCTACTCCTCAGTTGATTGTGGGGCTCCTCGACAAAACATCCATCACATTGTGCCTGAATGTCCCTCAAGGCAGGGACCCAGTGTCTGATTTTTTTTCAACATAGACCACCCTGTCCTTGAATGGCTGAGTGGACTGGGCATTAACATTTGAACCACTATAAGTCCATGTATTTGTCATACACTAAATAAATAAATAAACCCCCAGCCGATCTTTCACTGGAAAAGGCCTTTTCTGGACACTTGTTCTCTCTGCAAGGAAGTGTGTGTGTGTGTGTGTGTGTGTGTGTGTGTGTGTGTGTGTGCTGATAAATAAATAAAGGGAAACTAGTATAGATCTATTTCAAGCTATTTAGCTCTCATCAGCTAGCCATACCCTTACTGGGATTTGAACCTGTGAAGTATTACATGTGAGGCAGTTGTAATTGCCACTAGGCCACAGGTTCTCCTCCTGATCAGCTGAATTTGAATTTGAATTTATTAAATTTCTCCCTTACGGGACTCAGGGCGGTGAACAGGCATAGTAAAACCACAAGACATCATATACAAATACTTAAAAAATCGATTAAATTTGGGGCCTGTTCTAAAACCAGGTAAAATTAATTGCTAAAATTACTTAAAATTACTTAAAATCAATTAAAACTACAATTAAAATTACAATTAAAACTACACCAGGCCGGCTGCACGGAATAAGTGCGTTTTCAGGGCCCGACGGCTGAGCCAGGGGAAGAAGTATATACTGTGTCACAACACCCTGGTAAGCCCCAAATATGGGAAGGAGCAGAACTGCTTCCCTTTTCTGTCTTTCGGCTCAACCTAGGAGCCATCCAGGCAGAAAGCTATTTTTTCGTTGCCTTTGTTATATTGAAATGGAGATGAGCACCGTCCCCTAGAGTCGGGAACGACTAGCACGTATGTGCCAGGGAAACCTTTACCTTTACCTTTACATTTTTAAGGCTGTCATTTATTCTCCTAGCAGTATAATATAGCATAATAAGGAGTTGGGAAGTTGGAAAGATGGTATTCAAACTTTTTTTTAAACAAGGATTGTAAAGAAAAAAAAGGAGATGGGGCTTTCTTTGTGCTGTTTCAGCTTTTTTTTTTAAAAAATGTGGCAGATGTCTCGGGGATACAATGCCAGAGAAATGGAGGGGCTTCCCATGGGTTCTATTTATTTTAGTTATATATTCATTTCTTTTATTCCACTCATTACTTCATTAATAATTTAAGGAGGCAAACTTACTTAATACGACTACCTCCTCCTATTTTCCTCACAACAACCACCTTGGATGGGCCTGAGAGATTGCCTGGCCCAAAGTCACCCACCTGGCATTCATGCCTAAGGTGGGACTAGAACTCAAAGACTCCTAGTCGTTAGCCAATATCACTCAACTTGCATTTATATCTAAAGCAGGACTAGAACTCACAATCTCCTAGTGATTGGCTCAAAGTCACCCAGGCCGCTTTCATGCTTAAGCGGGACGAGAACTCACAGTCTCCTGATTTCTAGGCCAGAACCTTAACCACTACACCAAACTGGCTCTCATTTTTAAACAATGCATTTTAAGGAATGCATGGGGAAACCTATGCAAATTCACATTCAATCTCTTGTCAGGTTACTCTTCACCCCGAACACACAGACCACAAACTTTATCAATGCATGTTGCTGTGTGTGTGTGTGTGTGTGTGTGTGTGTGTGCGTGTGTACGTACAGCCCTCAGGTTCCTGAAAAAGCTCCTGCCAGACCCTGATGCCCTCAGAGAAAAATTAAGATTCATTTTGAATATATAAAATGACTATTGTTGACACCCAGCTTAAAGGATAGAAGAGCATCCTCTATGAAACTGAGAGTCAAATTACGTGCATACAAGTAGTCCTCAACTTACGAGCACAATTGAGCCCAAAATGTATGTTGATGAGTGAGAAATTTGTGAAGTGAGTTTTGCCCCATCCTACAACTTTTATTGCCATGTTTGTTAAGTGAATCACTGCAGCTGTTAGCTAAGTAAGTATGGTTGTTAAGTGAATCTGGCTTCCTGTTAGCAACTCTGGGTTCAGAACCAGTATTACAACTCTGGTCCCGTAACCAGTGTTAGTAAATAAATGCGGAATAGTGTAATACACTGGACAGTAAAGAGATACGTTGCTTTAATCACACACAAACTCTAATACAGTGATAGTAAGAAAATAAATAGTCTTTACTTTGTAGCAACTAAAATACTTCTTCCATCCAGAGATTCTAACTTCTCAAACAATAACAGTCCTTCACCAAACACAGAGTTATCTTACAGTAATGCAAAACAAATACTTCTTCAGTCTTCAATCTTCCGCTACTCAGAGGCAAACAGTAAACACAGGATTCAAATGGAATTGAAAAGGGAATGGACTGTGTTCCTGAGCTTCCTTTATGGTAGAGCTGAGAAGCACAGCCAATCAGAATTCAACACAGTTCTTAAAGCTACATATACTCTTTAAGAACATATACTCATATATATTGTCAACCCAATATAAGGCTGAATATCCTAACACTTCCCCCCATTGATATTCCTGGTCAGAAAGTCCCCACAGCGGATTGCATGACCCCAAAACACTGCAACTGTCATACCTATGAACTAGTTGTCAAGCGAGTCTGAATGTCAGTCGCAAGACTATGGGGATGCTGCAATAGTCATACGTGTGAAAAAATGGTCTTAAGTCATTTTTTTTCCAGTGCCATGGTAACCGACACTAAACAAACTGTTGTAAGTCAAGGACTACCAGTATATGCATGATTCCAAAAAAAAACAAAAACCTCCAGAATTTCTTTCTCTCATTGCAGAGGAGGGAAGCCTCTCTTTTCTCAAAAGTAGTTGTTATGGCCACCTGCATAATGCTTTCATAAAGGAATTCTCTATTTCCAGGCTTCATGCCTTGCTAACTTCAGCTCTCACCATTTCGGAGGCATAGGCTATAGACTCATGAGCTCAGGCAATGCAGGAGCAGATTACAACGAAATTGCTCTCAAGCTATTGCAGTAATATATTCAGCGAAATGAAGATAGGCATCATAAGCCTAGGAGAGGCATGCTCTGTTGACCATTCATTTCCCCAGATGCCGTTCCACCTCCTTATCATAGCTCATCTTGCCTTTTTTTTTTTAAAAAAAGAAAAGAAATAGAGGCAGTTGGTTGCAGAAATGTAAGGAGTTTAAAAGTGAAGCCCACAACTAGCATTTAGAATGTCTTTCACCGTGATGTTTATAATCTGCAATGATTCCGAAGCAGAAATGAAAAAGGTTTTTAAAACTACCATCGCACCAAAAAAACTCCTAGCAATCCCTCAAAGTGTAATCACTGCCTTTATAACTTCTTGGCTCCTGGAAAACAATGGACTACATGTAAGTAGCCAACAGAACAACAGAGTTGAAAGGGACCTTGGAGATCTTCTAATCCAACCCCCTGCTAAAGCAGGAAACCCTATACCCGTGATGGCGAACCTATATCAGGCGTGCCAAAGGTGGCCTCACCGAGCCCTCTCTGCAGACATGCGAGCGGTCACCCAGCTCAGCTGCATTGTATATGAGTGTGCATGCCTCCCACCAGCCAGCTGTTTTTGGAATCTCTGCCACGCATGTGGGAGACTTATGTGCATGCGCAGGGAGGGGTGGGGGCCAGGCATGCATGTGTGCAGAGTGTCATGCATGCATGTGGGGGGATGAGAGTTACACATGCATGCTCAGGGGTGGGGCGAGTGCAGGGGGATGCGACGCTCACTCCTGCACCCTGTTTTTCGTTTCAGGAGGCTTCAGGGAGGCCTGCTAAGCCCAAAATGGGGTGTTACATGCATGCATAGGGGTGCGATGTGTGTGCAGGAGGTTGTGCATGCTTGCACAGGGGGAGAGGCACATTGCATTATGGATGTGGGCATGCATTCATGCGCTGTTGTGCACACATTTTTGGCACACGAGGAGTAAATGGTTAGCCATCACTGCCCTATACCATTTCAGACAAATGACTTCTTAAAAACCTCCAGTGTTGGAACTGCCACAACTTCTGGAGACAAGTCACTTTGTCCATGGGCCAAATCAAACCAACCTCATGAACATGGTATCACTTTGTGCCTTCTAAACATACAAAAATATATGACATCATCTTAGAAAGCTGGCTTCGTATTGCAAGGGAAATGATTTGAAGTCCTAAGGCTATTTTCTATCATAGTTTCTGGTCCATTGCTATAGATTTGTTATGACTCAACCCTACATATCTTTGCTTAAAAATTCATTCTTGAGAACATTTATCAATAGCCAATGACATTTCATGCAAAATTGGTATGCCATCATAGTTATGCCACAATTATTTCCTGTCCATTTCTGACCCAAGTTTAAAGTTTTGGTGCCGACCTGTAAAAACCATAATTATTTAGGACCAGTGAGACTAAAGCAGGGGTCCCCAACCTTTGCAACTTTAAGTCTGAAGGACTTCAGCTCCCAGAATTCTCCAGCCAGCAAAGCTGGATGGAGAAGTCTGGGAGCTGAAGTCCTTCAGACTTAAAGTTGCAAAGGTTGGGGACCCCTGGACTAAAGGAACGTTCCCAACCATACTTATCTGTGCACTCAAGCTCTTAAGGATTCTTCGGTGAAACTATTGGAATAGCACTTGTCTGTGAAATGAGGTCAATGATTACAAGGCAGAAGTTCTTGTAAGTTATGGCATTCCCCTTCTAGGATACCACTCATCCCAGGAAGTTTGCTTGGCAATTTGCAGCTCTTCCAGCTAAAACTCTACCTCTTTTCTGTAGCATTTCAGATTTTAACACTGCTTTTGGAACTTCTAAAATCTGCACTGTATTGAGGTTTTCCAAATGGTGTAAGTTATATAAATTGGGGTGGCCTTTACATCTGTTCCTATAAATCAGTGTTTTGTAAAAAAAAAAAAAAAAAAAACAGACATATTTAGCACATATGGGCTTCAACTCCCCAAATTCCCCACTCCACGTGGTCATTGTTAAGAATTTTGGGAGTATCCACAGATCTTACAGTTGCTCAGATTACTGTACAGAGCTACAAAAAGAAATAACACACTGGTATCGTGATGGAAGGTTTTCTGAATTCCCAAGGAGTCAGGAGTACATTTCAGAGGTAGCAAGAAAAGTGCAGTTTAGATAGTTTGTGTGGGAGAGAGAGGGCGAAGACAGCTGCTCCCTAATACTTTCCAGAGTATGTTTGGAGGTGCATGTAGCCTGCTTTGGCAAGATTCTGTCTATAGGTGAAGAACAACAAAGGAAACTGCTTACAAGAATCTCAACAGGTCTTTTTAAAGTTTTTGGAGTCTGATGGTTTTAGATATAGGCGTTCTGTCTGGATAATGTCTCATAAAATATTACTTAGATGTGTGTACTTCTTTTCAAGATCATGCAACGTGTTAATTCAGCTTTATAATGCCTTCTTAAGGCCACACTTGGAATATTGCATCCAGCTGTGGTCGCCACAATATAAAAGATGTTGAGACTCTAGAAAGAGTATACAGAGAATCTGTGCCAACTTAATTTTGGCTGCATTGCATTCCTGGTATTTAATGCTCTTTGATGAGTGAGTTATGAAGAAATTGTGACATAAAACTCAACTTGGTTATTTTGGACAAGCTGACACATCTAGAACGGGAATGTAAGACTGTAATCTGATTTTTCTGTTAAAATCTATTAGTCTTTCTTACCAGTAGCTATCCTTATTGTTTCATTCATGTTTATATTGCATTCTTTTGATATGTTATATATTTTTAATAAAAGACAATATGATGCTTTTAGACCAGGGGTTCCCAAACTTGGCAACTTTAAGACTTGTGGACTTCAACTCCCAGAATTCTGGGAGTTGAAGTCCACAAGTCTTAAAGTTGCCAAGTTTAGGAACCCCTGTTTTAGACTAAAGCTAATATCCAATGTGTATGATGGGATGGGAGGGAGGGAGGGAGGGAGGGAAGGAAGAGGAGGAAGGAAGGAAGGGAGTAAGGGAGGGAGGGAGGAAAGGAGGAAGAAAAGAAACATTAACCATGCTAGCCTCAAAGATTATTTTTAATTCAACATACCTGAATTGTTTGGCTCTGGTAGACTTTAATTACATGAAAATTAAAACTGTATATTCCTTTTCTCGGTGCTACAAACACAGACTCCAATGTAAAGAAATTGCCCACATTTACTAGGATCTATAAATAAAAGAAAAGAAACCAGTAATTAATGGAAGCATTCCAACTCCTGGAAAACAATGAAATAATTATTTTGAATGAACCCAAGTTTAATTACAGGTTTTGCACATTGTTCATCTGACACTGCAGTGTATGCAAATAATCTGATTTTACTTCCAACACCCTCATAATAAGATGTAATGTGTGCTATTATTATTTGAATAAAACCCACTTATTTTCAATTAAAGGTATAGAAATTCCTTCCTCGCATTCTTTAACTTCTCCACATGCTTAGTTGAGAGTAAGCATTACTGAAAGCAACAGGAACCTGCTTCTGAGTATACTTAGAGTCAGGTGACATATTTTTGTACAACCAGCTGACAGGCTGTTCAGTCCCACTACAATTCCTGCTGGGTTTCAAGCAGATGAGTCATCTCATCACATGGAATTGGATTACTTAGATTCCTAAAACATTTGTAGCACAAATCTCCAAGTTGTTAGTTATGTAAGCCTCACCAAAGAATCCAGGGAGATACAAACAGAAGCACAATGAATGCCAACTGTTGAATAAACAGCTGCCCACAAACTTCTCTTACACAAGCAAGTGGATCAAGCTTTACAACACTTCTGAGCCTTCAAGATTATTTGGCCAAAAAATGAGAACACTACAGAATTTCCTTCTGCTAATCATTGGTGCAATGCAAGGCATTTGCTACACTCAATCGATCTGGAACGTGCTCAAATCCACATCCATGGCTCCCAATAAGTATAACTGCCTACAATCATGGCTGTAGAGCCAACCACTTGGAATATAGCAGTGCCAACATTAGGAAGGAGGAGTATGAGAAGCTGGAGAAGTACCAGGGTCTGAAAGAGGAACCAAAGAAGAAGTGGAATGAAAAGATCAAAGTGGTCCCAGTGGTAGTACAAGCATTTGACTCCTACAATGGGAGAGTGACTCCAACTGATCCCTAAAGTCTCAGAGCTCTCTGTATAGAAGAGTGCAAAGTTAGAACAGCTAAGATATTGCGCAGAACCCTAAAACTGCAGGCCATTGATAGAGGACACAAGATGGAGAAAGACAAATAGGGATAAGAAGAGAATTTTTAGATGATTGATTGATAGATAGATGATAGATAGATAGATAGATAGATAGATAGATAGATAGATAGATAGATAGATAGATAGATAGATAGATAGATACCCTGTTTTCCCAAAAATAAGCCCTCCCCAAAAATATTGCAATACAGCAGCAGCCATGGAGTGATCATACTTGCTGCCTCCTGCACCTCAAAAATAAGACATCTCCAAAAATAAGGCCAAGTGCTTTTGGGGGAGGGTCAAAACAAAATAAGATGGTTGGTAGGTAGGTAGGTAGGTAGGTAGGTAGGTAGGTAGATAGATAGATAGATAGATAGATAGATAGATAGATAGATAGATAGATAGATAGATAGATAGATAGATAGATAGATAGATAGATAGATAGATAGATAGGAATGCATGGATGGATGGATGGATTACAGATTACATATCTTGAATTATATGAGCATCAATATTCTTAAGGTTCTCCTGACCTGGAAACAGATTCTTCATTCATCTCAGCGGGAAGGATGACTATGTCTTTATGAAGGATTTTTCCATGGAAAATTCCAACATTTGGTAGCTTGAGAAATCCCACTTAACTTCAGAATGGGTAAGGTGATAATGTAAAATAGGCAAGGCTGCATGCTATGGTTGCTATTGCTGATGTGTTTCTTTGTTTTAAATTGTGTGCAGACTCTTTTAGAGTTTACAGTTCAGTTTGTGAATGCTTCCATCTCAAATTAGCTGTGAATGAGGCTGAGGCTACTAGTAATAGGAAAACATTTAGACTTACTGTATATACCGCTTCATAATGCTTTACATCCCTCTCTAAGCCGTTAATAGAATCAGCCTATTGCCCCCAACAACCTGAGTCCTCATTTTATTGACCTTGAAAGGATGGAAGGATTAGTCAACCTTGAGTCCGTCAGGATCGAACTCCTGGCTGTGGGCAGAGTAAGCCTGCAATACTGAATTCTAACCACTGTGCCACCATGGCTCTAGATCAGCGATGGCGAACCTTTTTTGGCTCACGTGCCAAAAGCGGGGGGAGCATAGGGGTGGTCGTGTGCGGGCGTGCCACACATGCACGCACTTTCCTTCTCTGGTTTGCTGGTAGGGTCATTTTTTGCCCTCCAGAGCCTTCAGGAGCTTTCAGCCCTCCAGAGCCTTCAGGGAAGCCTCCAGAGTGTGAAAAACAGTCTCAAAAGAAGGTTGAAGTCAGCTGGACATGCACGCCGGAGCTGACAGGGCAATGCCTCGTGTGCCCTAACAAAAGGCTCCGCATGCCACCCGTGCCATAGGTTCGCAATCATGGCTCTAGATCAGGGGTCTCCAACCTTTGCAACTTTAAGTCTGAAGCACTTCTGAAGGTTTGCTGGCTGGAGAATTCTGGGAGCTGAAGTCCTTCAGACTTAAAGTTGCAAAGGTTGGAGACCCCTGCTCTAGATAATCCACAAAGTTTCAAAGGCTGTCTGTAGTTTTCAGGCTGCACACTGCCAATCCTACATTAAAATGAAGGTACACCACTTTAAGGTCTCAGAAAGAAGGTGGAATATAGATTCAATAAATAAATAATTATGCAGAAACATTTCAAGCAATTTAAGTGCAAGAAATTATTATGGAGGGGACCAACTGCAGGTATAATTATTCCATGTAACAGCGGTCTATAGTACCTGTGTCAAATATACATCCCAGGTTTTCAGTTGCTGACAATAGCTTAATCTCCTTCATTGGCTTGTGTACAATCCACAGAATCTCAGGCATGTTACAGCTATCTTGATCTTGATAGGGGGAAAATATCCTCTTTGCTTTCACATGCAGTTTACAGTACTTGCAAATCTGGATTGCATTCCTGAACTGGACAGTCAAGTCTCTTATTGTTATTTAGAAATGAAAGGTACCTACGAACTCTTTGCTTTCAGCCTTTCTGAGGTTGGGTTGCAATTTTCATAAGTGCCTCCTTAGGTTTCTATATTATCAAATGAAGTCTTGCTTAGACTTAAATTAGATTTCAGGAAGAGCACAGCAAGACTCTTTTGGAAGAGTGGTGCGGTGGCCTAGAGGTGGAGCTCTCACCTCGCAATCAGGAGGCTGTGAGTTCTATCCTAGGTAGAGACAGGTATTTCTCTCTCTGGGCACAATGAGAATGTATCTGCTGAACAAAATTCCTCATTGGCGACAGGAAGGGCATCCAGCCATTAAACACACTGCTAGCTCCATTCAGTTGCCCAGATTCCACTCCACAAGAGATTATGGGGTTGTTAAAAGAAGATGACAGAAAGATTTTTGGAGGTGTGTTGTATACTCTTTCTTAGGGGAGCTTCGATCAACTTCCATTCTTCTTTCCATCTTCCTTCGTGCACCTTTTCCAATCCCCTTCATTTTCATCAGAACGTGTTAGCTTGGGTTGAATATGATGACTGATAGATTATGACTTCCCTAATAGTATGTTACTTCATCATGATTTTTGTTGTGATGGTGATGATGATTTATTTATATATCAAACTTCTTGATTAGCCACCTCCCTCATAGAGGGGCTCTGGAAAGTGATTGATTTGTCTGAAACAGTATAGGACTTCCTGCCTAGGTGGGAGGTTGGATTAGAAGACTCCAAGGTCCTTCCAACTCTGCTATTGAATTGTATTGCATTGCATTGCATTGCATTGCATTGCATTGCATTGCATTGCATTGCATTGCATTGCATTGCATTGCATTGCATTGCATTGTATTGCTCTTTTTCTCTACAGCCCATAGTAATATTTAAATGAAAGTTGATGCTGGGATGTTAACTGTTGTGTACAGTGTTTTTTAGGATCTAGAAGTTAAACTCAATAAATACCTGACTAGGTCTAAAGTCTTGAATGTGGTTTTAGACATTTTTCCTCAAAATGCTAATAGCAATAACACTTAGACCTATATACCGTTTCACGGTGCCTTTACAGCTATCTCTAAGCAGTTTACAGAGTCAGCCTATAGCCCCCAACAATTTGGGTCCTCATTTTACCCACCTCGGAAGGATGGAAGGCTGAGTCAACCTTGAGCCTGGTGAGATTCGAACTGCCACATTGCAGGCAGGGGGCAATCAGCAGAAGTAGTCTGCAGTACTACACTCTAACCACTGCACCACCACAGCTCTAATGTTAAATTATAGCAGGAAAAAAAGCGGGCGTGAGGAAAGAGCCTGGCTTATCTTTCTGTTAATCAATTCACTTTTAATGATATGAAACTGTAACTAAAACAATCAATGAAATGAATTATGGCCTTCACCTCCGCTATCTTTTCTATGCCATTCTAGCACAGCAAAATATTCACCTACCTGTCCTGTTAGACCGAGTGCAGATATCTGTTGCTCCTATGAAAGAGACCTGTACTTCTAATCATCTGCTAGCATTTGGAATGTTGACATGTTATGAGTTTTAAACAATAGTAATTCCAAAAGAAATCAATATAGAAATCAATTTGTTAGGTACTAATGAAGACCATGGGTCAATTTTATATAAAGCTGAACTTGGTTCATCTGGATTTGGGTGGCCATGTGCCAGCTCTATCTATGAAAAAATATTAACTTATTATTATAACTTAGTCTAATTGCAATCAATAGGTTTTACTGTTCATTGCACTAACATCAGGAAAATTGATGTATCATCGGGCAGATTCCTCAACAACACTTTCTTCATAATCTTAGGATAAGAGTCTCTCTCTCTCTCTCTCTCTCTGCCTCTGTGTGTGTGTGTGTGTCTGTCTATCTGTCTGTCTCTCTTTGTCTCTGTCTCTCTGTGTGTGTCTCTGTCTCTGTGTGTGGCTTTCTGTCTATGTCTCTCTCTGTGTGTGTCTCTCTCTGCCTCTGTCTCTACCTCTATATCTATCTCTATATCTGTCTCTCTGTCTGTCTCTCTGTCTGTCTCTCTGTCTCTCTCTCTCTCTGTATCGCTGTCTCTCTGTCTGTCTCTGCTTCTCTCTATCTGTCTCTCTTTGTGTGGGTCTCTCTCTGGGTCTCTCTCTGCCTCTCTGCCTCTGTCTCTATATCTCTGTCTCTGTCTCTCTCTGTCTCCCTCCCTCTCCATCCCCTTCTCAATTCTACTGCCTCTTGTCTTTTTATTTGTGTTGTTGTAAACTTCCCAGAGACACTTAGCTAACATGGATGGTAAAGAAATTTAATAAATAAATATTTCAACTCAGTCTATGGAGATTCTCAGTCATTCAGGTCACAGTTGTTCCAAAGGTCCTTTTTTTTTTTCCAAGAGGCAATTGGACTTTCTGTTTTTTTCTTTGAAGACGTTTCAATTCTCATCCAAGAAGCTTCTTCAGCTCAGTGTTACAAAATGGCATTCTGGCAGCTGTGAGACCCCAGGAGAAGTTCTGCAATTTCCAGCACTTTTCCAAAATTGGTAGGATATTAAATAGAAGTTTGACATGTCAGTTGATTTATTTATTTATTTATTTATTTATTTATTTATTTATTTATTTATTTATTTATTTATTTATTTATTTATTTATTTATTTATTTATTTATTTATTTATTTATTTATTTATTTATCTATCTCCTTGAATTTGGAAGATTTGGCAGGTTGGGAGGCAGCTTATGCCTTGCAGATAGGTTTAAACAATCCATCTCCCCCTTAAATTTACAGGAACATTCACGGCAATCCTACTCACTTTTGAATGCAGACTCCAATATTCCACACAAATTGAGAGTGGACATCAGATAGTCTGAAGTTGTACACCTGCAACGATTCTGTTTAGAAGACCCACATTGACAAGGTTGTTTTCTAAATAGAAAGAATAATATTTCTTCTTCCAGTTCTGTAACTATCAATGCAAGAAAGCAATGGGTAATTATCCTGACATTTTTATCAATAGTAAAATTCTTGAATTAAATCTATTTTTGAGGACAATTTGTAGTTTAGTAGTATAACTGTATATAATTCTTGTCTTCATTTCCTGAGCAATAAATATCATTTCTCTGCCTATTCCTTACAACCTTAACATAAACCCCACCTGTCCCACTAAGCTTGTGCTTAATCTCATAATCCTTATTGCTTACAAGAATGATAGCTGAGTTCATAAGAGAAACATGCATTTTTGTTCTTTGCTACTCTTGAGCCAATCTCCCCTCCCTAAATCTTTGTTGTAGTTGTTGTGGATGTTGTTGTTGTTGTTGTTGTTGTTGTTATTATTGCTGTTGTTAATTATTATTATTCATTGCATAGTCAGCCTGGGTTTGGCATTTTTGTCTACCTATTAAGTCATTACCAAGGACCTGGGATAGGCAAATCTGGATGTTTGATGGTGTTACAGATATTGTTGCAGAATGGAAGCAGTTCCAAGTAAAGCCGCCTTCTGCAATTGTGTTGTTGTTGTTGTTGTCACACAGTCAGACAGATGTATAGACATGATTTGGCATTTTTGTCCATCTATCAGGTCCTTACCAAGGACCACATATAGACAGGTGTTGTTGTTCGTTAAAGATATTGACGCAGGCTGTAAGCTGTTCCAACTAAAGGTGCCTTTTGCAATTGATTGATATGATTTTGTCAATGCCAATGATGTTCAACTGGTGCTCAGGTTGTTTTGGAATTGTACCCAAGGTGCCCATTGTTGTTGTTGTTGTGGGTCACATAGATGTTTAGACTGGATTTGATTTTTTATTCCCCTAAAGAGTCCTTCCCAAGGATCTGGGATAGACAGATGTTGCTGTTTGATGGTGGTAACAGCATTGTTACAGGCTGCAAGCTGCAAGCTGCTCCAAGTAAATCTGCCTTTTGATAATGGTGATTTTGTTAATGCCAATGGTGTTCACATTATACTCCAGAAGTATTGAGATTGCATCCACAGTGCCTATTATTGTTAACTTTTGCCATGGTTGTTCTAATTCTATTTGCAGATCTCTATATTTTGCAAAAAAAAAATTGCTCCCCAGTTCTTTTTCTTCTATTCGGCTGTCTCCAGATATTGCAATGTCCACTATCCAGACATTTTTGTCTTATTGAATAACTGTTAAATCTAGTCTGTTGAAATCCTAGAGCACTTTAGCTTCTTCATTTTCTGTTACTTGTCTATATATATATACTGGCCATATACTTGCTTTGCCATATCTGTTTTCTATTCTTCATTTGGTCTTTCATGTTTAGTCTCTTTGGTGTTCAGTAAACCTTCATGATATCCTAGATTCAGTGCATCTTTTTCACTGTTCCAATGTCCTTTTTTCTTCTTCAATTGTCTAGTGTACTTGCAACATTCCATGCCTACCTATGTTCCTTGGTAAGTAGGTTCTATCAACATCAATGTAGGGAGGAAGCACATAATTCGTTGTGATTATTGTGACAAGAAGCAATGGGTGTTAACTAATCAAGGAGAGAAGCAACTTAGCCCTAAGGAGAAATTTCCTGACAGTGAGAACAATTAATCAGTGGAACAACTTGCCTCCAGAAGTTGTGAATGCTCTAACACTGGACGTTTTTTAGAAGATGTTGGATAACCATTTATCTGAAGGGGTGTAGGATTTCCTGCCTAAACAGGTTGTTGGACTAGAAGACCTCCAAGGTCCCTTCAAACTCTGTTATTCTATTCTATTCTATTTTGTGGGGGCTTCCTATCCAGGACTTCTAGTTCAGTTTGTGTGAAATCCACAATTTCTGCTGTACATATTTCATGACTGGAATTATCCAGGTTTTAATCTCCTTGGTAGTATTTCCACCAGTGAGTTTAGACCTTAAAATCTTTTTCAATTTTCTATTCATTACTAACCTTCTTCTAGACTTCCATGTGCCTAATGTTGACAGTTTATTATTATTGTTATTACCTGCCTGGCCAGTTTTGCAATCCTCTATCTATTAACTGGGGAATGAGCCCTACTTAATTAAATCACTTTTTTTTAATAAAAGTGTAGAATCCCAAGGCTTTCTATATAATACAGAGAAATTTATAAAAACCTGAATGATGGCTCATGCAGTTCTCATCTCTGCCACAAATTTATCAGAGGATCTAATATAATATGCCTTTCCCAGCTTCTCCTAGCACCAGAGATGTATTAACATTGTGCTTTGGACCTTTTAAAATATCATTTGCCTTTTCATAATTTGTTGCCTTTAAAATTGCTTTATCATTTTATTCTGCTCTTTGTGTGTCTCCCTCCAACTCTGCCCTGTTATCTTTTTACCAGAGGGCACTGTTCAAAATAAATGTAACGTGCTGTGAAATACCCGCTTTGCATATTGTACATTTTAGTTTGCCTTTCAATTAAATTCCACACAGTCATGAGCCCTTTCTTATATATAAACAGGTCACCCTCTGAAGTTCTCAATAAACTTTGACGGAATAACAGCCACCTAACCTGTGCTGTGCATGTAAGGCCTATTTTCTTCAGCAGCCCTTTCTCAATGCGATGCCCTTCAAAGTTTCTGACCATAACACCCATTAAATTCTGGCCACTAATCAAACTACAAGGGGCTGACAAAAAATGTAGCGTAACATATCTGGAAAATAGAGGAACAGAAGACCCTCTTAGTTCATTTGCAAAGGATGGAAAAGGATTGTGTCTTGTGAACTAGATTATCCACTGATCTTTTACAGCCCAAGTGTGTGTGTGTGTGTGTGCGTGTGTGTGTGTGTGTATGTGTGTATTTCTATCCCTGAATAAATGCTACCGCATAAATTTATCAATGCTCCTGTCCAAAATAGTTTCTTTAGATTACATACAGATAACTGAGAAATTAAAATGAATAATTTTAGATCCAGTACAAGAGTAAACTTTGCAAACAGCCAAATGATAAATCATTATTATTATACTAAAAACTACATATAGCATATTATTTAAACAATAATGCTATATTATCATAAAAGTTGTGAAATGTAATATTGCATACTCTGTGACTCCACTATCTAAAAATATAATACTGCCAGTAACAGGAAGAATATTCTGTTCATATCTTCTTTTGCTCTGCAGGAAAAAAAATTGTAAAAGTTCTACTTGGGTCGTTTTCATAAGGCAAGTGGCAATCTTTCTCCTGTGCCTCGATATCAGCAACATCAGTGAAATATCATCCACTTCACCCCATCTATTTGACCACCTGCCTAAATACATTTCTGTGAGCTTAAACTCCATTCAATGGGACTTTCTTCTCAGTAAACATGTATAGGATTGGAGTCTACCTTAGCAATATGTTTTGGGATCATTCAGGGTAGGGACGTACTTTAGTTGTCATGACAATTCCACAAGCAATATCATTTGCATATAATGAGTAACATATGCTGGCTAATATGTCCAGTAATGAATGTGAAGATGTAAATGAAACATATGAAGGCAAGAAGTGGATCATAAGAAAACAGGACGCTAAAACTTTGCAGAAAGAGTGGGGCATTTTTAAGAGGTACACAACTAGCAGAGGGGAGAAGGATATAATTGAAGCATATACTTTTAAAAGTCATCTCTTATACATCTTGTATCTGGATAGAAGTGGGGAAATACTGATCTTTTGCCTTCTGTCCCTTCCACTGGGAAACAGGTAGCTGTCATGGTGTTCCACCATCTCCATGTATCTTACACTACATATGCACCTGACTTCTGATCCCTTGAAAAGGTTAATGACAATGTGACTGAGTTGGTTACAAGATTCCTAGGACTCTTTAACACTCAGGAGAAATGCAAATCTGTCAGCCTGTCAAATAATATGCCTTGAAAAAACTAAAAAATAACTTGTGGGCTTAATTAAACCTTTCAGCTAATATTTGCAAGAATCTGCTGTATCTACAGTTCTATAAGAACACATGATTCATAAACAGCTGATGGTAGGATATTAGATATGGTACATGGATTTTAAACCAGAATTGACATGATATAAACTCCAATGCCTTTCTGTCTTCTCCTTCAAAACATGGATCGTTGCCAGTCCAGAAATTGCATCCTGTAAATAGCACCACTTTCAGCAGGAAAACTGACACATTGGTTTAATTTTCCTATCGAAACAGATTGATTATATTGAGACGCATTAGATAAAAATTGGTAATGCAATATGTTATTTTGAAAAGTAAGAGGAATACAATTTTTTTCTATTTTTCTGAAAAATATGGGTAAAGGAATTATTATTATCTATTTCAGGAATGGATTTGGAAGAAGGGAGGAGTGCAGAAAGTCCTTCCAAGGTTGCAAAATTCTGCAGTGATGCTACTAAGGTGCAGTGAATTTTCCAAAGGACTGCCTCCATATTTTACTAGTGAGATCTGACTCAGTTTCATTGCTACATTATCTATATCCATGCCAAATACATGCTGATTTAACAACAGAGTAAGTCCGGTGTAGGAAATAGGTTCTGTTGGGGGCAGAAACCTCATAAAAGATTTGAAAGATTTAAGATTGAAAGATTTGAATGATTTTGAAAACTCATGAAAGATTTAAGCTGCTGGTGAATCTGATTGCTTAATCAACTGAAGAGCTTCTGGAGATTTGGAGGTTTTCTTGAAATATTTTCACTTTATCTCTCCTCCCTCTACTTTGAAGCCTTTAACAAATTTCTAAGGTTTTTTTTTCCAGGATATCAAAGTTAAATTAAAATTCCAAAATCTTATGCATTGCTCTTTCTAAGTAAACATTCTCAAGAATAAAGTACAAGGATATGTAAGGAAGTTGATTTTTACAGTCTTCCTTCAGTATGAACCTTTTTGAAGCATTAAATCATTCCTGTATTGTCTGGTATTACCTCATTTATTCCAGCACATCAAGAACAATAAAATTGTTACTTATGTCATAATATGAGACAGATTATTTTGTGTGTGTGTGTGTGTGTGTGCGTGTGCATGTAGTCCTAACTGTCAGAACTTATTTAACCCTCCATGTGCCTTTAAATGTAAAGTGGAAATGTAGAAACTGAAATAAGTACGTAATAAAAAAAAATAAAACATTCTCAGAGGAAAGCATGAGTGAAATCGCTATCCATCTTAAGAGGAAAAACAAAAACTAAACAGAGCAACTGAATGGACCAAAAGCTTTTATCTCCAATTCCTAAGTTTCAGCCCACTCCTTTCAAAGGAGGATTAAAGAGTTTGCAAATCAACTCCACCTGTTGATTCCCACCTACTGTCCTTATCCTATCTCATCTCACTACTGTAAGCAGCTGCCTCTCCCTCCACTTTTAACCTAGTCCCTTTTCCATGGGTGAAATCACTTTAAAAAAAACCAAAAACCAAAACCTTCCTGTCTTAAACAAAACTCAGGCAAAACCAACTTCCCAAAAATGTCATAAGTAGAAAGACATTCCAATCAGTTCCTTCCAACAAAAGATACCAATTTATGTTCTTTTTACCTGATCAAAATAGATTATCCTGGTTTTGTTGCTCATCTCCGAAGGCTCATGGTTGGTACTCCTGACTGCTGAGAAAGCGACCTTAGAATTAGCAGCCCGTACAGAGATCCCCAGAGGAGAAGAAGAAGATCCCTTAGAATCAGTCGCTGGGTTGGAATCGCAAACTACCAAGCATTTCCCTTCCAGCACGATGGGTTCCGTGTCATTCTGCGCCCAGACGGGGAAAGCGGAGAGAGCCAGAGTTAGGATGATGGTGGGCACCATGGACAGCGCCCTGTTTAAAGCGCCCATGTTCAGCACCAAGAGCGGCGGACAGCGAAGCCTTGCGCGGAGCGCCCCAACGTTCCTCTCCTTCCACCTCTCTCCACGCTTACACAGACCACGCCACAAAGCCAGCTCTAGCAGCCCTACCAGCAGCGGAGGGGGAAGGAAAAAAATCACCACTCTTACACAGACAGAGGCACACAGGCACACACACACCGCTTGCTACCAGCACAGCAGCAGCAGTAGAAGAAGAAGCTTCTTCTGAAAATGTTCAACATTTCCAGCGGAAAAAAAGTCTGTCAGATTTTGGAAGGAAGGATCCTTTAAAAAGCAATTGGAAATGTGCTTCCCAACACCTCCTGGACCAAATCAGCTCTTCCCGGTGCCCCTTTCTTTGCCATTGAACCCCCCCACTCCCAGAATCCAGGAGGAGAAAGCTATGGCGGGAGAGGGGGGGGGAGCCCTAAGGTGAATTATTGACGAAAGAAAGCGAGAGCGAGATCAGGAAGAAATAAAAACATTTGACGTAGCAATGAGTCGTCTCATCTTGCCCCCCATTCTTGTCCTGCAGGGATTGAGCCGACGCGCTCAACTATTGATAGCAGAGACCTTGCCTTCCAAACTGGCTCAGATACTGTGGTGGAGCTCGTTTGCCAGGATGCTTTGAAAAAGCGAAGTTCCCTCGCTCTTTACCACGATTCCCCCCAGCGTCACGGCATACAAAAGCACGCCCAGCCCTCGCTCGCTCGCTCTCGCTTGCCCTCACTCTCTCTCTCGCTCGCTCCAGCTCGCTCACTACAATTGTCTTTAAACGGAGCGTCTAGCAGCAATGCAGGCAAATGGCATTCTCCGAGGCTACCATTCCAAGCATAACTTTGTCTGTTGTTTTAAGGCGTGTTAGAGCAATTGCCTCCCCCCGTCCCCTGTGTTAAAAATTAGCGGTTGGCCCTTCCGCTCGCCTTCGCAGGTTTAACTATTGAGCGATCGTCAGTCCAAACGCTTATTGCAATGCGGTATTTAGACGACAACCCTCAACGTGATTGTGAGGAAACAAAAGCCAGTGAAACAACGAGATTTGCTTCCGAGCAGAAGTTTAAGGAATCGGGTGGCAACTCCCCCCCCCCCCCCCCACAGATTCGAAGTTTTGAGTTTCGTTTAAAATGTTTATGGAAGTATCAACCTGCAGGTTTCAGTGTAAAAGTCAGAGAAACCGACCAACAATCAAAAATGTGGGATAAGGTACTCTGCACCTAAAGGGAGAATATTTTCAATACCTGTGCATAAAACCTTTGATTAAAAACCATTTTAATATTCATGATATGACTAAAGATCGCTGTATGCATTAAATGCTTCAGTTTCTTGAAGAAACAACACAACAGTGTTTAAACTGAAACAAAAGTAATAGTTTGTCCCACTTTCCTGTTGAGATTGGTGGGTTTGTATTCTAGTGCACTGCCTAGTGGTTCTTTCTGAAAATGTTTCCGTTAATTTATTTATCCTGCACAACAGAAGGAAGGATACCTTGAAGAAAAGTAACAATAGCAATAATTGTGTGCAGTAGCGCTCCAAGATTGTTTTCTCTGTCTAACCTAGGTTATTCATTCTTTGCAACTTCCTCCAATAAAGGACACAAATAGAGTTCATATTTGTTAAAGTCTTTGAATGAGGTAGCAGGTGGTATTCATTTACGGAAGCATTTATACTTAAGATTCTTAAGGTCCCTAAATGTATTTTGAATAATATAACAAAAACATAATACTTCAATTTTCTTCTCAACAGTTATGCGCACAATTTTAATCAAACCTTTCACTCTAAGATTTCATTATATTCCCCTTCTTTCTATAACCTATTATTTCTAATCATCAAAACTACAAAATCATTTGCCTTCTTACACAAAAAGTCCATACTGAGCCAGTAACAGCAAATAAAAGGACATTTTATATAATAGCTTAATGGCAATCAGCTTACATAAAACAAATCAATTTTCCAAAGGTGGCATGTCACCATTAGAAATCCTTGCTTTTCATTGCTACCACTATCAGTTTTGATCACGGCAGGACTGGGTATACATTTGAAAGCAAATGATGTAATAGTGTCAAGTTGAGATTGTGTAGCTTTCACTTGTATGGCAACATACTTTTTGGCAAGTTCTTAATTCTGTTTATTGATAAAATTAATAAAAAAATTAAAGGCAAGAGTAATGTTTTATATTGTTGCTATTATAACATTTATTCCAAACTTTTCTAAACTAATAATGTTCAACATTCATTAATAATTAAACTGTGCAATATTATTTAATAAACCAAAATGATACAAAATTGCCTGCCTGCCTGCCAGCCAGCCAGCCAGCCAGCCAGCCAGCCAGCCAGCCAGCCAGCCAGCCAGCCAGCCAGCCAGCCTTCCTCCCTGACTTCCTGCCTTTCTTCCCATTATCAGCATTATTATTCATCATATCAAGACAGAAGGACTTAGGCTAGATGTGAAAAACATGTTTACTAATTAAAGATTGAGATATCATTGGCTTATTACTTACATATCACTCTCATGGAAACACTAAGTTACTGAGTCCTGCTAGACTGAGTAATTATTGTATTGTTGTGTTCCCATGATCCAAGTAGAATATAGAATAACTGAGTTGAAAGGGACCTTGGAGGTCTTCTAGTCCGACCCCCTAATTAGACAGGAAACCCTATAAACCATTTCAGGAGCATTTACAACTTGTTCCACAACAACCTGTTGGCAAGTTGTTCCACTGATTAATTGTTCTCACTGTCAGGAAATTTCTCCTTAGTTCTAAGTTGCTTCTCTCCTTGACTAGTTTCCATCCATGGCTTCTTGTCCTGCCCTTTGGTGCTTTGGAGAATAGCATGACTCCCACTTCTTTGTGGCAGCCCCTGAGATATTGGAACACTGCTATCATGTCACCACTAGTCCGTTTTTTCATTAAACTAAACATACCCAGTTCCAGCAACCGTTCTTCATATGTTTTAGTCTCCAGTCCCCTAATCATCTTTGTTGTTCTTCTCTGTGCTCTTTCTAAAATCTCAACATGTTTTCTTACATCGTGGTGACCAAAACTGGATGCAGTGTTCCAAGTGTGGCCTTATCAAGGCATTATAAAGTGGTATTAACTCTTCATGTGATCTTGATTCTATCCCTCTGTTTATGCAGCCTAGAACTGTGTTGGCTTTTTTTGGCAGCTGCAGCACACTGTTGGCTCATATTTAAGTGATTGTCCACCAGGGTTCCAAAATCCCTCTCACAGTTGCTACTATTCAGCAAGGTACCGCATAGAGGTAATCTATGTTGTCCTCAACCACCTTCGGTAGCCTCCCATGGGAATTAGGAGCAGAAAGAGGATGTATAAATATCCCCTCTCCCATTTTATCACCATGTCTCTCACCTGGATTGAGCCACTACTGACTTCCATCACCCTATTTTTAAAAGCAGCAAGTGATGGATTTCCAGCTATATTTTGCACTGACTGTGCTCCCTGCCAAAATGTGCTTCCTGATCATGGCCAGTCATTTTCCAACAGTCCACTGAAGGAAATACCTCCTTAGGGAAAGCAGCACATAAGGCTAAATCAATCATGCACCCAAAGCCATGTGAGGTCATTGCTGTTATTCAACATGGACCATCAGTTTCTTATAACAATTAAGTTTCTGAAGATGATTTGTGGAAATTTTCTAGCCTGTTCGTGACCTCTGGACATTCATGCATTATAAACATACTCCATTTATTCTGCTCCTGTTTGTGTTATATAAAGCTCAGCAAATAAGTAAACAGTCAATGAAAATTGCTGAAAGCATGAAATAAAAATAATATCTAAATCTCATTTACATCACCACTATCCATTCTCCCTCCCCATTCCTTCCTGTCCTTGCAAACCATCTGTGCTTGCATTACAGAGTCCTGCTCATTCTACAACACCACCCAAGATTCACTAAAAATAATTCACTGCATACAAAAAGGATGCAAATATTGACATCCAAAACCAGTGCATTAACTGTCAGCACAGCCAATTGTTATTCTTTTATACATAGGTTTTACCAGAAGTCCATTAGACCAGGGGGCTCCAACCTTTGCAACTTTAAGTCTGAAGGACTTCAGCTCCCAGAATTCAGCTCCACCCAAAGCTGGCTGGAGAAGTCTGGGAGCTGAAGTCCTTCAGACTTAAAGTTGCAAAGGTTGGGGACCCCTGCATTAGACAACAGTGCCCATCTTTTCCTTATTCCCTGATCAACATTGTTATCCATAGGAGTGGGCCAAGTAGGAAAGGGATGAAACATACAACTTGACATGGTAACCCTTAGTGATGCACTTGTGCCAAGGTTTCCACTGTGGCAATGCAAAGTTCAGCATTCATTTGTCACCACAACTTGTAGCACACATCTGTGCTATTTCACATTGAACCATATTCTAAAGAATCTGTTTAATTTTGGGCATGCTTTGCTTCCATTATGTACTACTTTACAGCATGCAACAACCAATTCTCATCTTTCTATTAACTGAAAACCTTCCATAATTCAAGGCCATTCACTTTATCATTTGCTTTTTCACAATTGCTTAGGCTTAAAGTTTAATCCTCTTTGTGGGTCATCACTGCCTCTGCCTAACTTCTCAAAGGACATCTCTGTGCTTCTACAGATGTGACATAAAGGCATTCTATTTTTTTTTCAAATTTTGCTCACTGTTTCCTCTCCTATCCTGTAATGATATATGAGAATGACCTTGGGAGATAGGGGAAAGAGTTGCAGCCAGGGGAATGGCAGCTAAGCCTGCAGAAGGAACGTGGGCATAGCAGATGTCTGAGAATGGACCAGTGGTGAAATTCATTTTTTTTACCACCGGTTCTGTGGGTGTGGCTTGGTGGGAGTGGCAGGGGAAGGATACAGCAAAATCTCCATTCCTACCCCACTCTGGGGCCAGCCAGAGGTGGTATTTGTTGGTTCTCTGAACTATTCAATATTTCCGCTACCGGTTCTCCCGAACCTGTCAGAACCTGCTGAATTTCACTCGTTAAATGGACTCTTTCTAGTTTCTTGGTCTGTGAAGGTTATGGGGAAAATACACGATTGCAAGGTTCTGTTAATGTAACCTTATAATAACTTAGAATTAGTTCATTTAAGCATGCTTCCTGTCCGAACTATCTTGCAAGGCTGACATATCCTTTCAAATGAAATTCTGCCAAATTCTTTCTGGGTAACTTAACAAATTAACCACTTCATGATTTTTAAATTCACATTTTACATTCACTTTTTCCTTTATGTAAAGGAGGAAATAATACCATTCTTCCCATCATTAGTCACAGTTGTGCTCTGCACACTCTATTAAATGAATGATAGACACTCTGAGCAAACTTCACCCACATCTACCTGTTTCTCCAATTACATTATCTACATCTGAAGTTTTCTATTTTTCAATGTCCCTATAGCAATTATGATTTTCTTTTCTTTTCTTTTTAAAAAAAAAAGATCTAATATTTATTGTTTCATTTTTATTTTAGGTTTTGGTGTTTCTATAATTCCCCTATAAACCTTTGATTTTCTCATTCTACCATTCCCAAATTTCACTTTTGTCCCAAATAACTTTACTTCTTTTTAATTCAATTCAATTCAGATGGAGACTCCTTGTTTAGCCCTTTTCACCAACTTTCAAAAAAGTTATATTTCTCTGCCTCTATAAGTCATAAGCATGTCTTACTCTTTGACTACATTTTAGTGACGACAGGTAGTCTTTGACTTACCAACATTCATTTAGAAACTGTTCAAAATTATGGTGGCACTACTGAAAAGTGACTTAACACCTTTCTCACACTTACAATCATAGCAGAGTCCCATGGTCATGCAATCACTATTTGTGACTTTCCTAGCTGGCTTCTGACAAGCAAAGTCAATGGGGAAGCCAGCAGGGAAGGTCTTATGTTGCAGCCAAGTGATGTCTCACTTAACAACCATACTGATTCATTTAATGATGCATGGCAAAATGGTCATAAAATTGGATGTTATTAGAGATGCACAGAAGTTATGTGAGACTGGTGGGTATACTTTCTAAAGGATATATTCTAGAGTGATGATTTTTCCTTTTTATCTTTATTTTTTTGTCTTACTGGTACAATGCCATTTTATACTTTTGTTCTACATATAAAAGGATGTAAAGATAATCAATTAAATTAAGGTTGAGATATAATAATTGCAAAAATGGATATGGAAGAAATATATGGATTTCTATGATTAACTGATACAATTTTCATGATCTGTAATTTGTAAGGGAAAATGGTTTTTTGCTGATGGAATGTTGTTCTATATTTCTGGTGTTATATATAAAAGGATTAATTAAATTGAGGTTGAGATGTAATAATTGCAAAATTAATATGGAAGAAATGTATGGATTTTTGTGATTAACTGACATAATTTTTATGATTTCTAATTTGTAATGGAAGATGGCTTCTTATGTTCTTTTTTTTTTAATATGCCTGCCTTATTTGTGTTTTTTCAAAATAAATAAAAAAATACTGGGGAAAAAATTGGATGTTATCGTGAGATGACTCACTTAAGAACTATGTTGCTTAACAACAATATTTCTGGTCCTTATTATGGTTTTAAATTGCGGACAAGTTGTATGGGTTTTTTTTCTCTGTACATTGGATCTTTCTCTTATCTTCATTCCCTTATTCCAGGGGTGTCAAACTTGATTTCATTGAGAGCTGCATCAGGGTTGTGTTTGACCTCAGGGGGCCAGGATGGGCATAGGCATGGTGGGCATGGCCAGATTGACATCACTCATATCAGGGGCACCTGTGGACTGAAAGCTCTGTGAACAAAAACGGGCTCTCACGTTCCATTTTGAGCTAGGACAGCCTCCTGCAACTCTCAGTGAAAATGGAACTCAGAAGGGCTGCACATGGGACTTGCAACAGGGTGGGTTCCTGCCAGCATTACTACCAATTCGGTGTGCGTGCGCATTCGCATCTAAAAAGGTCTGTGCATGCGCACAACATTAGAAAAGGAAAAAAAATTACATTTTTTCAATGAAGATAGTTCTGCTCATGTGCAGACCAGAAAATCCAGCTGGTGGCACCAAGCATAGGCTTACTACCTACCGAGTTACTACCTACTCAGCTGAACTGGTCCGAACTGGTAGGAACCCACCTCTGCCTTGCGAGCTGTGTTTTCAGCCAGGACGGCTTCCTGTAGCTATCGACCAGCAAAGATGGAGCTTCTCTGAGCTCTGTTTTGCTGGCAGAGGCACCATGGGCTGGATCTTTATGATTTTCAGGACAGTCCCATGGGCCAGCTCTAAGCACCCCATGGGCTGAATCAAGCCCCTCAGGTCTTAGACTTTTTCTCATCCACAATACCATTCATCCCAGCAAGAATCTTTTTTCACATCTCCTATTAGTACATATTTACATTTGTCAACCAATCACCACTCTCATTGATGGCATATAATTCTTGCACATTTGGAAAAGGGCTGAAATGGGCATCTTGAAATATAATCTTATCCAGACAATTACAGCAACTCTAACCCTAACCTTGACCTCCACAGGACCTGAAGCTTTTGTCAAACTGAAAGCAACATCCCTCTGTCATGACTCAAGCGCCACTCCTTTTCTGGGTGCATATGAGATCATGATGCAAATACAAAAGGACCAAAGCAATGTTGACTGTCCTTCCCAGTGCTTCTATACCCAGTCATTTGAGTGGGAAATAAGAGGCATAGGAAGATTTTTTTTTTAAAGACAATTTGCTGGAGTAGCCTGTATTCTACCTCTGCTTCAATAAACGTGTCAGTGTATTACAATTACAGTGGAGCGACATAGTTATCTCTTTATCTCTAGCAATAAAGCTTTTTCAAACTGTCCATTATTCAGCATGCAGTGGGATTCCGGTAGTTTGGAAGGAGTAAAGGACAAACAAAATGTTTCTCCATATAGGTACAACTCAGTATCTGCAGTGCAGAATTATGAGTCGGATCAGATCAGTCTCTTTGTACATGAAATGGACATTGTGTTACTGGCTTTATTGGCTCTTAACTCTAAATTAAGGCCTGTTTTAATGTTCAGTGCTTTCTAGCTGCTGTGTACATTAGCTGGTTGTTCTTGGGATGACTATGTAATCAGTTCAGCTTTGGAAGCAGCTGTTTTCTCAGTGGAAGTCTAATTTCTCTGACCTGGTTCTCACATTTTCCCATGTAAGGAAGACTGAGAATCTCCACAAACATTTTAAAAAATTAAGTTAGGACTTAACTGGCCTTAAATACAGGTAGTCCTGGACTGGTGACCATAATTGAGTCTGCAATTTTGGTCGTAAATCATAAGAATGATAAAATGGGTTGCCGCATGACTGTGACCAATTTTACCAGTCTTTTTGTAATGGTTGTGAAGCAAATGCCATGGCCTTTAAGTGAACACCATAGTTTTTAAGCAAATCCATTGTTCACTACAGGGAGCTTTTGGTGGAAACTGGAAGTAAATATCTACTTCTGATGAAATGGCATAGATTAAAGTAATATAACTATAGGGTGTTGCGAATGGCCATAAATGCAGGTCAGTTAGCTCAGCACCCAAAATACAGTTATGCAAGAGGGGCCTGGACATTATAATGTCAAAGAGTCACCAAGCAACCAGTTATAAGTCAAGAACTCCTTGAGATCTGTTTTCCTCTTATATGCTAGGTATATCCATGCAACATACTTAACCAGGCCATGTAAACATCTCTCATTAGCACTTGCTCTACACACATTAAAATTCTTTGTTTGGGTTATTTTAGTGAGATAGTCTATGTTAATTCAACCCACTTGGTTAACTCAATCAACATTTAAATATGAGCCAGCAGTATGCAGCAGCTGCCAAAAAAGCCAACACAGTTCTAGGCTGCATAAATAGAGGGATAGAATAAAGATCACATGAAGTGTTAATACCACTTTATAATGCCTTAGTAAGGCCACACTTGGAATACTGCATTCAGTTTTGGTATCCACAATGTAAAAAAGATGTTGAGACTCTAGAAAGAGTGCAGAGAAGAGCAACAAAGATAATGAGGGGACTGGAGACTAAAACATATGAAGAACAGTTGCAGGAACTGTCTATGTCTAGTTTAATAAAACGAAGGACTAGAGGAGACATGATAGCAGTGTTCCAATATCTCAGGGGTTGCCATAAAGAAGAGGGAGTCAAACTATTCTCCAAGGCACCTGAGGGGAGAACAAGAAGCAATGGGTGGAAACTAATCAAGGAGAGAAGCAACTTAGAACTGAGGAGAAATTTCCTGACAGTTAGAACAATTAATCAGTGGAACAGCTTGCTTCCAGAAGTTGTGAATGCTCCAACACTGGAAGTCTTTAAGAAGATGTTGGATAACCATTGGTCTGAAATGGTGTAGGGCTTCCTGCTCAGGCAGGGGATCGGACTAGAAGACTTCCAACGTCCCTTCCAACTCTGCTACTGTATTGTAACCCATTGGGCAAAACCAGAAAATAAGCCAAGTCAATAACCAGGTGGCGATAGGTTGTGTGTGTTAGGAGTAAAAACACCCCTGCTGGAAAATAAAGGCAGAATACTGCAATATACCGGACAGCAAGAGATATGTTGCTTTTAGCACACATTAACTATCAAACACTGATAGTAGAAAAAATAAATACTTTACTTTTGTAGTAACTAAAATACTTCTTCCAAACAGGGATACTAACTCTTCCAACAATAAACAGTCCTTCACCCAAACACAGTTATCTTACAGTCAAAACAAACAATGATACTTTTTCCATCTTCAGCTCCTCCTCAGTGGCAATCAGGAAGCAAAGGAAAGCAAAAGGGAATGAACTGTGTTCCCAGCTGCCTTTTATGATTGAGCTGGGAAGCACAGCCAATCAGATTCAACACTTTTAGGTAGTTTTAAATTGGGTTTTTAAATTTTGGTTTTAGCGCAGGATAGGTTATTTAATAGTTTTTTAAATTATATTTATTGTATTTTGTATGTTTTTAAATTTTCCTGTGCGCCGCCCTGGGTCCTTCGTGGAGAAGGGCGGGATATAAATTTAAATAAATAAACATAGTCCTTAAAGTTACATATACTCTTTAAGTATCCTGGCTTATATATATTGTCAACCCAACATCAGGATAATTATCCTAACAGTGTGGATACAGATCAAATTGATTTTAGTTCATTCTCCTTCCACTTTCTAATCATACTTCTTCTATAGGTAGTCACTTAAAATACCTCTTTTTATTTGCAAAGTTGAAGACTAGTCCATTACAGCTACACAATGCCATGAAGGGAGGTGACTTTAGCAGATTATCAAGGACCTTAGCATCCCTGATCTATAATAATGTCATTGGCAATCCTCCTTGTCCCCTTGTCTTCTCTTCTCTGACATGGCATCAATTGTCATGTCAGCCGGTTGCAGCTCTGCCTTTATTCTCCCACCCTGGCCCACCACACTTCAAATAATTAAAACTGGCTGAGATGTATTTCCATGAAAGTGTGAGTTCTCTTTAATTTAACTGCTTATATATAATACAGTCCAATTAGCTAGCACAGCCTTTTATTCTTGAACTTTGGAGATGAGATCATCATCATAAACAATATTTTCAGTTTAAAATTCGCAGGATTGCGGATTTTAGCATGCCCCGAGCTCTATTTTTCAAAGGAGAAAGCAATGTTATTATATTATTACATTCAAAAAGTGCATTGATTCTCTCTTAAGTGCCTTGTGTGTCAGCAATGCCATAAAATAAATTTATCCCTTGCTGTAGGATGAAGAGAAAAGAAAGGTTGATTAAAAAAATATCAGCATGTTAACTGCACCCAAACCGTGTTCTTAATGTGGCCCCTAGTGAACTTTTCAAATCTTACTACAATTCTAGCTTAGGTTTTGTTTATAGTTTCCACTTCTAGAGAATAAAACAATGAATGCCTGTGTGCAGGATATGTAAGTGCTGACCTGGAAGGCAAACAGCACTAATTTATTTTTTTATTTGATTTTTATCATGTCTTTATTACTTTATAAGTACCCCAATGAATGACAGAAGATTTGACAGAGCATTTAAATTAAATTTTATTTTTTTAATTTTATTTCTACATCACCTTTCTAGTCAAATAGATACAGCTGAATGTATCTAAAAGGCAAGTGAGAAAAAATAAGAAATTATGCGTATTAATGCACATCTACACTAATGTATAGAATTGCAAAGGCAAAAACAGATGCATCGGCTATGAGAAAAATCCAACATCTATTTGAGACAATGCATTTATCAGGTTTAAGAAACAATGTACAAGCTTTAGACCAGAGAAGAAAAATGGTGTGAATTCAACTGCTTGATTGGAAGAATTGAATAATGATTTCGGATTAAAGAGACAACAAACTTAATCAGTTTATGTGATCCATTCTGAATTTCCCATTTTCATTACACAGAAACCGTAAGATCAATAGAAGTGTGCTAATGTGTTTAAATTCCTAATTATATATTTTCTTTTGGGGAGCAAGTTGCAACCAATTAAGAAACTAAATTTTACAGTTACTGTTTTCCAGTTTGGTTTTTCCCTGTAGTATTTTTGTGCATAAATATCCCAAAATGGAGAAATATGCACACTGATGCAATGAGAAGCTGAATCAAATGGCAATCACGTTAAACCTTTCTTAATTGCTCATCATCTTCACCGTGTTGTTTTTAAAGTGTTTTTTAAAGCCGTAATCAACCCTATAAACGATCATCTAGTGTCATCGTGGCTCTACATTATCAAAGAATAGTGATTCAAATGTATAAAGCATGCCTCCTGGTACCACCATAGTGCAAATATTTTTTCTGTGGTTAATTTGGAAATAAAGACCATTGCTTCTGCATTTCTGAAGAAAGGCTAATTATGAATATAGGACAGTGGTGGATTCCTAACTGCTTTACTACTGGTTCACTGAGAGAGGGCGTTTTGTGCGTGCGCAAAAAAAATCCATGTCAAATTCTTAATCCTTATCCTCATTTATATACAAATAGCTAGTGCCTTTAAAATTGCAGGGGAGGTACCGGGGGTGGGCTGCTGGGGGTTCGCAGGGGTTCTGGAGAACCTCAAGCTAACATTCTGTGCAGCATGGAGAATCCCCAAATCCCACTCCTAAATGACCCCGCCCACCCCACCCCTCCCAGAAGTCCCCCATGTGGCCCGTTTTGGATGCAGGTAAGTGCAGGGTGTGCATGGAGGCTTGAGGAAGGTAAAAAACAGGCCTACCAGAAGTTCAGGAGGGCCAGAAATGGGCCCATTTCTGACATCCACAGGGCCTCCAGAGCCTGGGGAGGCAGTTTTCACTTTCCCGAAGACTTGAGGAAAGCCTCCGGAGCCCAGGAAGTGCAAAAATGTCCACCCTCATAATACAGGAGGCTGACTAGGCCACACCCACCATGGCCATGCCCACCCAGCAACCAGGTGGAGAACCCCTTGCTAAAAAATTTGAAGCCCACCCCTGGGCAGTACTACTCTTCCACTGTCATGCAAGAATCCATTATGTAAATTAGATTACAAGGTTATAATATAATTATAAAAGATAAATGCCTTATGCCTCAGGTCCCAAGGTATTTATATTTTAACCTTTCTCAAAATTGGAGTGAAAGAGTATAAGAGATTAACATGAACAGAGATATCCCAAAGGTACTTTTTGGAAAGGCAACTGGACTTTGTTTTTCCTTGAAGACAAGTTGCTTCTCATCCAAGAAGCTTCTTCAGCTTCTTGAATGAGAAGCGAAACATATTCAAGGAAAAACAAAATCCAGTTGCCTTTGAGGCACCCATGACCTGGATGACTGAGAATCTCCATAGACATTTAGTTATAAGCAGAGATAGTTACGTATTCCAAGAGAAGATAACATTTGTTGCTCAGGGTTGAACTGTGTGGTCTTTGCAGTGGTAGGATTCAAAATTTTTTACTACTAGTTCTGTGGGCATGGCTTGGTAGACATGGCAGGGGAAGGATACTGCAAAATCTCCATTCCTACCCCACTCCAGGGGAAGATTACTGCAAAATCCCCATTTCCTCCTGATCAGCTGGGACTCAGGATGCAGAGAAAAGATAGGGGCAGGGCCAGTCAAAGGTGGTATTTACCAGTTCTCCAGAATACCACCTCTGGGTCCTTGGTGCTTTCTAAGTTCGGTTGCTTGTTTGCAGATGTTTCATTGTCTATCTAGATAACATCATAATAAGATTACCCAATTACCTGATGATGTTGCTACTTGGATAACGAAATGTCTGCAAGCAAACAACCACACTCAGCACCAAGGAAACCGTAGTGACACATATTTAACCAGTTGATGCTTGAAGGGAAGAATTGGAATGAGGTGGAAATCTCTGCTTTAAAAGACAGAAGGGAGTAATGTGAGAAGAAATTTGAGGGAAGTGAGTGCGACAGAGAATTTTGAGAATTTTGAGTTCCAGGAAGAAAAGATGCTAAGGAGTTATGGAGGAGCTCATACCCACCCAACAAGATACACATGAAACTACAAAATGGCATCTACAGACAGTTAACAATAAAAAGTACTACTTTACAAAATTAAAGAGGACAAACATTTCATCTTGTGAGATTTCAGCATTTTTGTACCGGTAAAAATGTCAACATTGCTTGAGATTTTAGATGGCCTCAGCAAAATGCTGGAATTCTTGAACTAGAACATCAAGAACTAGATCATCAAATTTCAAGATCTTGTACAATGTAATGATCTCGTGGGAACTAAGATGATGATAAAGATAGTTGTCACATCATCATCATCACCGGGGCACCTACAACAATTGAGCTGCTGGATGTCTTAGGTATCCAATTTTCTGTTTCTTTTCAAGATTTCCATTCTGGAAGGATAAGAAACTCAGTAAGCTTATTAATTACTTCTCTTACAAGCTACCATATGGAAAACCTAGTGAATTCACTACCAGAGGTATAAGTTTCCTGTCAAGAGAAAATCTGAATATGTTTTCCAATGATCTATCCTGGGTGAGGGGTATAAAACCTGCCACCTCTTCAAATTGATGTTTAAGACATTATGACAACGTTAGATTCAAGAGCTAAATTATGGTATTTAATCTGTTCTATTTCACAGTTGCTGAGAAGACAGACAAATACATATACAAGCACACTGCAAAATAATGTAGTTTACAAGAGAAAGCTGAATTGATCAGGAAGAATTGACATTGGAAAGACAGTACTGAGAAGATACAGGAATAAAGAGCTTCCAATATCCAATAAATGCATTTTGTTTGAGTTCATGACACTTTCTCTGAGGGAATCACCTTCTTTAAGGCACTTTTTCATGAGTACCATTTTATTTCTATCACCTTTATTTCTATTATATTTGATTGTTAAATTAATTTGCATTATATAATTGCTAATATTAGGTTATTACCATTGCTGTTAACATCATTACATTATTAATATATTTTTCATAAGCAATAATTTAAGAAACTTTTTAAAATAATACTACCTTAAAATAGAGTTGGTCCATCTTTGCATAAGTCCATATAATAATAATAATAATAATAATAATAATAATAATAATAATAATAATAATAATAATAATAATAATAATAATAATAATAATTTAATTAAATTATTTAATTTAATTTAATTTAATTTAATTTAATTTAATTTAATTTAATTTAGATTAGATTAGTTTAGTTTAGTTTAGTTTAGTTTAGTTTAATTTAATTTAATTTAATTTAATTTAATTTAATTTAATTTAATTTAATTTAATTTAATTTAATTTAATTTAATTTAATTTAATTTAATTTAATTTAATTTAATTTAATTTAATTTAATTTAATTTAATTTAATTATTTAATTTAATTTAATTTAATTTAATTTAATTTAATTTAATTTAATTTAATTCCCGCTCTCTCTCCCCGAAGGGACTCGAGGCGGGGCACAGGGAATTTAAAATACATATAAAATCACAAACATAGTACAATATTAAAATAAAATTAAACTAACCCTGCGCTAAAATTCCATATTAAAACTAAAAATTAGTCGTTAAAACCCTAAAAACAGTTGATTACTCCAGGCCGGCCAAGCAGAAAAAGTGTGTTTTTAATTTTTGACGGAAGGAGCGGAGGTCCGTAGTTGTTCTAATTTCGGGGGGAAGGTCGTTCCAGAGGGTCGGGCCTGCCACAGAGAAGGCCCTTCCCCTGGGCATCGCCCACTGGCACAGCCTAGTGGACGGCACCGGGAGAAGTCCCTCTCTGTGGGAGCGAATCGGCCGCAGGGATGTATGGGGCAGGATCCGATCCCGCAGATAGCTAGGTCCCGTGCCATGGAGCGCTTTAAAGATGATAACCAACACCTTGAAGCGCACCCGAAAGACGACAGGCAGCCAATGCAGCTCGCGCAGGATATATAGTCCATATATCACTTAAGGTGGATCTGTGTTGGCATCATGGTTAGAATGTAGAATTCCAGGCTAACTCTGCCCACAGCCTGGAGTTTGATCATGACTGGCTCAAGCTTGACTCAGCCTTCCATCCTTCCAAGGTCAGTAAAGTGAAGACCCAGATTGTTGGGGCAATATGCTGACTCTGTAAATTGCTGAGAGAGGGCTGAAAATATTATGAAGAGATATATAAATCTAAGTGCTATTGCTCTTGTTATTGTAATATCAATCAATCTTTTTGTAAATTAAAACATAGATCAATTGCAGTGTTCATCTTTTGCCTGCAGAAGATCTAAAACAGGTTAATTATGACATGTGCATGATCATGTAATCATACAGTTTCCATGACACTTGGAGGAAGTTGATTATCTAGACTCGCGCCAGTCCGGCTTTCGACCTGGGCACAGCACCGAGACGGCATTGGTCGCGTTGGTTGATGATCTCTGGAGGGCGCGGGATAGAGGATATTCCTCTATCTAGTCCTATTAGACCTCTCAGCGGCTTTTGATACCATCGACCATGGTATCCTATTGCGCCGACTGGGGGGGTTGGGGTGGGAGGCACCGTTTTGCGGTGGTTCTCGTCCTACCTCTCTGGTCGGTCGCAATATGTGTTGACAGGGGGGCAGAGGTCGGCCTCGAGACCCCTCATATGTGGGGTTCCTCAGGGGTCGGTCCTCTCGCCCCTCCTATTCAACACATATATGAAGCCGCTGGGTGAGATCATCCGTGGTTTTGGGGTGGGATATCATCTGTACGCTGATGATACTCAGTTGTACATATCCACCCCAGACCACCCCAACGATGCCGTCGAGGTTATGTCCCGGTGCTTGGAAGCCGTACGGATCTGGATGGATGGTAACAAACTCAAGCTCAACCCGTCCAAGACTGAGTGGCTGTGGCTCCCGGTGCCCCGGTTCAGCCAGATTATTCCAACTCTGGCCATTGGGGGCGAAACACCGGCCCCCGTGGAGAGGGCGCGCAATTTGGGTGTCCTCCTGGATTCCCGGCTGTCTATGGAAGATCATGTGGCAGCCGTGGCCAGGGGGGCGTTTCATCAGGTTCGCCTGATGCGCCAATTGCGCCCTTTACTGGACCGGGGTGCCTTACGCACAGTCACTCAAGCACTCGTCACCTCTCGACTCGACTACTGTAATGCTCTCTACATGGGGCTTCCCTTGAGGTGCACCCGAAAGCTGCAGCTAGTCCAGAACGCAGCCGCGCGGGTGATTACGGGAGCGCCTAGACGCTCCCACATAACACCTATCCTGCGCGAGCTGCACTGGCTTCCTGTGGTCTTTCGGGTGCGCTTCAAGGTTTTAACGACCATCTTTAAAGCGCTCCATGGCTCGGGGCCTAGTTATATGCGAGACCGCCTCCTGCCCTATACATCCCTCAGACCGATACGCTCCCACAGAGAGGGCCTCCTCAGGGTGCCGTCGGCTGGACAATGCCGACTGGTGACACCCAGGGGGAGAGCCTTCTCTGTGGCGGGCCCAGCCCTCTGGAACGACTTACCCCCTGAACTCTGCACCATCTCCGACCTCCGCCTCTTCCGCAAGTGTCTGAAGACACACCTATTTCATCTAGCCGGCCTAGCGTAACCTCCATACTGACTATTAGATAGTTTTTAAACTTGGGATTTTAATTCGGTTTTTAGCGCAGGGCTTATTTATTAGAATAAGTATTTTAAATTTCATATATTTTATATATTTTGTATGTATTTTAACATCCCTGTGCGCTGCCTGGGTCCTAACAAGGAGAAGGGCGGGGTATAAATTTAATAAAATAAATAAAATAAATACACATGTGTGCCTTCATCAACATTTTAACAAAGTGTGTCATTGTGGAATAGACAATCTCCATTGTCTAAGGAGATTCTCAACCATCCAGGACATGGTTGTCTCAAAGGTGCATTTGAAAAGGCAACTGGACTTTCTTGGTTTTTTTCTTTGACAATGAAGCTTCTTGGATGAACTAAGAAAAAACAAATAAGTCCAGTTGCCTTTGGGAAAAGCACCTTTGAGACAACTGTGGCATATCTGTCAGGGGTGGTATTCATTTGCCTTCCCTACCAGTTCGCAAATATGATGCACTCAACCTTCAGCGCATGCGCTTTGGCTAAAAAAAAACGGGCCTAAATAGGCGGAGCCTCTTGCGATTTCCACTACCAGTTCAGGCGGTCCGAACTAGCAAAATACCATCTCTGATATGTGTTTTATGTCATTATGCAATTGTCATCTTTTTGCCATCACTACAGTTTGCTGTGGATACTGATAACAAGTAAAGTAGAGAATCTGTTAGGACTTGCCACTCCCCTCCACTCAGGAAAGAAGAACTCTTGAAGCACTTAGCATTTCAAAAGGAGGATAGGGAATAACTTTTATTGAAAGGAAACAAGACCAAGAAAGCAGGGTCTGAGGATTCCCATGCAATTCCCCTAGATCAGGGGTCTGCAAAGTTGGCTCTTTTAAGACTGGTGGACTTCAACTCCCAGAGTTCCCCAGCCAGCATAGCTGGCTGGGGAACTCTGGGAGTTGTAGTCCACCAGTCTTAAAAGAGCCAACTTTGCAGACCCCTGCCCTAGATTAAAGCAGTTAGAAAACCCTCCCCTCAATTCAGTGTTGAATAGACCAATCCACAGGCGCAAAGTTATTTTGAGAATCGTGGGCTGAGAAGGTGATAAGAAGTTGTTCTCAGTTGTTCTCTTGCTTGTTGGAGGCTCTGGTTGTTCTCTTGCTTGCTGGAGGCTCTGGAGCTGAGACAAAACAGATGGCCCTCCCCCATTTACATTCCCACATAGGTAAATCAAAGTACAGGATAGATAGAAACCAGGAAAAGGCTATAAACTAAAAAAAAAATGCATTGTACTATTTTTGTACTTGCATTTTTACATGCTTTTGGACTGCTAGGTTGGCAGAAGCTGGGAAAAGTAACTGGAGCTCACTCCGTTATGCGGCACTAGGGATTCGAACCGCCAAACAGCCAACCTTTCTGTTCGACAAGCTCAGCGTCTTAGCCACTGAGCCGCACTTGCATTGTAGCATGTGTTTAATGTTGTATTTCATGCAATCAGGACACTTTCCTCTATTCATCCATTATGACAATAAATGTCAATCTGCGAGGCAGCTCTGCAGCCAGTTTATTACACTCAGGTTATCATTATTAAACCAATTTGCTGAAGACTCTGATGCAGATGGAGATCCATAGCCCCATCAGGGCCTGCTGCTATCGTGCAAGTGACTGCAGCTGAATTAATATAAAGTTTAATCTAAAGGAGCAATAAGACTGTGATTGTATTCTTTCTTTTTGACATAATCAGCAGGCTACGCCCAATAAATGCAGAGAAGCCATTTCCCCTAAGGTGTCTAAGCTGTATTCAGCATTTTACAAAGATCAGGAAGGTGCCTTTTGCTATTCACAAACTGCTAAGCTAAACTTTACCTCTTATTGTTTTCAGTGATAATTTCTGTCTAATAATAGTATTATAATTTTAGGTTTGTGGAATAGGAAAATAGCTAGGGACATGAATCAAGAGGAAATTGGCTCATTTGGTGGAATATGGTGCAAGATTTTCCAAAATGCACTAATCCCTAACTGTCAATAAAGATTGGTATATTTCTGATGCTGAATATTAATAAAATGCCAGGGTTTTCCATGGGGATATAGTCATCAAGCCCTTGTCATGGTCAGATCACTCACTTCTCCAGCTCGACTTTCCGACCGCTGCTCCCCTCCGCGGGGAGGCGGAACCGGAGTCACCAATCTGGTTCCGCCCCAGGCGCCTGATGGACCCGGATGGGTTCCAGATGGCGCTTGGGCCATTTCCTGTACCCTTGACCCGTGCCCCGATGGAGGACCTCACGGCCGCATGGAATAGTGCGGCCGTGGGAGCCTTGGATCGGGTCGCGCCCTTGCGGCCTCTCTTGCGGCGGCGAACCACCCTGGCTCCTTGGTTTACCGAGGAGCTGCGGGTGATGAAACGCCACAAGAGATGCCTAGAGAGAAGATGGAGGTATACCCGATCTGAATCTGACCGGACACAGGTAAGAGCCCATTTACGGACTTACATTGTGGCGCTGAGAGTGGCCAAACGCCATCATTGTGCTACTCTCATAGCATCCGCAGAAAACCGCCCTGCCGCCCTGTTTAGGGTGACCCGCTCCCTACTTCAACAGAGGGTGCAGGAAGCCCCGCTACAGGGTAGAGCAGAGGAATTTGTGATTTTTCTGCAGGAGAAAACCGCTCAGATACAGAACGAGCTAGCCCCCATTGATGGCCCAGTGGGATGCCACGAGGCAGATCTTGTTTGGGAGGAGTTTGACTCCGTTACTTCCGAAGATATGGACAGGTTACGTGGGCGACTGCGAGCCACCACATGTTCATTGGACCCGTGTCCCTCCTGGCTTGTACTGGCATCCTGGGAGGTGACACGAGGCTGGCTCCAAGAAGTTGTCAACGCATCCTTAAGTGAGGGTTACTTGCCTGCTTCCCTAAAAGAAGCGATGGTGAGGCCCCTCCTTAAGCAGCCCTCTTTGGATCCAGCTCTTTTAAACAACTACCGTCCAGTCTCCAACCTTCCCTTTCTGGCAAAGGTTGTCGAGAGTGTGGTGGCACAACAGTTTCCCCGTCACCTGGAGGAAGTTGACTATCTAGATCCGCGCCAGTCCGGCTTTCGGCCCGGGCATAGCACCGAGACGGCATTGGTCGCGTTGGTTGATGATCTCTGGAGGGCCAGAGATGGGGGCTGTTCCTCCATCCTGGTCCTATTAGACCTCTCGGCGGCTTTCGATACCATCGACCATGGTATCCTATTGCATCGGCTGGGGGGGTTGGGGGTGGGAGGCACCGTTTTACGGTGGTTCTCCTCCTACCTCTCTGGCCGATCGCAATTTGTGTTGGCAGGGGGGCAGAGGTCGACCTCGAGACCTCTCACATATGGGGTGCCTCAGGGGTCGGTCCTCTCGCCCCTCCTGTTTAACACATATATGAAGCCGCTGGGTGAGATCATCCGTGGTTTTGGGGTAGAGTACCATCTATACGCTGATGACACTCAGTTGTATATATCTACCCCAACCCACCCCAACGATGCCGTAGCGGTGATGTGCCAGTGCCTGGAAGCCGTGCGGATCTGGATGGGAAGTAACGGACTCAGGCTCAACCCGACCAAGACCGAGTGGCTGTGGTTTCCGGCTGCCCAATTCAACCAGCTCACTCCATCGCTGGCCATAGGGGGCGAACATCTTGCCCCTGTGGATGGTGCGCGCAATTTGGGTGTCCTCCTGGATGCCCGGCTGTCCATGGAAGATCAGGTGACAGCCGTGGCCAGGAGGGCGTTTTACCAGGTTCGCCTGGTTCGCCAATTGCGCCCCCTATTGGATCGGGACGCCCTTCGCACAGTCACTCACGCGCTCGTGACATCCCGACTGGACTATTGTAACTCTCTCTTCATGGGGCTTCCCTTGAGGTGCACCCGGAGACTTCAGCTAGTCCAGAATGCAGCCGCGCGAGCAATTATGGGAACCGTCAGGTCTACCCATGTAACACCGCTCTTGCGCGAGCTGCACTGGCTACCTGTCGTCTTCCGGGTGCGCTTCAAAGTGTTAATTATCATCTTTAAAGCGCTCCATGGCTCGGGACCTAGCTACCTGCGGGATCGGATCCTGCCTCATACATCCTCACGGCCGATTCGCTCCCACAGAGAGGGACTTCTCCGGGTGCCGTCCACTAGACTTTGTCAGCGGGCGACGCCCAGGGGAAGGGCTCTCTCTGTGGCGGGCCCGGCCCTCTGGAACGACCTTCCCCCCGATATTAGGACGACCACGGACCTCCGCTCCTTCCGTCTTAAATTAAAAACTCATCTTTTCTTTCTGGCCGGCCTGGGATAGTCTCTCTGTCTCTGGGGTTTTATTGGGTAGTTTTTAGTATAGTTTAGTTTTAATGGGGAATTTTAGCGCAGGTTAGGTTTAATTTGTTTTTAAGAAATGTCTGTATATTTTTATTGTTTTTATTCTACCTGTGCACCGCCCCGAGTCCCTATGGGGAGAGGGAGCGGTTATACAAATATTAAATTATTATTATTATTATTATTATTATTATTATTATTATTATTATTATTATTATTATTATTATTATTATTATTATTATTATTATTATTATTATTATTATTATTATTATTATTATTATTTAGTGCCAAGGAAATAATATATGCATATATGAGCTTTTCATCCATATGAATAGCAGTAGAGCTGTTCAAAAATTCAAGAATCAGGCAATTATAGTAGGCAGGAATATTTGTGCATGTTTCTCTCTCTCTCTCTCCATGTTAATGTCTTTTGTTTCTCCTTTTAAGAAAGCATCAGCATGAAACAAACTAGAAAACTATTAGTTTTCTCTCTTTTTCACACAAATTTTAGTAAAGATTACAATTTGCAACAATAAAAACTAAGGCAAAGTAAAAAGAAAAAAGAACGTGCAAAAAAAAGGAAAAAATAAGAATATAGTGAAGAAAAAGAAAATAAATATATAATAGTGTGATTTCTTCCTTCTTCACAAGAAGTATAAACAATGTTAGTAATTTATCATTCTGTCAAATGAAACAAATGATCTCATTTTCTATATCTTTATCTATAAAAAAAAAATCTAGAAAGCATCATCATTTCAGTCCTGAAGTCAGCCAAATCCTTTCCAGGCTTAACAGAGATAACAACACATCTATTTTAAGCTTGATCAAATAAATCAACTTTATATTTTTTTTCGTTTACAAAATTCTTCAAATTTAGTCTCTTTTACAGATCCAATATAGGAAAATTATCAAGGTTATTCTTTTCTTCTGATCCTCTTCCCTTTTAATTAGTAACACATGAGCTGGTGTCTTTTGTATGTCCATTGTAACATCTTTTTCCATATCATTCTTATAGCCTGTTATTTTTAATCCACTTTTAAATCAATTTCAATCCATATAAGGTAATACTTGCACCTCTTCTGTAAATTTATAAAATCAATATTTTGCTCTTTATTCCAGAAAAAAAACAAGTTTTTTGAACTTGTTAATACCACTTTATAATGCCTTGGTAAGGCCACACTTGGAATATGGCATCCAGTTTTGGTCGCCACAATGTGGAAAAGATGTGAAGACTCTAGAAAGAGTGCAGAGAAGAGCAACAAAGATGATTAGGGGACTGGAGACTAAAACATATGAAGAATGGTTGCAGGAACTGGGTATGTCTAGTTTAATAAAAAGAAGGACTAGGGGAGACATGATAGCAGTCTTCCGATATCTCAGAGGCTGCCACAAAGAAGAGGGAGTCAAACTATTCTCCAAAGCACCTGAGGGCAGAACAAGAAGCAATGGGTGGAAACTAATCAAGGAGAGAAGCAAATTAGAACTGAGAAGAAATTTCCTGACAGTTAGAACAATTAATCAGTGGAACAGCTTGCCTCCAGAAGTTGTGAATGCCCCAACACTACAAGTCTTCAAGAAGATGTTGGATAGCCATTTGTCTGAAATGGTATAGGGTTTCCTGCCTGGGCAGAGGGTTGGAGTAGAAGACCTCCAAGGTCCCTTCCAACTCTGCTATTGTATTGTATTGTATTGAACTTGTATTTAAAACTTCTTTCACTAAAAATTAAAGGAAACTCACCTCTAGCCATAGCAATAGCACTTAGACTTCCAGTGCTTTTTAGCCCTCTCTAAGTGGTTTACAGAGCATAATTGCCCTCAACAATCTGGGTCCTATTTTACCTACTTCAGAAGGAGGGAAGGCTGAGTCAACCTTGACTCTGATGAGATTTGAACTGCCAAATTGCAGGCAGGCAGCAGACGTAGCCTGCAGTATGGCACTCTAACCACAACGGCTCTAGTTTCTCCATACAAATTTCCTAAAAGCTAGAAACAAGCAGTTTCCAAAGGTGATTATAATAATAATAATAATAATAATAATAATAATAATAATAATAATAATAATAATAATAATAATAATAATAATAATAATAATAATCTTTATTGTCATTGTAAAAATTACAATGAAATTAGAAACAGAAATACGAAAGCCCAGTGTCCTTTTGAAGCCACCAAACATGTTTTGATTTGAGTCTATGGGCATCTCCTACATATTGCCTTACCAAAAATACTTTAATCCATCACTACCTTTTCCATGACTGAATAAAATGATACAGTGTTGTTTGCATTCCCAAGCTATAGCTTGCAATCTGAAACTTGTTTAGAAAATAATTTCTATTGAAAGAGACTGAATCTCATTTCAAAGCCAGGATGATCAGGACCTTAGCTGTAATGTCTCTAGGAACTCTTTAGGTAACTTCAAGGATAAAATTCCTGGTTTAAAATTCCTGTTGCTTTGCATTTCCCTTATAGCTGCAGAGTCTTTCAGTCCCATGGACAAGAAGCAAATTGGATACACTCAAAGTAATAAAGGTACATTGTTATGTTACTGCAATAGCTTGCTGTGTCCTCCAGGCTTTGTCTCACATTAGTAGGTTTGCTTTCTGGTTTGCTTTTCAGCATTTATACCCCTCATGAAAGTACTCAGGGAAGCTTGTAAAATGTGTAAGTTTAAAACTTTGTTAAAACCTAACCAAAACAGGGGAACTTTTAGCTGATGAAGCTGAAGTACCTCTCTGTGCCTGTCTTCCCCTCCCTGGGATGGATGATGTTGAGAACAGCAGGTTGGAGAGCCTAGATTAACTGCGCATGCGCGGCGGGAGTCCCCCTACTCGCAGGTTTGGCCCTCCGCGTTAACGAGGGCTCACCTTGATGAGGGATTATGTAATCAAGAGAGGTGGGCGAGGCGCAGTCTTAGGGGTTTTTTGTATGTTATTTTAAATTCCTGTGCGCCACCCTGGGTCCTTTTGGAGAAGGGCGGGATACAAATTGAATAAAATCTAAATCTAAATCTAGATTGGGAAATGGTGCTGCCTTTGAGGAGATGGGGATCAGGGGTGAAATGCTACCGGTTCGGGCCAGTTCGCCCAAACCAGTAGTAAAAAAGGCTACTGGTTCACAGAACCGGTAGTAAAAAATACTAAAAAAAAGTTTAAAAAACATCCCAACAATCGCATGTCACCCAGCTGATCTTCAGAAGTTTTTTTTTTTTTAAATTAAGCATTTACTACAGGTTCTCCGAAAATGTGGGGGTGGAGGGTTCATTTTTGCTACCAACAGGCTCCCCTGAAGCCTTCTAGGCCAAAAATGAGGGGTGGGGTGCTGAGGAAGGAAGGAAGGAAGGAAGGAAGGAAGGAAGGAAGGAAGGAAGGAAGGAAGGAAGGAAGGAAGGAAGGAAGGAAGGAAGGAAGGAAGAAAGAAAGAAAGGAAGGAAGAACCAGAGAAATAAAGAAAAACAAAGGAAGGGAGAGAAAAAGGAGAGGAAGGAAGGATTAGAAATCTGGCATTAGACGCAGCTTCAGAGGATAATCCAGGGCTGGAAGGGACCAGGAGGTCATCTAGTCCAATCCTGCTCCAACAGGACATTGCTAAAGTGAGTTTCTGTCTTTTGATCCCCCAGTTACATGACTACATAGTTATACCCACCCAGTCACATGAGCCACACCCACCAAGCCATGCCCACAGATTTTACCACTAATTGGGATGTACCAAAGTATTATGGGGATAACAGGTATGAGGAATATAGAATAACAGAGTTGGAAGGGACCCTGGAGGTCTTCTAGTCCAACCCTTTGCTAAGGCAGTAGACCTTACACCACTTCAGACAAATGGTTATCCAGCCTCTTCTTAAAAACCAGGAGACAGGAAGTGGGTCATTCGCAAGGAATGTAAGGCTGATATCCTGTACCACTTTTGTAGTTCCAGCACAGTCTCAATCCCAGTCTCAGCCCCTGTACCCAGTCAGCAGAACTTCAGAGGGTGTGGCTTTCAGCTGTTGCTCCTAAATGCCAACTCAGTCTCTATAATTTGTTATTTAATTGACAATGAGGAGGCTGAGCTTTTCCTCCTTTTCTTTCTGTCCAGGATTCCAAAGGATTCAAAGGCACCCAAAATGTAGTACATCCAGTGGTGAAATTATTTTTTTTATTACCGGTTCTGTGGGCGTGGCTTGGTAGGCATGGTGTGTTTTGGTGGGCATGGCTTGGCAGGTGTGGCAGGGGAAGGATACTGTAAAATCCCCATTCCCTCCTCTCTCCTGGGGGGAAGGATATTGCAAAATCTCCATTCCCACCCCCCTGGGGCCAGCTGGAGGTGGCATTTGCTGGTTCTCTGAACTACTCAAAATTTCTGCTACCGGTTCTCCAGAACCTGTCAGAACCTGCTGGATTTCACCCCTGAGTACATCCCATAATTCAGACCGTGTTTATCTGATATGAGCCTAAATTTTGAATACCAACTTGTGCCCCCTGGCTCTGGCTCATTGGCCTTCATTTCTGATCATTCCCAAATCAACATTGCTTTCATTAAAATGATCTGGAGTTGAAGTCTGGTGTTTTCCCAAGTTGGTGTACATTGCTTTACCATACAAAAGGTATCTCACACACCCTCCCTTCATGCTTCTGAGAGTTGCAGATCCAACACATTGCAAGGGAGCCAGCTTAAAGAAACCTAGTCCAGCAAATAGGTCAACAAAACACTCTTTCTTGCAATAAGAATAGACCAGGATTCCCCCCCAGCCTGTCAAATAGTCTTAAATCATCATCATCATCATCATCATCATCATCTTTTAATGACCCCAGAATCCCGGAGTGAAATTCAGCAGGTTCTGACAGGTTCTGGAGAACCAGTAGCGGAAATTTTGAGTAGTTCAGAGAACCAGCAAATACCACTTCTGGCTGGCCCCAGAGTCAGGTGGGAAGGGAGATTTTGCAATATCCTTCACCAAGCCACGCCCACAGAAACAGTAGTAAAAAAAATTGAATTTCACCACTGCCATAATCCCTTGTGGGGTGGAGTCTGGGCAACTGAATGGAACTAGCAGAGTGTTCGAAGCCCAGATGCCCTTCCTGTTGCCAACGCGGAGTTTTGTTCAGCAGATATATTCTCATTGTGCCCAGAGTGAGAAAAATCTGCCACTACCTAGGCTACCACACGACTCTACTTGTCAAATAGCCTTAAATGTTTACAGTTTAATATTTCAAAGGGGTCCAGTTTTACCATTAATGGTTCATGGATAGCCAGTAGAAGGTGTGTCCCACGGATCATCTCTAGCATGGATAGGGCTAGCGGAGGGATGCTATTCCTCCGCTCTTAATCAGTGGATGCAGCTTTAATAAGCTCTGGGCACAGCTCAGGCATATTCTAGTGGCAAAGCTTCTTTAAAATCATTTTTTAAAAGAAAAAGAGAGGAGTGTTTTTAATAGATTGCACTGGAGACTGAAGATCTGATAACAACACTGTCTTGATTACATTCCCAATGAAATGCTATTCCCCCCTTTTGTTTTCTTCTAGATAAATGAATGATCGCTTTGTGTGGCATCCTTTTTGGAAGGCAAGGCAGCAAACAATGAACAAGCAATCCTCGTATTCGTCAGAGTGGTCCTTCGGTTCCTCCAGATGTTGGATGTGTTGTTTTCCCTCCTCCTGCTTTTTCCCCCCTCTTCCTTTTCTCCCTCCTCCTTTTTCTCTGCTGTTGGCATCCATTTTTAATCTGTGAGCTGTGTTGGGGAGCTTCTGGTTGACCCCCGACCGCCTCCTGGGAAGAAGAAACACTTGCGTGTCATAGCTGAAACGACACACCTTAAACTGCAGGAAACCTCGCGCGCAGCATGGATGTTTGCGACATGTGGCTTTCTTGGGGATTCTGAGAAGAGTTCGTGACCTGATGCTGCGTGAGCTGCATTGCTCTAGGTGTTTGGCGAGGGAGTGATGAATACTTTGGCAGGCAGGAAAAAGGGAATTTTGAACGGTGCAACCTGGTTGCCTTTGGTTTTATGTCCTTTTGCAAATTCTTCTTGCTATATCACAATATGTTTATGCAAGCATATAGATTTTTACTCATCCTCTTTCTTGGAGTGAAATACTTTACGACTTCTGGCTGGGAAGGAAGGAAGGAAAACAACACTAATGATGTTAACTAGTTGAGTAATGTCCCAAAGGTGCTTTTTTAGGAAGCAACTGGACTTTCTTGATTTTTCTTTGAAGGCATTTTGCTTCTCATCCAAGATGCTATATCAGCTTTGACAGGGTAGTGGGGAATGGAAGGATTTATATTCCTTGCAGACCAGAAGGGGGTTCCTACCAATTTGGACCGGTTCCCATGAACTGGTAGTGATTTGGCGGCTTGGGTTGCTGGAACCGGTAGCAACTCAGGCCTGCCACACCCCTGAACCAGTTCTCCTATGGGGCCGTCAACTTGATTTTTGGTTCTGCGCACGCACAAAAACAATTGTAATCGCACAAATGTATTTTTTTCTTTTTTAAATGTTTTGCGCATGCACAGACTTATTTTTGCGCAAATGTACACACATGCATTTTTGTGTGCCCACCAAACTGACAGTAATGCCAGGAGCAAACCCCCCCCCCCCCCGTTGCAGACCTTCCATTCCCCACTATCCTGTCAGAGCTGAAGAAGCTTCTTCGATGAGAAGTGAAACATCTTCAAAGAAAAATCAAGAAAGTTCAGTTTCCTGAACGCACCTTTGGGACAACCATAATCGGGGTGACTGAGAATCACTACAGACTTTTAGCTGAGTAATGAAATGTTCTGCAACCAGCCAAATAACCAAGCTCAAATAGCTCCACCTTTGAATTTTCATCATTATTTTTCTCCATTAATCCCTGCTTATTTATAGGAAGGAAGGAAGGAAGGAAGGAAGGAAGGAAGGAAGGAAGGAAGGAAGGAAGGAAGGAAGGAAGGAAGGAAGGAAGGAGGAAAGAAGGAAGGAAGGAAGGAGAAGGAAAGAAGGAAGGAAGGAAGAAGGAAAGAAGGAAGGAAGGAAGGAAGGAAGAAGGAAAGAAGAAAGGAAGGAGGAAGGAAGGAAGAAGGAAAGAAGGAAGGAAGGAGGAAGGAAGGAAGGAAGGAAGGAAGGAAAGGAGAAAGGAAGGAAGGAAGGAAGGAAGGAAGGAAGGAAGGAAGGAAGGAAGGAAGGAAGGAAGGAAGGAAGGTCCTATAGTAGGAGTGGGAAACCATGGCCATTTTTTGATGTGTGCACTTCATCTCCCAGAATTCCTGAGCCACTGGAGCTAGCTCAAGAATTCCGGGAGTTGATCCCCAAGACATAAAAGGGCCATCCTTCCCCACCCCTGGCCTGTAGCAGGATATGAGGGTCATGATATCATAGAAATACCAGTTGGGTTCAATGTTGTTTGACACGATTCAGATGAAAATGAAGAGTCATTTACCATGTAGAACTTAACAGGCCTAAAAAAAATAGCTTTCATCTAAATCAGCTTAACTTTGGTTACAGGCACTAGCTAGCTCTAAGTAGAGTAATGAAACCAAGAAAGGATGTTGAAAAATGAAAAGACTTAGTCTTGAGAACATAAATGGAAGCAAGGTAATCATTGAAATATATAAAATGTAAAAGTTCCCCTCACACACATGTGCTAGTCATTCCTGACTCTAGGGAGCATTGCTCACCTCCATTTCAAAGCCGAAGAGGCAGCACTGTCTGAAGACGTCTCTGTGGTCATGTGGCTGGCATGACTAAATGCTGAAAGCTCACGGAACACTGTTACCTTCTCACCAAAGGTGGTTCCTATTTTTCTACCTGCATTTTTGCATGCTTTCGAACTGCTAGGTTGGCAGAAGCTGGGACAAGTAACAGGAGCTCACTCCATTATGCCGCAATAGGGATTTGAACTCCTGAACTGTCAACCTTTCTGATCAACAAGCTCAGCATCTTAGCCACTGAGCCACTGCGTCCCTTCATTGAAATGTATACTTACTTGTGAAAGATTATAACTACAAAGGGACATCTTATTTTCTAAATCAAATTACATAGCTCTTCTGATTCTCTAAGCAGTAGGAAATGGCTGGATATTTCAACTTCGTTCTTTAGTGACATCTAAGTAGGCTCCCCATTGCCCCTCAATAGGATTATTTGTCACTAGTGTGGAGGGGAGTAGAATGTGGTAAAAACAAACAGACATACAAAATGGGACTGTGCAACTATACAAACTGGTGATTGAGTTCAGGGAATTTTCATCATATCCGCACTTTAATGCAGATTCATGAAGTGAAGCAGGAATCATTTTGAAAGGAGAAATCAGATGTGAATTAAAGGATTTGGTGGTGCTTAACCAATTTAGGGCAGTGATGGGAAACCATTTTTGGCTCAAAAAAGCAGGGGAAATGCAGGGGGGCATGCACGGGCGTGCCACACCCACAATGCTATGGCATAACCGTGCACGACCAGTGCTCTCCCCTCATTTTGGTGTGCTTTTTTCACCCTCTCCAGGCTTCAGAGACTTTATAGAAGCCTGAGGACGGCGAAAACAGCCCTCTTGTTTGCTCATAGGGTCATTTTTTGACCTCCTGAGGCCTCCTGAATGCTCCCGGAGGACTAAAACCAGCCCTTTGAGCAAACTGAAAGTTTGTTCCCAAACTTCCGGTTTGTCCATACAGCTGGTTTTTCACGCTCCAGACGCTTCAGGGAAAAATGGCCTCAAAAGAAGGCTGAAGTTAGATAACCAGCATGCGCAAGCGTGCTGGCCAGTTGATAGGGCAAACCTTGTGTGCCTTGACATGTGCCACCTGTGGCACATGTGCCATAGGTTTGCCATCATGGATTTAGGGGCTTCCCAAACTAGCAGGAATAGGCAACACTCCAGAAGATAGGCTTAAGATACAGAAGGATCTTGGCAGACATGAACACTGGGTGCTATCCAACAAAATGAAATTCAGTTGTGAAAAAAGTAAGGGTCTACATTTAGGCAAGAAAAACAAAATGCACAGGTACAGTATAGGTGGTACCTTGCTCAATAGTAGCAACTGCGAAAGAGATCTTGGAATCCTAGTGGACAACCATTTAGATATGAGCCAGCAGTGTGCAGCAGCTGCCCAAAAAGCCAACACAGTTCTAGGCTAGACAATGCCGACTGGCGACACCCAGGGGAAGAGCCTTCTCTGTGGCGAGCCCAGCCCTTTGGAATGACCTACCCTCTGAATTACGCACCATCACCAACCTCCGCCTCTTCCGCCAATGTCCGAAGACATACCTTTTCCAACAAGCCGGCCTAGCCTAACCTCCCACGGGGACTTTTAGAAAGTTTTAAATTGGGTATTTTAATAATTTGGCTTTTAGCACAGGATCAGGATAATTTAATATTTATTTTAAATTATGTATTTATTTTGTGTACTTTTGTATATTTCTAAATTTCCTGTGCGCCGCCCTCTGTGGAGAAGGGCGGGATATAAATATAAATAAAATAAAAAATAAATAAAATAAGATCACGTGAAGTGTTAATACCACTTTATAATGCCTTGGTAAGGCCACACTTGGAATACTGCATTCAGTTTTGGTTGTCACAATGTAAAAAACTTGTGGACACTCTAGAAAGAGTGCAGAGAAGAGCAACCAAGATGATCAGGGGACTGGAGGCTAAAACATATGAAGAACGGTTGCAGGAACTTGGAATGTCTAGTTTAATGAAAAGAAGAACTAGGGGAGAGTTGATAGCAATGTTCCAATATCTCAGGAGTTGCCACAAAGAAGAGGGAGTCAAACTATTTTCCAAAGTGCCTCAGGGTAGGACAAAAAGCAAAGGATGAAAACTAATCAAGGAAATAAGCAACTTAGAACTAAGGAGAAATTTCCTGACAGTGAGAACTATTAATCAGTGGAACAACTTGCCTCCAGAAGTTGTGAATGCTCCAACCCTGGAAGTCTTTAAGAAGATGTTGGATAGCCAGTTGTCTGAAACGGTATAAGGTTTCCTGCCTAGGCAGGGGGTTGGACTAGAAGACTTCCAAGGTCCCTTCCAACTCTACTATTGTATTGTATTAAGTCCATTGCGGAGAAGGTGCGGTATATAAATCAAATAAAACAATAAAACATAAAACAATACCTCCAAGGTCCTTCTAATTCTTCTATTCTATTCTATTCTATTCTATTCTTCATGTTTTGGGTGTTACCTCTAGCACATGACATGTTGCAACTTCATTTCTCTATATGGGATGGGTTAAGTGGTACGACCGATTGTTTGACTTTGACATAACCTACCAGCCAATGAGATTTATCACCACATTAAACTCTGTCTATCAGAGCTCTTTTTGGGTGGCAAGGCTAATAACACTTTAGGCTTCATTCACTTTTCTAGTTCTCACCTTCTTTAATGCGACCAGTCAGAAGTACTCACTTTACTCCCTCTTACACTAATGAAAATTACACCTTCATTTTGGTTTCTCTCAATACATCTGAAAATTTAATTCAGCTCTCAACATTCCAAATAGGGGTTCAGGCTTAACCTAACTATAGAATTCTGCACAAGTGGAGCAGCTTTCCATTACTTAACAATGAGGGCAATGGATGCTAAGTTAAGCTTACACATGCCAGCCAAACTTTTACTACTGCAAAACTAAGGGTAGAGTGCCTAAGTTGCAAGTGCATTTTCTCTCTCGCTCTGTCTTTCTGAAGTGTCATTAGGGCAGCCTGCTATTCTAGGCTGCTATACCTAGGCTTCCCCAGCAGCACGAAGCAGAGTCCTCGTCCCGATAAACTCCTTTTATTTAATTTACAGTGAATTCCTCTCCAGCAAAGTCCTGCCCAGTGTCTTTCAAGATAGTTCACAATAAGACCTTTATCAGTCTTGGAGAGTGGCCAGACTGATATCTTTCAAACGCCACAATACTTGGCAAGAATGCAGGAATGAACTAATTGTCTCCTGCGAACTCCACTTCCCTTTTGCTCCTCTTTCATTCCATATGGGAAGGGCTATTCACCATCCACCTGTGGCTTTATTTCCAAGTCTACCTTTGTTCCTCAGCTGTTCTCTTTGTCTGGCAACTCTGCACATGCACACACTGGGGAACAGGCTCCAGTTGTTCATCTGCCTCACTGATGTCTGACTCCAAAGGCAGCTGATAACGGTCAGACGGCACTGGCCCCATCTCTGCCTCCAATGCAGAGCACTCGTCAGAGCCTTCCCCAGACTCCAGGACGGGTCCATGTTCCTCCCCAACCTCCTCACTGTCTGAATCTGCTGCCAGCTCCGCTGGCCACTGGTGGGCCACAACATCTGCCCTGTGATCTTACTTTACAAATACAAACTATTGCCAACTACTGCTAATTGGGTGGTGGTCCTTTCCAAGAGGTACTGACCTTGTCAATCATCCTTACCAGCCTCCATAAGAATTCCAGTGAATCCCATCTTTTCCAAGGAGGTTTCAGGACACTGAGGAGAGGAGGAGAGAAGCTAGATTAGAAATTAGGAAGTGATTTGGTAGGCAGAGAATGAGGTAGCGTTAGGGCTTTGTTCCATGCTGACCAAAGCAGCTTCAAGCATTTTGAAGTTCCAACTGAAGAGAGTATCTGTAGCTCAGGATTTAACTGTGGAGACCTTGATGTTCTCTGAGTTTGGCAAAGTAGTATCAACTTGCAAGCCACCTACAATTAGTCTTATGACTGAGACAGAATTCAAAGTTGATAAGTAAATATAGTAATTACCAGATTGGCACAGCATTATTCCCCACCCACACTAATCTTGTTGGAAATTCTTTGACCAGAGGAAAATACTTTGAAACCCACAACTTATCTCCAGCTTATATCTTTATAGCCCCTAAAGAACCCTAATCACCAAGTAAATATCTGTGGATGACATTTTCGGTTCTCCAAGTTAAGAATGTTCCAATGGTGGACTTCTGTGGTCATCTATTCCCCCTCCTATTATTCCTACTGAGAAAGTTGATGAGACCCTAGGCCAGGGATCAGCAAGCCATGGCTCTGGAGCTGCATGTGACTCTTTCATCTTTCTGCTGTGGCTCACTGTCACCAGTCAGCTCCTTTAAGTTAGGACAGGTAGAGGAAAAAGGATGCCATGCTAGAAGGAGATTCTATGGTAGGGGAACCGGACTTCCGGTCAACTCCAGAATTGAACAAGAGTCTTCCAGTTAGGATCTGTTGTGGCTTGAACAGTGAGGAGGTTGGGAAGGAACATGGGCCAGTCCTGGAGTCTGGGAAAAGCTCTGATGAGGGCTCTATGTTGGAGGAATACAGGGGGCCAGAGCCATATGCCAGTTATCAGCTACCTTCAGAGTTAGACATCAGTGAGGCAGATGAACAGCTGGAGCCTGTTGGGAAGCCTACGTCAGAGTAGGACCTTTGTGGCTCTTTGAGTGTTTAAGGTTGCTGATCCCTGCCCTAGTCCATCCACTCAAAATTGGGGGGGGGGGACCTCAGCCTCCTCAAGAATGTCTTTGTAAAGTTGCAAATCTCAGTTTTCCATGCTTGTTTGCCAATGATCACACTACTTTCTTCCTCGGTTAAATCTCCCTTGATCCTAGTGAACATATGGATTGAGTTAACTAGAATAGAGAAGCGGTTTGCCATGGATTTCTTCAAGGGGTTTTGTTTCACTCCTCAATCTATCCTCAGCTCTGAGACTTCCTGTTGGTGTCCTTCACATTTCAAGATCAGCCCCAGATGCATAACAGAGCAAAGCACAAGTGTCAAACTCACCGTGTCACGTTGCCATCACGCAGCGTTTGTGACGTTTTTCCCCTTTGTAGAGCTGGGTTGGGCATGGCCTGTGCATGACACATCCTGCCTGCGGCCACTAGTTTGAAACCCCTGGAATAAAGTTTTCCTCACATCAAGCTTTCTTTGTCATTTTATGTCGTGTCCTCGTAGTTTTCTGGCAATGACAGGGAGTGATTAGCTGTGTATGGTTTTTTTTAAATTTCCCAGTCTAGCCCACGGGTGTCAAACTCAAGACCCGGAGGCCAGTTCCGGCCCATGGGGTGCTTAGATCTCCCCCATGGGTCCGCCCTGGAAACAGTGAAGGACTGGCCCATAGAGCTTCGTTTTCACTGTCAGAGGGTTGCAGGAGGCCATCACACCTGAAAATGGAGCTTGGAAGCCCATTTTTCTGGTCACCATAGACACCCCCGATACGAGTGATGTCAATCTGGCCACACCCATCCTGGCCACACCCACTCTGCCCCCCTTGCCTGAGGTTAAACACAACCCTGATACGGTCCTCGATGAAATCAAGTTTGCCACCCTTAGTCTAGTCCAGGGGTGTGCAAAGTCGGCTCTTTTAAGACTGGTGGACTTCAACTCCCAGAGTTCCCCAGCCAGCATAGCTGGCTGGGGAATTCTGGGAGTTGAAGTCCACCAGTCTTAAAAGAGCCGACTTTGCACACCCCTGGTCTAGTCTATAGGTGAGGGATACTGGCATAGTCTCCTATCCTAATACCACAATCAAAGGGTTGCTAGGTGCTGCTACTTAAAAACTTTAACATTACTAAAACTGTTTTCCTTTATTTCCTGGAAGTTAAGTAGACAGTACCTCAGTAGTGAAATTCACTTTTTTTACTACCAGTTGTTTGGGCGTGGCTTGGTGGGCGTGGCAGAGGAAGGATATTAGAAAATCCCCATTCTCACCCCACTCTGTAGCCAGACAGAGATAGTATTTGCCAGTTCTCCAAACTACTCAAAGTTTCCGCTACCGGTGTTCCAGAACCTGTCAGAACCTGCTGAATTTCACCCCTGCAGTACATACTAGCTAATAGACAATAATAGTCAATTGATTATATCCTATTCATTTGTATCCATGGAATAAGACTCTATTCAGAATGCTGTGAGACTGTTCTATTCTGTATTTTTTTAGCCGTAGACCATTGAACAAAACATGCAGTAATAGTCTCATTCACACATAATGTTATGCCATAAGATATGGGTGTAAGCCAAAAGCAAAAAAAGACATTATAGATAAGCATTATTTTTGAACCCTATCTAAATAACCTTAGATACTAGCTTTGGTTGTTGGTTGTAGCAATATCCTGACAATATTTTCCAGTTTTTTGTTATCTCGGATAGAGTGATTCATTGTAAACTCCCACATAAACTACATGCTCCATTCCTTTTTTTTTTCTTTTATCAGTCCCCCAAATGGAAGTATTTCAATAATTGTATATATTCTGAACCTATTTCAAGATGTAGACTATTAAATATTACATTAAAGCTGAACACAAAGTTAAAATCTTTTAATACTCTGGGGTGTTTATAAATGTGAGCCTACTCATTTGTTTTTTTTGTATAAAATAACATTTCACAAGATGTGGCTGCAAGATAGAAAACTGAAATATCTTTGTATCTAACTAAGTTTTTAATTAACTCTCAAATGTAATGAAGATTTGTATTGGTATATGAATTTGCAAATCATTTACTCGTTTTAGACTTCTTTTAATTAGCTTGTATGAAACAGATTGTTCCTCAAAATGCATAATATTACAGCCAACAACAGTTTTACTTCGTTGAGATTTATTTACTTTGCGGTCCTTGAGGCTCAAGCAAGATTACCTTAATTGAAAATTACAGCTGAATCGAAACTACTCACTTCAGGTTTCTGCTGCATTTGTTCATAGTTCAAGACCTCCTTACATTTTCGATGGTGTTTCAAGATGTTTTTGAACTTGCTTGGTTTCTTTTGATGGTATTAACTCTTTTGTTCTTCCTCCTCTTGCTTTCTCTTAATGTCTTCCTTGTCACCATTGTTCCAGGTATTACATGCCTTTGTTGTTACTTAATCAACCTGTCCATCTTTTATGATGAACAGGAGAGGCACCTCTTCAAATACAGTTGATAGACAAAGGCAAAATCTTAATAGAGTCTTGCACCTGAGTAAAGCTGGTGTTTTCCTGCCATTATATTGTAAAATGGAATAGCCTCTTTCAGGGACCATATTTATTTATTTATTTATTTATTTATTTATTTATTTATTTATTTATTTATTTATTTATTTATTTATTTATTTATTTATTTATTTATTTATTTATTTATTTATTTATTTATTTAATTTATTGACCGCCCCCTCTCTCCGAAGAGACTCGGGGCGGTGTACAAGAATTTAAGAGCATATACATATATAACAATTATAAATCATAAAACTAAATTAAATGTTTTACCCTGTGTTAAAATATCTTGTTTAAATTTACAACGTAAACACCCGATTAGGTAATATTTACAACTAGGCTGGTATGGTAGATTAGGTTAGGTTAGGTTAATATGCCAATTAATCCCAGTTCCAATGCCTTTATGTTCTGTCAAGGGCAGGGGTAGGATTCAGCCAGTTCGGACTGGTTCGGGAGAACCAGATGCTAATTTTACATCTGGTTTGCCAAACCGGTAGCTGGAAGGATGGGCTGGCCATGCCCACCCCATCATGCCCCTCCCAGGAATCTCCATGCAGCCCGTTCATCATGCCAGGTAAGTGCAGGGCCCACACAGAGGCTCTTGGTGGGTGAAAAACGAGCCTCCTAGAACTTCCGGAAGTCGGGAAAGGGGCCTGTTTACGGCCTCCAGAGCCTGGGAAAGGCTGTTTTTGCCCTCCCAAAGACTCGAGGAAAGCCTCTGGAGCCCGGGGAGGGTGAAAACACCCTCCTCCCCACTGTGGTGCAGGAGGCCTAGTAGGCCACATCCCTCATGGCCATGCATATGCAGCAACTGGGCAGAGAACCGGTTGCTAAAAAAATTCAATCCTATCCCTGATCACAGGTATTTTAACATTAGTATTTCCTACCAATTGGTCAGTGGGAAATAGGAGGCATTGGTTGGATGAATGTACTGGGCTGAATGAATAAATCTTTTGGGGATTTTGCAAAGCCCAATTGCGTCACCAAGACAATGAAGACATAGCACTTTCATTCAAGTACTAGCCTTCCTATTTGAATGGGAGAGAAGGAAAAGAGAAAACCAAAATTTAGTATTTATTCTTTTCCCTTGCCTGTAAATTATATGGGGTAGGTACTGTTTTCTATTTTTAAGATCATACGAAGAAAAAATACTTCTCTCTTCAAATGAATCTTCCTTTCCCCCATCTCTTATATTTGTTCTCCTTCTATTACTTACACCAACCAACAGTAACTTAGGATACAGATGGAGAAAGTATAGTTGGTTAGCTGAGAAATGCTTCATTGGGATTCTATACAACTAATTGATTATTTCCCCCTATTTCTTTTGCATCTGTTCCTCACATTTAATTTTTCCAATGCCAGAAGAAGAGTATCTATGGAGGTTCTCAGTCATCTAAGTTATGGTTGGCCCAAAAGTGCTTTTTCAAAAGGCAATTGGACTTTGTTTTTTCTTGAAGACATTTCACTCCTCATCCAAGATGCTTCTTCAGTTCTGCTCAGTTCAGTTCTCCAGTCAGAACTAAAGAAGCTTCTTGGATGAGAAGCAAAATGTCTTCAAGGAAAAACAAAGTCCAGTTGCCTTTTGAAAAAGCACCTTTGGGCCAGAAGAAAAGTCCTTTCTCTAAAACTGGGCAATGCTTTCCCTTAAAACTAGGGGAGACATGATAGCAGTCTTCCGATATCTCAGGGGTTGCCACAAAGAAGAGGGAGTCAAGCTATTCTCCAAAGCACCTGAGGGTAGGACAAGAAGCAATGTGTGGAAACTAATCAAGGAGAGAAGCAACTTAGAACTGAGGAGAAATTTCCTGACAGTTAGAACAATTAATCAGTGGAACAGCTTGCCTCCAGAAGTTGTGAATGCTCCAACACTGGACGTTTTTAAGAAGAGGTTGGATAGCCATTTGTCTGAAATGGTATAGGGCTTCCTGCCTAGGCAGGGGGTTGGACTAGAAGACCTCCAATGTCCTTTCCAACTCTGCTCTTGTATTGTATTGTATTTTATTGTAAAACTGGAATCAGTCAAGTAAAAAAATATTACATTATAAAACTGTTTTATTCGTGAAAGTGAAATGATATGCCATAATTTGGATAGGCCACAAAAAAACTTAAATTTGAAGCATCTCTGATCACTTTGATTGAATGAACAAGCCAACTTGATACAATTTACTAGATTTGGTCAAAAGATGACTGTGGCTGTATGTTGACTACCAACGTCACGGACATACATCCTAAATACATGCCTCGTAGCTGTGTTATCATAGCAAAAGTACTTATTCCAGTGGTCAGTATTACAGAACTATCTGTCATAGGTGCTTGTAACTACCTAGCCACTGAAAGAATTTTCTGTAAAAATAAATGCCTCCAGATTCTTGTTTGTAGAAGGAAAATATCAAATGAAATCTCCTTTAGATATAATGGTATCTTACAGTGCAGTGAGGAAGAATAATATGAAACCTGCTGTGACAAGTTTACAGAATGCTTGGCTACTAAAAGGCACATATCCGCTCCAACCTGGACTCCATATACAGTCTTTTGAGATAAATGAAGGAGGATTTTATCTAAGTGAATGGACGAGTTTCAGTTTCTTTCAATCTGAGTTTGCCAGAGGGGGTGAATCCAACTCCTTTGGAGAAGAGGGGGGAGGGGTCAAGCTGTTTTCCAAAGCACCTGAAGGATGGACACTAATCAAGGAGAGAAGCAACCTAGAACTAAGGAGAAATTTCCTGACAATGAGAAAAACTAACCAGTGGAATGACTTGTCTCCAGAAATTGTGGGTTTTTAAGAAGAGATTGTACAGCCATTTGTCTGAAATGGCATAGGACAGTGGGGGCGAACCTTTTAGACACCAAGTGCCCAAATTGTGTGCATGCCGAAATGGAAAGGTGTGCATGCACATGAATGAGCATATCCACAGACATGCATGCATGCATGGATATGCACATGTATGTGCAGCAGAGACCCAAAGACCAGCTGGCCGTCGGGAGGCAGGGTATCCCAACACCACTGTTGCAGCAAGAGGTATGATCATTTTCTTTCTCGAACTTCTGTATCGTTGTTTGCAGGGAAACAGAAACTCATGAAAGAAATCCCACGGAGATGTGACCTGGGGCAATGGTGGGCCTACCAGCTGAGGGCTCTGCATGCCACCTCTGGCAAATGTGGCATACAATATACAATAGCAGAGTTGGAAGGGACCTTGGAGGTCATCTAGTCCAACTCCTTGCCTAGGCAGGAAGCCCTATACCATTTCAGACAAATGGCTATCCAACATCTTCTTAAAGACTTCCAGTGTTGGGGCATTCACAACTTCTGGAGGCAAGCTGTTCCACTGATTAATTGTTCTAACTGTCAGGAAATTTCTCCTCAGTTCTAAATTGCTTCTCTCCTTGATTAGTTTCCACCCATTGCTTCTTGTTCTGCCCTCAGGTGCTTTGGAGAATAGTTTGACTCCCTCTTCTTTGTGGCAACCCCTGAGATATTGGAACACTGCTATCATGTCTCCCCTGGTCCCTACTCCCTTCCCCTACTCCCCTAGCATAGGTTCGCCATCATGGGTATAGGATCTCTTGCTTGATCAGAGGGTTGGACTAGAAGACCTCCAAGGTCCCTTCCAAATCTGTTATTCTGTTACTTGCTTTTTGGGGCTGTGCCTTGGCCAAAGAGAAGTGAGCTGATTGGCTGAGAACTTGAAAAGAGACATATTTCCATCTCTTTAAAGTATACAGTGGTAAGATTATTTGAAAGACCTTCATTGATTTCTACCAGGTATCGTAATTGGCAATTTGTACCTTCATCCATCTGTCTTCCAACTGGGTTTTTGAGAAAAGCTATATCTGTCCTGGCTGCTATTTTATGAATAAGAACACACATTTTGGGTGCACATTTCACATTTGCTTAAAATTCCCTCAGATCCCCGAGTTTGATATTTCTGCATATTGGGTTACCACTGAACATTTATCTAACCAAAACATATTGGCAACTTACTTTGATAAACTCTGTAACCCAGGGATGTCCAAACTTGGGAACTTTAAGACTTGTGGACTTCAACTCCCAGAATTCTGGCATAGCCGGCTGGGGAATTCTGGGAGTTGAAGTCCACAAGTCTTAAAGTTCCCAAGTTTGGACATCCCTGCTGTAACCCTTTTGAAGATTTACTTCATTGCTTTTGTATAGCTAGAAAAAAAGATACAACAAAGGTAAAAATAGGGGAGGAAATGATTTAAAAAGAGGAAGTACATATTTTTATACTATAGATATATGAAAAGCAACATAATTTTTAATACAGCATTAAACCTGGAACGTATGGAATTATATTAGTCAGCCTTTCTATTACATTTATATAACAATTCCTAAGCACAGACCAAACATGTATCATCAATCCAATATCATAAATCTGGTGCAACACTAAATTTCCACCATAAAAAGGATAATTGATTTTTGTTATACTCTATGCTTAGAAATCCATAATTCTTCACACAAGCTGATAAATTCCAAATCTGAGATATCTAATTCAATATCAGTTGTATCTTTAGTTCATTTAACTCATTTCACAACTATATTAATAATTCCACAGACTTTAAACCAAAATAATATATGTCCATAACATGAATACATTTGAATACTTTTTCTGGTTTTGTTCAATTTATTTTCCTTTTATTTTCCTTTTATTGATTTTTTATTTTTGTTAACAATTTGAATTAAGATTTGCTGGTATCCTGGCACTTTGCACACAGTTTCGAACAATGGATGGTGCAAAATCATAAAGCAGAAACAAAAAAGAACATGAAGAGAAAAACATCTAAAACAACAACAAGACTGAGATTCAGCGGAAAGGAAATCCCAAATAAAGCAAGGTTGAAAAGATTTCTAAACCAATCCATTTAGGGATTGGTTGAGATTAATTGACAAACTCAGCATCTGAGCCACTGAGCCACCACTCCGTTTGACCACTCCGTTTGAGACTGTCAATGCTTATTACTGTCAAAGCTTATTACAATGCTTATTATGGAAATGGAAAAGGTGCAGAGGAGGGCAACCAGAATGATTAGGGGGCTGGAACACCTTCCTTACCATCTGAGGTTGCAACGGCTGGGCCTCTTCACTCTAGAACGATGGCACCTGAGAGGTGACCTGATTGAAGTCTATAAAATCATGCACGTAGAAAAGGAAAAACTGTTTTCCCTATCGCACAACACTAGAACTAGGGGGCATTCCATGAAACTTTTGGAAGCTAGACCTCAAACAAATAAGAGGAAGTACTTTTTCACCCAGAGGATCACTGGTCTATGGAACTCCCTGCCAGAAGAAGTGGTGACAGCTGTCAGCCTCGACACCTTTAAGAAAGGATTAGACGAGTTCATGGAGAACAAGGGTATCCATGGCTATCATTATGGATGCCTAAGGACACCCTCCGGGATGGAGAGATAGGCAGGATATCTCTCAATGCCATTTGCAGGGAATCATAAGCAGGTGAAGACATCTGCTTGGGAATGTCCTGAAGCAAATGGGGAGCCACTGTGTTAGACAGAATGCTGGACCAGATGGGCTGTGGCCTGTTCCAGCAAGGCTGTTCTTATGTTCTTATTACTCAGAATATTGTCTCCCATGGCTCTAGAAAATTGTGTCTGATTGATTGATTGATTGATTGATTGATTGATTGATTGATTGATTGAATGAATGAATGAATGAATGAATGAATGAATGAATGAATGAATGAATGAATGAATGAATGAATGAATGAAATTTTTTGCTTGTTATTAACATCTATCTGTGCCACTGGGAATCCGAAAGTAAATACTGAACAAGAGAAAGATGGTTGAGTGACTTTGGGCCGGTCACTCTCCCTCGTTCCAATCTACCCTCACAGGATTGTTATTGTGGTGAAAATAGCAGATGAAAGTGTATTGTGTATGTTCTCTACTTTGAATTACTTACAAAGTAATAAAAGCAGGGAAAAATCAAATCAATTAAGGAATACGTGTGCTTGCTTTTATCATGCATAAGATGAGGAGAAGGAAGGTGAAGCGAGATGATCTTTCGCACTGAGTTGCCATTAAATCCTGAAAATTTGCAACCAGTCCCACTCATAGCCAGTAATTTGTGATCGTGTCACTTCTGGTGAGAGAGGTGACTATATAAATTTGATAAATAAACAATATTACAATTTGCTGCTACTGTTATAACAATCATTAAAAAGTGAGATCGCTGTCTTTTTTATTTGCAGGGCATGACTGTAAGTGGCGGTGAGCACCTCCCAAAATAAAAGTGTCATTGAAAAATTGTAGGTATTAAAATGTTTACACCTTTGAATCGTTCTTTCTCAGCCCTCAAATGAGCACATTCATGAAGGAAGCAGTACTCCAAGAGCAGATATCTTTTGTAAATTGTACTTCCATTGAGGACTGCACTCAACGTGTAGTCCTCAATGGAACTGCATCTACATGCATTGGGGTGCCCCAAGACTCTGTTTTAGGCCCAGTACTTTTCAATATCTTCATTAATGATTTCGATGATGGGATAGATGGGGAACTCATCAAATTTGCAGACAACATCAAGCTGGCAGGAATAGCCAACACTCCAGAAGATAGGCTTAAGATACAGAAAGATACAGTAGGGGCATGCACCAGCGTGCCTAACGTCCCTTTCCTACTGTCCCCATTTATTTGTACCAATTTCCTGTGTTCTTATTAATGTGTATTCTTATTGCTGTTATCTTGTACATGAGTGACAAACTATAAACAAACAAACAAACAAATCGTGGGCTCTATCTAACAAGACGAAATTCAATGGTGAAAAAATAAGATTCTATATTTAGGCAAGAAAAACAAAATACACAGGTACAGTATAGGTGGTACCTTGCTCAATAGCAGTAACTGTGAAAGGGATCTTGGAGTCCTAGTGGACAACCATTTAGATATGAGCCAGCAGTGTGCAGCAGCTGTCAAAAAAGCCAACACAGTTCTAGGCTGCATAAACAGAGGGATAGAATCAAGATCACGTGAAGTGTTAATACCACTTTACAATGCCTTGGTAAGGCCACACTTGGAATACGGCATCCAGTTTTGGTCGCCATGATGTAGAAAAGATGTAGAGACTCTGGAAAGAGTGCAGAGAAGAACAACAAAGATGATTAGGGGACTGTAGACTAGGAAGAACAGTTGCAGGAACTGGGTATATCTAATTTAATGAAAAGAAGGACTAGGGAAGACATGAAAGCAGTGTTCCGATATCTCAGGGGCTGCCACAAAGAAGAGGGAGTCAAACTATTCTCCAAAGCACCTGAGGGCGGAACAAGAAACATTTGGAAAATAATCAAGGAGAGAAGCAACGTAGAGCTAAGGAGAAATTTCCTGACAGTTAGAACAATTAATCAGTGCTTAATCAGCTTGCCTCCAGAAGTTGTGAATGCCCCAACACTGAAGGTTTTAAAGCAGAGATTAGGCAATCATTTGTCTGAAATCGTATAGCCAGTGGTAGTATTAAGCCGGTTTGGACCAGTTCGGGCAAACCTGTAGTGGTGATCTGCGGATCTGTCCACCTGCCCCAGCTCTATATCATCCTATTTAGCTATGTTTTCTAACCCATGCTCATGCATGCAAGTCATGCATGTGAGCAAAGCGTATGTGCGGAAGGCACACATGTTCATGAAGTTTTGGTGTGTGGCGAACCGATTGTAAAATTATGTGAAAGCCACCTCTGGATATAGGGCTGTGATGGGCGAACCTATGGCATGTGTGCCAGAGGTAGCATGCAGAGCCCTCTCTGTGGGCACATGCACTCTCTTCTGGTTTCCAGCATTGAACTTTATGGGCACCAGAGTACTGGAAAACCACCAGAAAATGGTCCCAAAGCAGTCCATTTTTCGGGCTGTTTTCAGGCTATTTTGTGGGCTCAAAATGGCCCAAAACACAGCCTGAAAATGGCCTGAAAATGGCCTGAAATGACCCCCGAAAGCAGCCAAAAGCGGCCCAAAAAACAGGCATGTGTGCACCAGCCAGCTGATCTTTGGATTTCCGGCACTCCGGTACAAATACATGCATTCCAATTTGGGCACTTGGTGCCGAAAAGATTCACCATCATTGAAATAGGGTTTCCTGTCTAAATAGTGTGGTTGGATTAGAAGACCTCCAAGGTCCTTTCCAATCTCTTATTCTATTCCTTCCTAAATTGAAAATAAAAAAAGTAAAATGTTTATTTATCCAAAGCTTCCCCCCCCCCCCGCCACTCTATCCTAGCTTATTGATAAAACCTCAACTACAACACTCTTAACCCCTTTTCAGGATGGCAAGTTCTCCTGTAAGAAGAGAGATTCTCCTCCATGGGATATCTCCAGATTTAATTCATAGAAGTGAGCCTTTTCTGCTAAATTCCATTCTTTTATTATAAAAGTAATATTAAGAACCGGTACATGAGAAAAGCAAATCCATAGAAAAAGGACTGTAATGAATCAAAGAACGGCTTCCGCTAGCATTTAATCCCACTAATACATTCTTTAGAAAAGTATTCTCCATAACAATGTTTTTCTCCCTAATAGCAGGTAAGCAAGAAAATGAAACTCTTTTTTGATCCTCTTGCACTTGTGTTTTTTTTTTTCCTTTCTCATCAAAAGGTCAAATCATCAGCTTTGCCTTCCAGCAATTGGGCTTTTTCTCATACAGGAATGCAAATTTCATGTTAGGATTAAATAGGAACTATTTCTGAACGTCTATTACAGCTTAAGCTCCAGTTAATGTAGCAGCAGGGCCTCGATGCAGATGGAAGAGAGGGGAAGGATAGAAGGGTTAGCAAAATCCCTGGTCTGTATGATGTCCATTTCGTTGCCACCTGTGTCCATTTCTGCTTCAGGCAACCTAGTTATCAACTATCACCAGCTGGACATAACGTTCCTTTTTTTAAAAAGTGTACATGCAAGAGGGAAGATTAAAAAACTGCCAATATTAGGGAAGTGTTTGTAACAAAAATTTGTATGGCAGAAAAAGTTGAAAATGACAATATGAATTTTAACAGATATATATATATAATTGTTCCACAACACACCTGGCCATGTCTAATCTCTGATCTATCTGGGAAGGCTGATAATAACCTAACAGAAGAAAAATAGAATGCTTTATTGGCCAAGTGATTTGGACTTACCAGGAATATGATGGCCCTGCATACCACTTCCGGCACCCAAGCCATAGGTTCGCCATCATGGCTATATGCAACGTCAATATCCCAATCCCATCAGTCTTCAGACTTCCCACTTTGAAGAAGAAGGGAGATTTCCTTCTTGCTCCCAGAAGAACCGTGATGATTAGAATGCAGTACTGCAGGCTACTTCTGCTGCCTGCCGGCTGCCTGCAATTTGGCAGTTCAAATCTCACCAGCTCATTGTTGACTCAGCCTTCCCTCCTTCCGAGGTGGATAAAATGAGGACCCTGATTGTTGAGGGCAATAGGCTGATTCTGTAAACTGCTTAGAGAAGGCTGTAAAAGCACTGTGAAGCCGTATATCAGTCTAAGTGCTATTGCTATTTGTCTGTGCAGGACTGGAGGGAAAAAACTATAATAGCACATTTCTGATTGCATACAGTAGAAGAATATACCATCTTTGCTGAACGATAGTTTGTACTTGATCGGCAGAATAGTAAGGTTTACACATCTAAAACAATACAGGAAGTCATAACAAGACTAAATTTTATTTTTTTTATGATTTAACTTTTGATTAAATGGTTAATATGTGTCAGAGGTCCAAATAGCATCCAAAGGTAGAACAGGTTGCACAAAGTTCCAATTTATTAAGAGAGCCATGTTGGCACATCTGGGAAAACCCAAATCTGAAAGCTTCCCCACCTAGTTGAAAGTTCAAGATCTTGCCCCCACACCCACAAGTCCATCACATGGTCCAATCTCCCACTGCCATGCTGGCAGTTCCCCCCATCCAGTTCTGGTCAGGTGCAGAGGTCCAGAGACAAAGGATGACCTTGGCTTTCTAGAAAGGATTTTGTTATGGCTACATAGTATGCAACTTTTTGCAATTCCCCCTCCTATTTTCCCAGTATAGAAAATGCATAGCAGAATAATCAAAAGTGTGGCAGGCCAAAGATCCAAAAGAAAAGATGGTTGCAGGCCTGACAATATGATTGCTGGGCTGATTTCAAGAAAAGGTAAGAAGGATTGGATTTGTTTTAGCTTTAGAACCATAGCCATTTATACCTTGAGTAAGAACTCTTGGATGATTTGTTCAATGAAGCTTTTTTTTCCTGGGTTGTTCGCAATATTTTCAGGTGTCTTCCCCAGCATCAAAGTTCAAAAAAAAACCAAAAACGTTTGGAGAAGTGCTCCAAAGAACAACCTCTTGCATGTGCATCAAGTTAGCATGACAGAAAAGATCACACAAACCCTATGGGCATTCTTAGAATAAAATCATGAGGCATGTCTGCATTCTGATATTGTTTCCTTGGAAATGTGCCAATCTGTTCAAACAAAGAAAAAGAAAATCACACTATAAATGCTAGGGAGGCAGCTTGTGTTATTGTTAGTTGCGAAGACGTGTCTGACCCATTGCGACCCCATGGACAACATTCCTCCAGGCCTTCCTGTCCTCTACCATCCTCTGGAGTACATTTAAGCTCACACCTACTGCTTCGGTGGTTCCATCCAGACACCTCATTCTTTGTCGTCCCACTCTTCTTTTGCCCTCAACCTTTCCCAACATTAGGCTCTTCTCCAGTGAGTCCTTCCTTTATACAACCATCAAGCTATTTTGTGAAAATATCTGTCATGGGCTCTTCAAATTCTAAACATGAGAACTGTCATGCATACACACAACCAGATACACCAAGGTAGTTTTGGTGGTTAGCCCACCAATGTGGCCTCTTTCCAACAATCAACCTGGACCAATCAGAAACCAGTTCAGCTAAAGACCATCCAGAAGTCAGAATATCTGGCTATAAAGACAGGAGCCCAGTCATTTCTTGTGGTCTGCATAGCACACTTGGTTACCTCTGAAGATGCCAGCTCCGGTTGCTATTACCATATCAGAAAATCTATTATCTATCCAGGGCAGAGGTGGTATTCAGCAGGTTCTGACCAGTTCTGGAGAACTGGTAGCAGAAATTTTGAGTAGTTCAGAGAGCCAGTAAACCTCTGACTGGCCGTGCCTCCATCTATTCTCTGCCTCCCGAGTACCAGCTGATTGGGAGGGAATGGAGATTTCACAGTATCCTTTCCCTGCCACGCCACCAAGCCAAATCCACCAAGCAATGTCATGCCCACCAAGCCACAGCCACAGAACAGTAGTTTAAAAAAATTGAATTCCACCACTGGGCGAGGAGTGTCAAAATTGAGGCCCACAGGCAAGAAGCATCACATTGGGCCATGCCCATGCCCAGTTTAGCAAAGGGTAAAAAAGTCATGATGTGTCACATGACACTGTGACAACATGACTTTGACACCCCTGTCCTAGACATAGTCAGTAGGAAGATGGGCTGTTAAAAGGTATGAAATATAAGTAAATAAATAAACCCTGAATTTTAACATTGCCCAACCTTAATATTGTTTGAAAGGATATTTTTAAAAATGTTGTTCTTACCATTGATTGGGATGAAAGCTGCATGCCTCTTTTAGAATTTTTTAAGTGTTTCAGTAAATAAGTATGTTTTTAAGTTCATTTTATCAGCAAAACAAAAGATTAGCTAGAAGAAAGAATAGACTTTGGCATTACATAGAATTGTTGAGCAATTGAACATTTCATTTATAGTACTAATTATAAATCAATTGTTCAATCAAAGGGACCATTACAAACAAAAAGCACATCTACATTTTGCATTCTCAATTTATTCTCTAATTCAGATTAGGAGGGTTCACTTTTCTATATCATCCATGTCTTCCAATCTCTTCAAGCAAAACACTAGCATAAGAAAAGGGTCACATTTCCATTTTGAATCTATTTAGCTAAATAACAATTTGGTTTGAGATAACAAGTTAGCCATTAAATTCATTATTGGATTTTTCCCCAGTTCTTTGTAATAGTACAAAATAAATTCCTTAAATCTGCCATTCCCATAATTGCTTGCAACAGCATCTTTTTATACATGTTAAACCAGTGTCTGTACAAGCACACTGGATTACACACTGTGAATGGATCAGTTTTAATCATAGTGCCTATGTTCTTGATATTTTCCATGGTGGACACCATCCCGGGGGGATGTGATGTGTGTGTGTGGGCACATGTTGTGCGCACATGTGCAGTGCAACAAAAATTGCTCTGCACAGGTACAGAAGGCAAATACAAGATGGTGGCGCTGTAGGAATTGGTTCCATCGACCCAGGCTGCCAAGTTACTCCCGGTTCGGCCGAATCAGCCCAAACTGGTAGGAACCCACCTCTGCTGTCATCAGAAGAACTATCTTCCTGTATGCACAATTTCTAGGAACATCACCTTAATACAAGTGATGCGGGGTGGAATACAAGTTGACACAATGTTAATGCGTCAGTTTCAATCACGTTCTTGATGTTTTCCATGATGGGTCCTGTAAGAAGCACTGTAGGGCTGTAAACATATAATGCAATGAACCAAACTGATATCTATTTACACATCCACGTTCTTTTAGAAGGGAAACTTTCTCTTTACCCTTTCTAACGTCACAAGGTAAGCAAAAGAAAATTCAGCAGCAGTCTCAGGTGAATTAAGGATCACTTCATCTAGCAAACCACAATAATATTAGTAGTAAATAGCATCCAACGACCAGCAGATGTTTGCCAACAAAGGTTTAAGCAGTCAAGCTAAGATTTTCCCAGTATTAACAGATGGATGTGAGAGTTGGATCACAAGGAAGGCTAAGCACCAAAGAACAGATGCTTTCGAATGGTGGTGTAGGAGAAGACTCCTGAGAATTCTTCAAACTGCAAGGAGATTAAATCAATCAATCCAAAAGGAAATCAGCTATGATCCTTCTTTGGAAGGACAGATACCAAAGCTGAATCTCAAATACCGGCACTTTGGCCACCAAATGAGAAGAGGGGACTCATTGGGAAGGACTTTGATGTTAGGAAAGATTGAAGGCAAAAGGAGAAGGTGATGACAGAGGATGAAATGGTGAGATAGATCCAATCAACATGCATTTAAGCAAACTCTGTGAGACACTGGAGGATAGGTGGGACCTGGTGTTCTATGGACCATAGCAGGGGTCCTCAAACTACAGCCTGAGTGCCGAATACAGCCTGCAGAAGCCATTAATCCAGCCCACAAGGCTGCCCCACCCACATTGCCCCATCTACCCACTGCCCCCAACCTTCTGGAGGCCGAAGAGGCCAAAAATGGGACATGTGGAGGCCTCAGGAGGCCAAAAACGGGCCTATTTTTGGGTGGCTGATTGGTTCTGGAGGCCGAGGAGACCAAAAATGGCTCGTTTTTTTGCCTCCCCAGTCTCCAGAAAGAGAGAGGGGAGAGGGAGGGAGGGAAAGAAAGAGAGATGCACACACATCCCAAGGCAGCCGCACCACTTCATTAACCTGCTTCCCACCCCCAAAAGCATAACAAATTAAAGTTTAATTTGTGTGCATTGTTTAATGGACTGCTAAATTGGCCACGCCCACCTGGTCACAATTGGCCACACCCACACCATCACACACCATCACATGACGCTAGCCACACCCACACAGCTAGTCTCCCCCCCCACAACAGACTGAGAGAGCATGAATTGGCCCCCGGTTTACAATGTTTGAGAACCCCTGGTCCATGGAGTCACGAAAAGTCTGATCTGAGTTAGTGATTGAACAACAAAAACCAGCAGATAGATAAATCCTTGAGCAGATTCACCAAACCATGTAAATTACTTTTTTTCCCCCCCTGCTTGCTTATTCTGCCCAGTGTTAGTGGACAGGTCCTCACTAAACTATAGGTTTTTTTGCCATCAAGTTCCAAAATGTCTCTTGTGAGGGATACAAAGAAGGAATGCTAAAGAATTAGCCATTTGCTCTAGCTCTCTTTCAAGCAAGCCTCCTGCAGTGTTTATAAGTATACAGGTTTCCGGATTGCAGGATTCAGGTTTTAAATCACTTCCTGGGGTTTAATTAAGGAGACATGTCACAATTTCCAGGAGCATCTGCTTAATACAAGTGATGCAGAATTGATGAAGAGAATTGGTTTGTATCTAACCAGAAAAGCCCATGAGAGCCAAATAATTCAAAAATGATTCTAATGAGGTAATCAAAAAATTGATTCTATTGGCGAATCTATAATGCAGTATCTGGATATACATGTAAAGTAGACATAAACTATGATAGTTTTCAGAAGCTGTAATTAGCCACTGTTTAGTGTAATAGAGAACCACAGGGAGCCTTAGACTTACCAACTTTGCCAGCAGGCCTGGGAAACTCAGTGTGGTGAAGCCCATCAAGCGGCTTATTTAATTGTGTGCTGCCACCAGGGATGGCTAGGTAGGAGGTTATTTTATTTATTTATTTTTAATGTTTTCCACTGTGTGTTTTTACTGTTTGTAAGCTGCCCAGAGTTGCTGTGAGCAAGTAGATGGCTATATAAATTATCTAAATAAATAATAAATAAACTGTCCCTTTCCTCTTCTTTTTTGATGCATTGAGCTTTGATTAATTAACTTTTAACTTTTTTAACTTTTATTAAATTTCTATCCTGCCCTATCTCCCACAAAGGGACTCAGGGCGGCGCACAGGAACTTAAAATCCAAAAATACAAACAATAAAAATTCTACAAAATGTAAAACTACAATTAAACAGTTTAACCCGTGCTAAAAAGAGAAAACAATTAATTTAAAACCCAGCTTTAATAAAATATGGTTGTAGCAGCTATACCAGGCCAGCCATATGGAAGAAATAGGTTTTTAAAGTCCGGCAGAAGAGGCAAAGGTCGGTGATAGTACAGAGGTCTGGGGGGAGGTCATTCCAAAGGGTGGGACCTGCCACAGAGAAGGCTCTTCCCCTGGGCGTCTCCAGCCGGCATTGTCCAGCAGACGGCACCCTAAGGAGGCCCTCCCTGTGGGAGCGGACAGGTCGAGTGGAGGTATGCGGTAGAAGGCGGTCCTGCAAGTAACCAGGCCCAATTGCAAGGGAATCAAGTCCAGTCCAAGCTGATATTACTCTGATCCATGGTTTGTTTCAAACATGCTAAGCTGAAGATATTAATTATAAATCTGGGCTGCTTTGATAATTATAGCTAAGACTAGCCATAAATTAAGGTTCAAGTATAGCATTAAACCATAGCTAATTACACATAGGACAGAATAGCTGAAGTCACTACATTAAACCATAATGTGGTCTGTTTCAGGGGTGTCAAAGTCAATCTCATTGAGGGCCACATCATGGTTGGGTTTGACCTCAAGGCGACAGGGGGCATGGCCAGCTCAACATCACTCATGTCAGGGGAGCATGGGCTGGCCTGAGTACTCTGCCAGTGAAAATGGGTTCCCACTATCCATTTCTGGCTGCAACAGCCTGCTGCAACCCTCTGCCAACAAATATGGAGCTTATGAGGGCCGCACACAGTCCTTCCAAGTTCCATGTTCGCTGGCAGAGGTGCCATAGGCCGCTCTTCTTCTGTTTCCAATTTGATCTAACCTAAGGTGACCAGATTTCAACTTGACTAAAGCGGGACACCATCGACGGGGTGGGGGGGCGCAGTGACATTTCCCAGCTCTGCAGCCTCACCACCCACTTCCCACGCTGGCCAACCCCCTCCCTCCCTTCCCCCCCCCCCCGAGCAGGGCACCTGCAGGTAGGCATCTGGTGGGGCGGCGGAGCAGGGCTGGGCAAGCGGTGGGCACTCTGCACACGCTCAGAGGCACGGGGCATGGGCAGAAAGCGGCGGGCTGGTGGGCAGGCGGAAGGGGAGGGCCTGCGAGGGAGGAGCCAGGCCCAGGCAGGCAGCAGGCAGCGGAAGAGGAGGACAGCCTGCCGGAGCCCGCGCAGCCCTGAACTTCTTTGCGCCGCGCCGTGATGCGCTGAGAGCAGTCAGACAGAAGCCCCACCGCTGCCCACCCATTCCGCCATGGGCACCCGGGATGAGCTGGGCGAGGAGGCGGCGGCGGTGGGGCTTCTGTCTGGCTGCTCTCAGCGCATCGCAGCGCAGCACAAAGAAGTTCAGGGCTGCGCGGGCTCCAGCAGGCTGCCCTCCTCTTCCGCCGCCTGCTGCCTGCCTGGGCCTGGCTCCTCCCTCGCCAACCCTCCCCTTCCACCTGCCCACCAGCCTTCCGCTTCCTGCCCATGCCCCGCGCCTCTAAGCGGGTGCAGAGCGCCCGCCGCCCGCCGCCAAAAAGCAGGATATTTTTAAGAGTTCGCGGGATGTGGGGCAGATGCTTGAAATGCGGGTCTGTCCCGCCAAAAGCGGGACGTCTGGTCACCTTAATCTAACCATCCCACTGGCCATTTCATTTCATTTTTTCATTTTATTACATTTATATCCCGCCCTTCTCCACAGAGGACCCAGGGCGGCGCACAGGAAAATTAAAAAACATACACAATAGAAGATAGACAAATAATTTAAAATATATATTAAATAATCCCCAATCCTGTGCTAAAAACCAATTATTAAAAACCCAATTTAAAACTTTTCTAAAAGTCCCCATGGGAGGTTAGGCTAGGCCGGCTTGATGGAAAAAATATGTCTTTAAACATTTGCGGAAGAGGCGGAGGTCGGTGATGGTCCGGAGTTCAGGGGGTAGGTCGTTCCAAAGGGCAGGGCCCGCCACAGAGAAGGCTCTTCCCCTGGGTGTCGCCAGTCGGCATTGTCCGGCCGACGGCACCCTGAGAAGGCCCTCTCTGTGGGAGCGGATCGGTCTAAGGGATGTATGGGGCAGGAGACGGTCTCGCATATAACTAGGCCCCGAGCCATGGAGCGCTTTAAAGATGGTCGTCAGAACCTTGAAGCGCACCCGAAAGACCACAGGAAGCCAATGCAGCTCGCGCAGGATTGGTGTTATATGGGAGCTTCTGGTGGCTCCCGTAATTGCCCGCGCGGCTGCGTTTTGGACTAGCTGTAGCTTTCGAGGGCACCTCAAGGGAAGCCCCATGTAGAGAGCATTGCAGTAGTTGAGACGGGACGTCACGAGAGCTTGAGTGACTGTGCAAAGGGCAACCCGGTCCAGTAAGGGGCGCAATTGGCGCATCAGGCGTACCTGATGAAACGCCCCCCTGGCCACGGCCGTCACATGGTCCTCCAAGGACAGCCGGGAATCCAGGAGGACACCCAAATTGCGCGCCCTCTCCACGGGGGCCAGTGTTTCGCCCCCAATGGCCAGAGTTGGAGTAATCTGGCTGAACCGGGGTGCCGGAAACCACAGCCACTCAGTCTTGGCAGGGTTGAGCTTGAGTTTGTTACCACCCATCCAGATCCGTACGGCTTCCAAACACCGGGACAGCACTTCGGCGGCATCGTTGGGGTGGTCTGGGGTGGATATGTACAGCTGGGTGTCGTCAGCGTACAGATGGTACTCCACCCCAAAACCACGGATGATCTCACCCAGCGGCTTCATATATGTGTTAAACAGGATTTGGCCTGTGGGCCTTGAGTTTGACATCCCAGATATTGCAGTGCAATATTATACTGTTCCCAGTGAACATTCTTGATGGCTTATCTCTATGTAAACACTTTCAACGAAAATCCACCACATTCTGGGATAATCTATTCCATTGTGAGCAGCTCTTGCAATTTGTTTCATTAATGCCCAATCAAAATTGACTTCCTTGTATTTTATATACATTGTTTCTTCTCCTTCAGGAATAATGCTGAACATTTCTGTTCTACCTTCTACATGAGAACCTTTCAGATATTTGAAGAAACCATCATGTCTTCCATGACCTTCCATTTTTCCCCTAGGCTAAAGGTATCAACAACAGTTCTCCTAGAATTCCTCCTAAAAAATTTTTTTCCAGACATGTCATCCTCTTTCTTGCTTGCTTCTGGACACACTTCCATTTGTTAAGATACATTCTAAAGTACAAAGTGTAGACTGGATGCAAATCCCAGCTATGCTTTGACCCATGCAGAATACAGGGGAGTTATTACTCTCTGGATCTATACAATGGTGGGTTGCTAGGGGTGCACAGGACTTTGGGAGGATCTCTAGCTAAGTTTCTGTGCAGTTCAGAGACTCCCCAAATCTTACTGCTGGCTGCCCCCCCCCCACCACCACCACCACATCCCTACCAGGAGTCCCCACACAGCCCATTTTGGATTCAGGTAAGTACAGGGCATGTGTGGAGGCTTGTGGAGGGTGAAAAATAGGCCTACAGGAAGTTCGGGAAAGCCCTCCAGAGGTCCTCCGGAGCCTGGGGAGGCCATTTTTGCCCTCCCAGAGGCTCAGGGAAACCCTCCAGAGCCCAGGGAGGGCAAAACTCCCCCCTCCCATGGTGCAGGAGGCTGATTAGGCCACACCCACCATGTCCACGCCCACAAGGCAACCAGGCAGAGAACCCCTTGCTAAAAAGTTTGAAGCCCACCCCTGGTTCTATATTTTGGTAGCCTAGGACTGCTTCTTATTTTCTTGTTGCAATTGGTATCACATTGTTCAGATGGAGAACCACTAAGATACCCAGAATCCTTTCGTACACACTGCTTGCTGAAAACATAGAAAAAGTCTTAAATTAATCCCACTAGAGAATGAATGGAAAGGGAAAATAAAGAAAGAGGATTTGATAGCTGCTTGGAACAGACTGAAAATAATTATGTGACAGTGCTGTAGAAATGTATGGAGTTAAACTAATGGAAACTATAGAAAGGATACTTGATTGTGCATCACGAATATACATATAAGATCACAGATTGCTGCAAAAAAAATACAATAATACAATCCAATCCAATAGCAGAGTTGGAAGGGACCTTGGAGGTCATCTAGTCCAACTCCCTGCCTAAGCAGGAAACCTTATACCATTTCAGACAAATGGCTATCCAACATCTTCTTAAAACTTGCAGTGTTGGGCATTCACAACTTCTGGAGGCAAGCTGTTCCACTGATTAATTGTTCTAACTGTCAGGAAATTTCTCCTCAATTCTAAGTTGCTTCTCTCCTTGATTAGTTTCCACCCATTGCTTCTTGTTCTGCCCTCAGGTGCTTTGGTGAATAGTTTGACTCCCTCTTCTTTGTGGCAACCCCTGAGATATTGGAACACTGCTATCGTATCCCCTAATCTTTCTTTTCATCAGACTAGACATATCCTGTTCCTGCAACCATTCTTCATATGTTTTAGTCTCCAGTCCCTTAATCAGTCCCCTAATGAAGATGAAAGTTAGTGTAGAAAGAGTGGTAGAAATAGAACAAGTGCTGCAAAGAATGCAGTCAAAGAAAGCATGGTACAATTAAGATTAAAACAAAAGAAAATGTAAAGCAGTTTTGACGGGCAGTATTTGTCTCTGAACATTGTAAGGAGGACTAAGCAAAAAGCATTCAACACATCAAATGCAATTAAAAATAAAAGTGATGATATGACATGGGCTGAAGCTGAAGTGAGAGAAGGCTGGAAGGGATGTTATAGAGATTTATCTGAAGTGATAGGTCAAATAGTGAAATGAATGCTATAAATACTCTTATCCAAAAATTGATGAGTTGGGAAAGGGAAGGGAAGGGAAAGGAAAGGAAAGGAAAGGAAAGGAAAGGAAAGGAAAGGAAAGGAAAGGAAAGGAAAGGAAAGGAAAGGAAAGGAAAAGAAAAGATTATAGTAAGAATAGTTGGTTAAATCTGCCTGGGAGGATTTTGCATCTCATCCAGCTTTTTCAGTTCTGGCTGAATGGTGGGTAAATTAAATTACCTTCCATTCAACCATACCTGAAGAACCTTTTTGGTTGTGAAGTGAAAAATTTTCAAGGAAAAAAATCAAGAAAGTCCAGTTGCCTTTGAAAAAGCATCATTGGGACAACCATGATCTGGATGGTTGAGAATTTCCATAGACATTAAGGAATTAAATTACCTTAGCTAGTTAAATTAAAGATAATGTTCATACTAATGTTCATATGTTATAGACAAGTTTTCTCTTTTAGGCAAGAAAAACCAAATGTACAGGTATAGAAAAGGTGGAACCTGGCTCAATAGCCTTAAATGTGAGAGGGATCACTTAAGACAGCGTTTCTCAAATAGTGGGGTGCGCCCCCCTGGGGGGGCGCGAGGCTCTGTAAAGGGGGGCGCGTTTGACCTCGGCAAATCGGCTCTGCCGATTCCCTTTCTCCCTCCTCCTCCCTCCCTCCACAGCCGGCATGCTGGCCACTCGTCGTCTTCCAGGGACTGCCGTTCCTCACACACACACACACACGCACACACACACACACGGAAGCTTCTCAGCTCCTGGAAGGAGCGGAGGGAGCGAACGAGCGATCAAGCACGGGTGGCCGGGGCAGGCTAAGGCGGGTGAGCCGGGCTGAGGAGACTCCGCGGGGAGTGGGGGCGGGGCGGGGACGACGACACACAGACAAAGAGAGGCACAGACACAGAGAGAGACAGGGAGGGGGGGAGGAATCAGAGAGTGACAGACACACACAGAGAGACAGAGAGAGACAGGGAGAGAAAGAGAGAGACACAGGAAGTGCGTGAATGCAAGACACACACACACACACACAGTGATAGATGGGCAGACGAAGGAGAGACAGACAGAGATAGAGAGAAAGAAAAAGAAAGAAAGAAAAAAGTGGGAGAGAGAAAGAAAGACAGACAGAGAGAGAAAGAGAGAGACAGAAAGGAAAGAGAAAAAAGAGAGAGAAAGAAAAAAGAGAAAAAGAGAGAGAGAGAAAGAGAAAGAAATTTCTTTCTTTTTTATTCTCTTATACTTAATAAGGATACAGTGTTATGCAGAGGTGTACTTATAACAATTTTATAGACAAATGATACTATTTACAGTCGCGCGGGGGGGGGGGGCGCGAAATGTTTTCTTCTTCCTAGGGGGGGCCTGACAGAAAATAATTGAGAAACACTGACTTAAGACAATCACTTAAATATGAACCATTAGTGTGCTGCAGCTGCCAAAAAAGCCAATGCAATCCTAGGCTGCATTATCTCTCAAGATCAAATCACATGAAGTGATAGTACCACTTTATAATTCCTTACTAAGACCACACTAGAAATATTGCATCCAGTTTCGGTTGCCACAATATAAAAAAGATATTGAAACTCTGGAAAGAATGCAAAGATCAGCAAAGTTGATTAGAGGGTTGGAGATTACAACATATGCAGGAGAGTTGCAGGAATTGGATATATCTAAACTAGTGAAAAGAAGGACTGGGGTAATATGATAGCAGTGTTCCAATATTTGAAGGGATGCCACAAAGAGGGGGGAGGGGGGTCAACCTATTTTCCAAAGCACCAGAAGGCAGGACAAGAAGCAATTGATAACAACGAATCAAGGAGAGAAGCAATCCTACAACTAAGGATAAATTTTCTCACAGTGAAAACAATTAATTAACAGAACAAGTTACCTTCAGAAGTTGTGGGTGCTCCATCTCTGTAGACTTTTAGGAAAAGACAGGACAGTCACTTCTCCTGAATGGTATAGGGCAAGGGTCACCAACCAGTGGTCCGTGGACCATTGGTGGTCCATGAGAACATTTTGATGGTCCAGAAAAAAATTATTTGCATTTTTAATATTGCACTCAATACTATTTATCTTTTTTAAAATTTCATATTAGTGGTCCGTGGAATTTAAAATTATGAATGTAATGGTCCCTGAGGTCCAAAAGGTTGGTGACCCCTGGTGTAGGGTCTCCTGCTTAAGCACCAGTTTGAACTAGAAGATCTGCAATGCTCCTTCTAAGTCTGATGTCAGGATTCCAAACAGCATCCAAAAGTAAATTAGAGTCCAAGGCAAAGTATTGCTCAAAGTTCCAATTTATTAAAAGAGCCATGTTGGCACATCTGGGAAAATCCAAATCTGAAAGCTTCCAGGTTTCCCCCCACCCAGTTGGAAGTTCAAGATCTTGCCCCACACCCACAAGTCCATCACATGGTCCAATCTCCCATTGCTATGCTGGCAGTTCTACCTATCCAGTTCCGGTCAGAGGTGCAGAGACAGAGGATGACCTTGGCTTTCTAGAAAGAATTTTGTTATGACTACATAGTATGCAACTCCTTACAATCCCCCTCCCATTTTCCCACGATAGAAAATGCATAGCAGAATAATAGAAAGGATGACAGGCCAAAGATCCAAAAGAAAAGATTGCTGCAGGGCTGACATCTGGTATTTTGTTCTCTTCTACATGCAAGGAAAGGGAGACTAAAGCTGAATGTATACATCCAGGAACCAGTAGCTGCAACACGACTATTTTTCAAAAAATACCACAAGGTGGAATTTGAAAGAAAATTTTAAAATCAATGGAATATGATACAAAATGCAAAGCCTCTTCCTTCGGAAGATTTGTTTGATTGATTTTGGTCTGTTTTTGAACAAGCATCAATTACAACCCTTAATTTCTACACAGTGATGGCCATGTGGCAATTTTAAAGTAGACTCTTTCAATGTGATGCTCTCCAGATGTTCACAGCTGGGTTGGTCTAAGTTGGAGCCCTTGGCAAGTTGCTCTTTAAAGCATCTGAGACCAAACTGTTGCCTTATAATATATTGAACACGGGGGCTTCAGATTAGACCACCACTGGCCCTGAAAATCGATGCCTTTTTATAAGTATCCTTCATAGGTTTTTGCACACAACATTACTCAAAGAATCATACAACCTTGGAACTCCCTTTTATGGAAAGAAAGGAAAGAGGAAAGTGATGCTGGACTAGGCATACATAATTAGCGAGATTTTACTGAAAATAGATGTTACTGAAAATGACCTTTTCATAATCATGTAACAAAGACTCAATGTCTCTCTGAGGCTTTCAGCAATAAAAAGTTATAGCCACACTCCAGCACTGTAAATTAAGCCCGAAGCTAGTCTTTTGTGAACTAAAACCTCATTCTCTGTGAAGTCAGGCCAATGTTGGGTGGTCAGGGAATTCAATTGTAAGTTATAGCACCCGCATCTTGTTATGCCACAATTTGTTTTAACCAGCTAAAGTCATGTTTTAGAAAATCCAAACGGATCTTGCTTGATTTCCAATTCCTTCCTTTCTCGTTGATTGTGCTTTACATTTTTTGGATCATTAAGAGTTATGCCATACTTGACAAAGCACAAATCATGCTTTTCAGAAAATATGCCAGTAATCCAAGTTAACTAAATGGAAAGAGAGTTGCAAATTGTTGTTGTTTTTAATCTCCATTGTATGAGCTTTAGAAAAAGAAAAGTGCCAGTGGGTTTTCTGTGCAAAAAGACTCTCAGATCTCAGGAACACTTGGAATACTCAGGCCACACTTGGAATACGGCATTCAGTTTTGGTCACCATGATGTAGAAAAGATGTGGAGACTCTAGAAAGAGTGCAGAGAAGAGCAACAAAGATGATTAGGGGACTGGAGACTAAAACATATGAAGAACGGTTGCAGCAACTGGGTATGTCTAGTTTAATAAAAAGAAGGACTAGGGGAGACATGACAGCAATCTTCCAATATCTCAGGGGTTGCCACAAAGAAGAGGGAGTCAAACTATTCTCCAAAGTACCTGAGGGCAGAACAAGAAGCAATGGGTGGAAACTAATCAAGGAGAGAAGCAACTTAGAACTGAGGAGAAATTTCCTGACAGTTAGAACAATTAATCTGTGGAACAGCTTGCCTCCAGAAGTTGTGAATGCCCCAACACTGCAAGTCTTCAAGAAGATGTTGGATAGCCATTTGTCTGAAATGGTATAGGGCTTCCTGCCTAGGCAAGGAGTTGGACTAGATGACCTCCAAGGTCCCTTCCAATTCTGCTATTGTATTGTAAATAGGTATTCCTTAGTGAACATATTGAAGAGGTTAGAACTTAGCTAATTAAAATGCTTAAAGAGATTAGATTTTTAAAAATCTAAAAGAATCATAAGCAGCCCAGAATCATTGATTGAGATGGGTGACTCCAGAAACTGGACAAACAAACAAACAAATACTGTAAATGCCAATCTTACATTTCAAAAGTAAGGTTTTCAGAAAGCAATTTCTGTTGGTTTAAGACAGGAAAAGACAATATGTAGCAATGTTACATTATAGTAATATAGTAGAGCTAATCATAGATAGTTTTAAAAACCAAGACAAACAATGGATAGGTCAGCCTGGAGAGCCTGTTTTAGTAAAAGTATAATTACAAAGCAAATATTTACTGTTGTGGTAATGCCTCTATTGCTCAAGACATCATCCCTATGAACTAAGCCTAGCTCGGAAAGGGGGAAATTGAGAATGGATATGATTTTTCAAGGGTGGATAGATTCATAAGGAGAAGATAATATTTCCAATAAATTACTTCCAAAAAGTTTTAGGTCAGATTTGTGATCCAAATGATTCTCTTCATAGTAACCTATTGTAGCCCAGCTGGTTCCGGATGACCTGCTGATGGACTCCTCTAGTGAGGAGTTCTATGAGTCTGCTCTGGAGGAGGAGGGTGACCTTGAGAGAGCAGAGAGTCTGGCTAGTCATCAGGAGGCACCTGGGGCTTGGAGTAGTGGGGAGGATCAAGGCCAGTTTGTCCCTGATGCTAGGTTAAGACGGGTTGAAAGAAGGAAGCTTCAGTTGCAGCAGAGGCGAACTCGGAGGAGGTAAAGTAGTCACAGCTGCCTAATGACTGGCCCCTCCCAAGAGGGTTTAAAAGGAAGCCTCTGCTAAGGAAGTCCTTGCAGAGAATAACGTGTGCTTTCTAGGTTTGAGTTTCTTTGTGTCAAGTTGCAGGTTAATTAAGAAGCTTCGGGTTAGTTCGGGCAAGCAGCTAAGAGTCATTCAGTCAAGTATTCAGTCTTGTAATTAGTAGAAGAAAGGGGGGGGGGTCAGAACAGTAACCCATGGAGGCCTAATATGTTCCATCTTTGATTGGAGGTTCTGAAGCAGGTGGGACCCACAGTGATCCAATGACAATTGTATTTAATTATTTAATTCAATATGATTTAAGTCTACTGTAATTTACTTCAAAATATCTTCTTGGAAAGAAGCAGTCATGCCTGCAACATCTCAAATGCTCATAAAGGAGAGGGTAGATTGACACTGGGTGGGAACAGGTTTCCTCCTTCCTTAATAAATAAGTAATTCAATAAATAAAAGCCTATGGCATACTGCATGTAGCTTTCAGTTTTAACTAACAAAGCCCAGAGGTTTTCAAGAAACTGCTTCTCTTTTCATTTTGAAGAGGATTAACCTAATTTTTATTTTTTTTAAATTATTATGAGTCAACAGACTTTATTTTTTGAATTTCATGCGTCTTTTCATATTTGCAGCATTCTTTTCAGCTTTAAATATGTTTAAATATGTGACAGTAATACAATTAAAACCATTTGAAATATCAGATATGCGTTTTGCACTAAAATGATTGTACAGCACATGTGCATTTTTCTGCTAACGTTCCCTTCGGTGGGGGTGAAAATCACTAATAACGGCACTGATGTACTAATAGATTATTTTGTTGTGGAAATGATGTGAATTACAAAAGGTCTGGTCCATATGTCCCTTACTCCCCCCAGTGGCAATCCCTGCGATTTTATAGTTGGAACATGAGCTTATCAAGGCAAACAGAATGAATTTAAGATAGTCAAGCTGTGCAAGACAGCACAATACATTGAAATTTGGAGCAGCTGGAGAATATGTAGAACTGTTTTACAATCCTCTCTCTCACACTGCTTTGCATTAGCTGTGTATTCATAATAATTCTAATTAGAATCATTTCCCCCATGAATGGGAATTCATAGATAAATGGTGTTGATACAACAATTGACTTCATTCAGGAAATGCATTCAGTTTTTCTTTATTACTTACTGAAAACAAAAACAAATATATTCCTACACATACATATATACATATATACATACACACAAATGCACACACACACAAATCTCCCTCTTAATTCAATCATTAATTAAATGTTAATGAATCATCTTATATGTTGACTCGTTAACATGTAACGATTAAAGCAATTAAAGCAATAAATGGTTAATATTAAAATTTCTCTTTTCCTCCCTCTCCCGCTCTCTCTTTCTCTCTCTTTCTTTCCCTCTCCCCCACCCCACCCCACTCCCTTCGCACAAGCAAAGTCAATGGAGGAAGCTGGATTTGCTTAATGACTATATGATTCATTTATCAATTTCATTGATTCACTCAGCAACCCTGGTTAAAAAAAAAATGTAAAATCAGCTGTGACTCCTTTAACAATTCTAGTCTCAATTGTGTTCATAAATTGAGGACTCTCTTTAAGCCAGACTCTTTATTTTTTGACTTGGTAAAATAACTTACTTAGATCAACAACAAAGGTGGGTTGCTCCCGGTTCGGCCCAGTTCAGCCGAACCGGTAGTGGAATTGCGGCCTGGGTCACAGAACCGGCAGTGACCCAGAGTCGCAATGCCCCTGAACTGGTTCCCCGATCTCTTATGCCATTGCCGGCATGTTTCTGCGCATGTGCAGAGTAATATTTAGTCAACTGCGCATGCGCCAGCAATGCACGCCCTGCGCACGAGTAAGGAAAGCAAGCACCATGCACACAAAGCATGCATGCAGCGAACCGGTACTGACCAGTATAGGAACCCACCCCTGCCCCACAAAGGACTAGAAGAATTCTATTTGTAAGCTGCACAGTCATTCAAGAGGAGGGCAGCTTACACATTTGAAACTAAATATTAAATAATAAGGTAACGCAAGGCATTTTGGCACACCACTTTCTACTTCTGCTTTTTATATCGTTTCCATTTTATGAATATATGCAAGAGCCTTTTCACCATTCCCTAGAAACTGCGAAGCATGAAGAAGATATATAATAGCATACTGGCCCACTTTATCTTCACATAAAGTGTAAAATAAGAGAATTTTGTTCCAAAAGAGATTCTTCTCAAACTTCCTAATACTTCTTGGAAAAAGCAGGGTTCAATTGAAACATTCCACCCCTTGTTTTTGCCTTTAAAATCATTGGAATTTACATTTTTGGTGACCCAAATAATATTCCCAACCCCACCATTTCAAAATGCCCTTTTAAAGTAGATTTTGTAACAAAATTCTGCAGAACAATTTAAAAAATCAGGATGAGGCATGTAAAACTACCGGTTCGGACCGGTTCACCCAAACCTGTAATAAAAAAATGCTACCCGTTTGGGTGAACTGATATTTCTGACAATCAGCTGTGACGCACGATTTATATTAGCTAGAATCGTCGGATTTCCTGCTTTCTAGCTAATCTAAATCATGTGGCACAGCTGATCGTCAGAAATACTGCAGATTTCTCCTCCCCCCCCCACACACACACACTGTTCTACTTACCTTTACAGGTGCGCTCGGTAGACTCTGCCCACCCGCCCAGATGACATCATGTCATTTCTGATGCTCTGCACATGTGCAGAAAGTCATGCGTATTTGCGGACGTGGTGCGAACCAGTAGCAACCAGCACCCCATATCAGGATGGTAGCCAGGTCCCCTCTTAGATGCCCCAAATGGAAGCCATTTGAGACAGGCTTTGAAGTGGGAATGGGCTTCTTGGGGTCTCTGAGAAGGTGAGGCAGAGGCAACAAGCAGGCACTAGCTTATGAATGTGAGGAGGCTACAAAAGTTTTGTGGACCAACCTTGAAGAATCTCTGTTCTATAATAAGACTGAAGTGTTGAGGAGGAATAAACCAGTAAACCACAGACTAATTTTATTCAGTGTAGCTTCTAAAAGCAAGGTAGGTACCTGCACCATTATGAACCCTTTATAGAGTTTGCATTATGATGCATGTTTCATTGTTTGCTCCTTGCCCCTTACTCCACTGGATATTCGTGAATGCTACATTCCTAAACTGGCATATTTCGGAAGAAATTCCGAGAAAGCACCTGTGGATTATGCTGTAAATTATTAATGACTTCAATCTCATTTGGGGCTCCTTGGTCTTTGGAGAGTTACCACTTTTTGTTGTGCATGAGGTAGCACTGCTCTAGGTAGAACTGGTACATAATCTGGAGATTTGCCAGGACTTAACAATTCTTGCTAAAGAAGGAGGTGACAGTTGTGGCCAGCAAGACCTTCATACTACTGTGAGTGATGTGCCAGTTATGCCCATTCCTGGACCAGCATGTATCTCTCAAAGTCACCCGTGCATCATGATACAAATTCTATCCTCTGTTGAATCATAGTAGTTGCAAAACAAAAAGATGGAGCTAATGACGTGGCATAAGCAGTTTTCATCCTATTGGCATAATCGTGGCAAATAGTATATTCCCAGTAGCTCAAGCTGTAGCTTCCAGTTTTGATTTCAGTTATCAGAGACTTTGTTTCAGCACCAGACTCAGTTTCTCTGTTCCCATTGCATATCTAAGGTCAATGGAGCACTGCTTTAGGGCAAAATGGGACTGGATTCTATTTAATAATTCCCCCAAAATGGGACTGGATTCTATTTAAGTTAGATAGCCATTTGTCTGAAATGGTATAAGGTTCCTGCCCACGCAGGGGGTTGGACTAGAAGACCTACAAGGTCCCTTCCAACTCTGCTATTGTATTGTATTGTAATAATAATAATAATAATAATATTTAATTTATAGACCGTTTCCTCTCCCCAAAGGGACTCGGAGCGGTGCACAGGAGAATTAAAAAAAATACAGACATAAAAATACATAAATAGATAAAATAGAAAATTAAACAATTTATCCCTGTGCTAAAAACCCACAATACTAAAAAGCTAAACCCCTAAAAACCCAATTAATAAATGGAGGACTTTCTCCAAGACATACCAATACATACATACATAACATGCGTGCATGTGTGCGTGTGTATATGTATATATATAAGCCCCATGACAGACTAAAATATTGCCATAGCAACCGCTTCCCTCTTATTTTGAAGAAAATTTGAAGAAAAAAAGAACTTAAATTAAATTAAACTCTCATTGGAAATCCACAGATTTTGCATGATTGAAGTTCCAGATGGTTTTGCACAATGTGTGAAAAGGTTTTTGGTGGATCCTGAGTATTCTATTTACCCTTCATTGTTCATGCCAAGACCTTTAAAAGAAGCTGTAGCAGAATCAGAAGAGAAGCAGAAAAGAGGGAGGAAAATGAAGAGAGGGAGAGACATTGCAGGGAGAGCTAAGTGTCTTAGTGTGTGTATTATAGGGATGTAAATTGATGCTTTAAGAAGGTATATCTCAGTATCTATTCCTATCTCAATCATTTCTATGTCTGTCTGTCTGTCTGTCTGTCTGTCTGTCTATCTATCGCTATCTATCCACTATCTATCTATCTATCTATCTATCTATCTATCTATCTATCTATCTATCTATCTATCTATCTATCTATCTATCTATCTATCTATCTATCTATCTATCTATCTGATCTTCACACACGCAGGAGCACCAGAAACCAGAAGAGTACCTCCCTGGTGCACATGCACATGCTGGGAAGCTGAGTTTTTGGTTTCCAATGCATACATGCATGCCAGCAAGCTGCTCTTCGTGCAGGCATGTATGCCAGAAACCAGAAGACCTGGTCACCGGCGTGGATGCACATGCCTGAAACTGGAAGCTCAGCCGGGGAAATGCTCTTCTGGTTTTCACCACTCCCCCATGGGCTCCTATTTTGGCACTCAGTGGTGAAAAGGTTCGTCACCATTGATCTATATAATATACAGGTAGTCCTCAACTTTTGACCACAATTAGGACAGGAGGTTCCATCACTAAGTGAGATATTTGTTAAGTGAATCACACCTCATTTTTCATAGCCTTTTTTGCTATAGTCAGTAAGTGATCGTGGCTTCCCCCATTGACTTTGCTTATGAGAAGCTGGTTGGAATAAAATCACAAATAGTGATCATGTGACCTCAAGACACTGTAATCATCATAAAGACATGCCGTTTTCCAAGTATAAGTCACTTTCTCGCAATTATTTAGCAAGAATTGCAAGTCCTGGCAAATCTTTAGATTATGCACCAGGTCTATTCATCTGGAGCAACTCATGCATAACGAAAGATGGTAATTCTCCAAAGACCAAGTAGCCCAAAACTAGACGGAAGCCATCAATAATTTACAGCATGATCCATGGGTGCTTTCTTAGAATTTCTTCCAAAATATGCCAGTTTAGGAATGCAGCATTCATGAATATCCAGTAGGGTGTGGGGCAAGGGAGCAAATGATGAAACATGCATCATACAACATACAAACTCAGTTCTTTATGGATTAATCATGGCTAGCTGAAGGTATCTTGGTATTAGAAACTGCACTGTGAATAAAATAGGCCTATGGCTTACTGGTTTGTTCAGTCTTCATAATAAGACTGAATAAACCAGTGGAGCTGAGATTCCCCAAGGTTGGTCCACAGAACTTTTGTTATAACTTTGAATGGTCACTAAAATGGTAAGTCCAGAACTATCTGTATTTTTGTAAACTTGGGGAGGGACCAAACTTTCTAGAAACTCCTTACCACTCTGCTAACGTCTGAGACAATCTAGCAAAAAAAAAAAAAAATCAGTATAAAGGCTTGTTCCACAAAGGCATGCAGACAGGTGAAAAGTCACTTCTTATTTCATAGCAAGGACTACTGCAAAGAGAATGTGGCAGTATAATTGATAGACATGGTTACATTTAAAAAATAAATAAAAGAGAATGCCGGAGCTTCAGGGCAAACTTCTCAACAGTGGGGAATATGAGATTAAAATCTCTGTGTAACTTTCTCTTCAATTTATTTTGTGATGCTAGTGTACGTTGGACTTCCTTAAGGAAATAATGTTACTATACCTTTTCAACATCATTCTGATCTAGGTAGCCAGATTTAATCTTCTTTTATAGCAAGAGGGAGGAACCTCCATCCTTCAGTTATTGCTGAATTATGGGTCCCAGCTGACCAGATACAATGAGCTGTACTTCAATAACTTCCGGAAGGGCTAGGTATTGCTCACATCTGATTTGGCCATTGAGATTTTAAATATATAGATTTACTGGCCCTGTTTGCATAATTATTTATACCTGGCTTAGTAGGAGACGGCTTGTAACTCAATCAGGAAAAATAGCTGAATTAAATGATTCTGTCAATTAGTTCATAAGGGACCTCATTCATCCCCAAATGGACCCAATCCAGCTCAGAACAAAAGCTCATGCGAGCAACTGGATGAGGCATCGCCTCTCTTTCTAGAACAGAGGTAATTTAATTTATTTCATTTAATTTATTTCAATTTATATACCGCGCCTTCTCCACCAAAGTGGACCCAGGGCGGTGCACAGGAATTTAAAACAATGATAATAAAATGCAATAAATAGATAAAAAGGTAAGTAATATAGCCTGATTATGAAATATGTTAGATTAGATATTAGACTTTGGTGCTAAGCTAGAGATTGTGACTTCTAGTCCCACCTTAGGTGGAAAGCTGGCTAGGTGACTTGACCAGTCTCCCCCCCCCTGCCCCTCTCTTCAAAGAAGCCAGTGGCAAGTCACATCTGAAATCTTGCCAAGAAAACTGCAGGGACTTGCAGTCCAGGCAGTTGCCAGGAATAAACGTGACTTGAGGAGAAAATAAGGGAAAGGGAAAGAAAAGGGAAACATGTACATAGAAATTATACTGTTCTTTTGAAGCCTCAAACAATTTCGATTTCTCTGTTCATGGAGAGGGGGGGGAAGAGGTTGAAGGAGAGAGGAAGAGGAAGGAAGAGGGAGAAGGAGAGAGAGAGGAAGAGGGGGAAGGAGAGGGGGGCAGACGGGGAGAGAGAGAGAGGGAGGGGGAGAGGGAGAAGGAGAGAGGGAGGAGAGGGAGAGAGGACGAGAGGGAGAGGAAGAAGGAGAAGGAAAAGGAAAGGGGGAGAGGGAAAGGAGAGAGGAAGGAAGAGGGAGAAGGAGAGAGAGGTTGAAGGAGAGGGAGAGGATAGAAGAGGGAGGAGGAGAGAGGGGGGAGGAGGGAGAAGGAGAGAGAGAGGAAGAGGGAGAAGGAGAGGGGGGCAGACGGGGAGAGAGAGAGAGAGGGAGGAGGAGAGGGAGAAGGAGAGAGGGAGGAGAGAGAGAGAGGAAGAGAGGGAGAGGAAGAAGGAGAAGGAAAAGGAAAGGGGGAGAGGGAAAAGGAGAGAGGGAGGAAGAGGGAGAAGGAGAGAGGTTGAAGGAGAGAGGGAGAGGATAGAAGAGGGAGGAGGAGAGGGGGGGGAGGAGGGAGAAGGAGAGAGGAAGAGGAAGGAAGAGGGAGAAGGAGAGAGAGAGGGAGAGGGAGAAGGAGAGGGGGGCAGACGGGGAGAGAGAGAGAGAGGGAGGGGGAGAGGGAGAAGGAGAGAGGGAGGAGAGGGAGAGAGGAAGAGAGGGAGAGGAAGAAGGAGAAGGAAAAGGAAAGGGTGAGAGGGAAAAGGAGAGAGGGAGGAAGAGGGAGAAGGAGAGAGGTTGAAGGAGAGAGGGAGAGGATAGAAGAGGGAGGAGGAGAGAGAGAGGAAGAGGGAGAAGGAGAAGGGGGCAGATGGGAAGGGGGAGAGGGAGAGGGAGGGAGAGAGAAGGATAGAGGGAGGAGAGGAAGAGAGGGAGAGGAAGAAGGAGAAGGAAAGGAAAGGGGGAGAGGGAAAAGGAGAGAGGGAGGAAGAGGGAGAAGGAGAGGGAGAGGGTGTGAGAAGGAGAGAGGAAGAGAGAGACAGACAGATCTTACATACTATGAGGTGCATTTCAAAATTCTGACTGGCACTGGATGGATTTATTTGCTCCTATCTTGTGATTGTCTAGATTTGTACCCCCCAGATGATAGCTACTACTGTGGACTGTCATAGACTATGGAACTCATTTGGAGGTGCAGTAGATTGTAATTTGTTGAGATAATCAAGATGAGTGCTACTTTCTTCTGGACATTTTTTTAAAAATTTCAAATCATCTTACTTGCCACACCTTTAATAAATTCATGCTTTGGATCATGTTTTAATCGGCCGATCATGTTTTCATGGTCAAATCTCCACCTGTAATTGTAAGTGACGTATTGCTTTCGAGTTTTCCCTATTCATTATTTTTATTATTTTTGAAATATTATAAGCTCTTTTGGAAGATAGAAGTACGGCAATTCAAAATAAGTATGACATCTTTTGAACAAATGTATGCACACCTGAACACTCTCACAAAACAACTCTTCCACATGTTAGAACTGGCTGTGTGGCTCCTGCAAATCCCCAAGGATGACTCTAGGATTACTGATTTGGTCTATTTTCAAAATAAATTTTAAAATACAAAGGTGCCTGCACCTTCAGGTGTAATGTTACTTGGTGTTTGCAAAGGTTATCAGTTCTAGTGTTCGGGCTAAATTACATTGGGGATTATCAGGAATTATATATGTGCACTGGATCTCAAACTAATAACCCAAAAGAAATAGATGGAATTTATGGTGCAAGGCTATATATCACATGGATGTAACCTCTCAGATGTTGTTGAACTACAATTCCTGTGATACACATCAACTAATAACAAGCTAATGTTGGAGTCTGATAGAGCAAGATGGGTTTGTGTTAATGTAATGGCAAAGAAGGAAGAAAGAGATAGCTAAGATATTGCCCCCCGATCATTAAGATAGAAGATGTCTGTTGAGTTGAACCTAGACCCGCGCAAGTCCGGCTTTCGGCCCGGGCATAGCACCGAGACGGCATTGGTCGCGTTGGTGGATGATCTCTGGAGGGCCAGAGATGGGGGTTGTTCCTCCATCCTGGTCCTATTAGACCTCTCGGCGGCTTTCGATACCATCGACCATGGTATCCTATTGCATCGGCTGGGGGGGTTGGGGGTGGGAGGCACCGTTTTACGGTGGTTCTCCTCCTACCTCTCTGGCCGATCGCAATTTGTGTTGGCAGGGGAGCAGAGGTCGACCCCGAGACCCCTAACATGTGGGGTGCCTCAGGGGTCGGTCCTCTCGCCTCTCCCGTTTAATGCATACATGAAGCCGCTGGGTGAGATCATCCGTGGTTTTGGGGTAGAGTACCATCTATACGCTGATGACACTCAGCTGTATATATCTACCCCAAACCACCCCAACGATGCCGTAGCGGTGATGTGCCAGTGCCTGGAAGCCGTGCGGATCTGGATGGGAAGCAACGGACTCAGGCTCAACCCGACCAAGACCGAGTGGCTGTGGTTTCCGGCTGCCCGATTCAACCAGCTCTCTCCAACGCTGGCCATAGGGGGCGAACATCTTGCCCCTGTGGATGGGGCGCGCAATTTGGGCGTCCTCCTGGATACCCGGCTGTCTATGGAAGAGCAAGTGACAGCCGTGGCCAGGAGGGCGTTTTACCAGGTTCGCCTGGTCCGCCAATTGCGCCCCCTATTGGATCGGGACGCCCTTCGCACAGTCACTCATGCCCTCGTGACATCCCGACTGGACTATTGTAACTCTCTCTACATGGGGCTCCCCTTGAGGTGCACCCGGAGGCTTCAGTTAGTTCAGAATGCAGCCGCGCGAGCAATCATGGGAACCACTAGGTTTACCCACATTACACCGCTCTTGCGCGAGCTGCACTGGCTGCCTGTCGTCTTCCGGGTGCGCTTCAAGGTGTTAATTATCATCTTTAAAGCGCTCCATGGCTCGGGACCTAGCTACCTGCGGGATCGGATCCTGCCTCACACATCCTCACGACCGATTCGCTCCCACAGAGAGGGACTTCTCCGGGTGCCGTCCACTAGACTTTGTCAGCGGGCGACGCCCAGGGGAAGGGCTCTCTCTGTGGCGGGCCCAGCCCTCTGGAACGACCTTCCCCCCGATATTAGAACGACCACGGACCTCCGCTCCTTCCGCTTGAAATTGAAGACTCATCTTTTCCGCCTGGCCGGCCTAGGGTAGTCTCTCTCTCTATGGGTTTTTAAAGGTATATTAACATTTAGTGGGGATTTTTATTTAATGGGATTTTAGCACAGGAATTAATTTAATCTGTTTTAATTCGTTATGTATTTTGTACACTGTGCACCGCCCCGAGTCCCTGTGGGGAGAGGGAGCGGTCAATAAATTTAACTATTATTATTAAATTTAACTATTATTAATATAAGCAAGTTATATTGGAAAGACAAAGCATTCTTTCACGCAGTGGACATAATTAACTTAACTTGTGCCACTGGAAAGCTTTAACGGAGGATTAGATAAATTAAACAAATTCATAAGGGGGGATAATACAGTCAGTATTTGTAAGCCATAATGGTTCAATGAAATATCCATTTTCAGAGAGATAATAAGCTGCTTTATTATAATTTCTGGGTCACAACACAAGAAGTGGGCACTTGCTTTCATATTTGTCATAAAACCTCAACCACTTTTGTTCTTAATTTCAGAACAATAAGGAAAACATTTTTTAAACCCTTCTTTTTAAATGAGTTTGCATATAAGGATTAGAAAACTTCACTCAATATGTAGAATGCAGAAAATGGAGAGAACATTATGAGAACCATCTAACATTGTGTTGCCATTAACAAAAGCACGTTTATCCATGTTTGTTCAAGCTCTGGAAATGGGTTTAGCAATAGCACCTCAATTTATATACCACTTCACAGTGGTTTACAGCCCTCTCTAAGCAGTTTACAGAGTCAGCCTATTGCCCCCAACAATCCGGGCCCTCATTTGACTGATCACAGAGGGGTGGAAAGCTGAGTCAACATTGAGCCAGTGTGAATCAAACTGCCAAACTGCTGGCAGCCAGCAGCCAATAGATGTAGCCTGCAGCACTGCATTCTAACCACTGTGCCACCACGACACATCTACTACTAGGAGAAGAAGAAGAGGATGAGAAGAAGCAAGGTGGATGGACTCAGTTACAGGGAAAATGAGTACACCATTGATCTTCAGAAGTTATTTGCCTTCAGAGGTCATGGGTGCTCCACCACTAGAAGCTTTTAAGAAGAGACTGAATTTTAAGAAGAGACTGGACAGCCACTTGTCTCAAATGGTATAGGGCAGGGGTCTGCAAAGTTGGCTCTTTTAAGACTGGTGGACTTCAATTCCCAGAATTCCCCAGCCAGCTTTGCTGGCTGGGGAATTCTAGGAGTTGAAGTCCACCAGTCTTAAAAGAGCCAACTTTGCAGACCCCTGGTATAGGGTCTCCTGCTTGAACAGGGGGTGGACTAGAAGACCTCCAAGATCTCTCTTACAACTCTATTATTCTGTTGTTATTTGTCAGTCAATTGTGGGCTGTCAAATCCAGATAGGTTTAGAAGGCAGCAAGGAGATATAGAACATTTTATAAGAAATGGTATAGGCCATGTATTATAAAGGTAAAGGTTCCCCTTGCAGACATGTGCTAGTTGTCCCCAACTCTAGGGGGTGGTGCTCATCTCCGTTTCAAAGATGAAGAGCCAAAGCCGTTCGAAGACATCTCCGTGGTCATGCAGCCGGCATGACTAAACACTGAAGGTGCACAGAATGCTTTTATTTTTCCACCAAAGGTGATTCCTATTTTTCTACTTGCATTTTTACATGCTTTCAAACTGCTAGGTTGGCAGAATCTGGGACAAGTAATGGGAGATCACTCCATTACAGAGCGCTAGGGATTCAAACTGCTGAACTTCTGACCTTTCTGATTGTCAAGCTCAGCTTCTTAGCCACTTAGACTAGACTAGACTGTGCTGTGCTGTGCTTTGCTATGCTATGCTATGCTATGCTATGCTATGCTATGCTATGCTATGTTATACTATATATTATACACTACACTACACCACACAACACTACACTATATACTATATACTATATACTATATACTATATACTATATATTATATACTATATACTATACACTATATCTACTATAGGATTTCCTGCATGAGCAGGGGGTTGGACTAGAAGACCTCTAAGGTTCCTTCCAACTCTGTTATTCTGTTCTATATCTCTGCTTTCCTCTAATGGTCATCCAGAGTTACGTATGCAGCCTAGAAGTGGCAGCTGTAATACAATTGGACATGTTATCTCCCAGGAAAAAGACAAAAGGTTTTCTGCCTTGCCGTTAAACAATATGAATATTTAGTGTAAAATAATACTTCGAGTTTCCTTAGTGGGATCAAGAAATATGTTGTCTGGCAAGAACAGCTTTGTAGCCATTTTTCATAATGATATATGTGTTTTTTTCCTGCCGGTTATTGGGAAGGAAAACATCCAAATTGGACTTCTGAATTGTCGCATGCATCATAAATCATTCACTCAATATACTGAATTCCCTGGGAAGGGAGGAAAAAAAGATAACTTCCTTTTCTATTTAGAGATATGGCAGAATTTGATAATCTTCTTAAAGGTTCGAAGCCTAGAGAATATACGCTCACTAATCGGAGCCCCTGATAGGTGACTTTTAGATGGAGGACATGGTTCTGGCTGCCACATTTTCTGCAGACAATCTTGCAAATGGCCTGCAGAATGCAATCAATAAGTTATCTGCAAGCCAATCAAGATATTAAGGACTTGCATTTGATAGTCTTCCAAGGATTAGACTACTTTGTGGGAGCTCCCCTTCCAAGCAATTTAAAGTGTTATAAATGAAACAATTTAAATATGGATTTATGATGTTTCAAGTTGCGCTGTGATCTCCTCAATCATTTTCAAATATGAAGGCCACAATGATATATTTTATAGGTATTTTTAAGGTTTACTAACCCCATGCTCATCTATCAGATGGCCAAATATCTTGACCAAGTTATACAACTGCACAAAACTTTTAATTAAGTATGTCCTTGTATTAAATAAAATATTTTCTCCATCCAGTCCCTCTGATTCTACCCCAAATTAAGAGATTACAGAATCCTAAAAAGGGAGATTAAATAAAATATTTTACCCACTTTTCAGCATACAGCCAGGGTGGATTTTTTTGTGGTCAAGTGTTAGATTTATTTGACATTTGAAAGGTTTTGTACCGACACATTTTTCTTTTCTTTTTCTTATTGTTAATGTTGGAAGTTTATTTTTTTTATTTTGTATTTTATTCTTATTAATAAAAAATAATAATAACTAATCATCAGGGCTTATGAGCTTGCCTCTTACTGTTGCCTCCTTTTCTCAGCCCTGCGTAATCTAGTATCAGGGACAAACTGCCCCTGATCCTCCCCATTGCTCCATGACCCAGGCACCTCCTGGTGGTCAACCAGACTCTCTGCTTCCTCAAGGTCTCCCTCCTCCTCCAGGGCAGACTCATAGGACTCTTCACTAGAAGAGTCCATCAGCAGCTCATCCGGAGCCGGCTGGGCCACAACACTTGACTATGTGGACTTTTGTTGGCAGGATGATGTCTTTGCTTTTTAGTAGGCTGTCTAGATTTGCAATAGCCTTCCTCCTCAGGAACAAGCTTCTTTTAATTTCTTGGCTGCAGTCCCCATCTGTGATGATCTTGGAGCCCAGGAAAATAAAATCTGTCACTGTCTCTATTTCTTCCCCATCTATTTGCCAGGAATTGAGAGAGCCGGATGCCATTTTATTAGAGGTGTCATACTGGCACATCTGGGAAAACCCGAATCTGAAAGTTCTGGGGTTTTCCCCACCAAAGAAAGTCAAAGATCCATCCCCTGCACCCACAACTCCATCACATGGTCCAATCATTTCACCATCCCAACTGGTGACAACGCCCAGTCACTCCCATCCAGGCGCAGGCTGAATGTCCTTAACTCCCAGAGAAAGGAATGTTGTTTTGGCTAATTTTCCACCGACTCTTTGTAATTCCCCCCCTCTCGTTTTCCCAGGCACTAAATGTGGCAGCCGTGAAGCTCCAAGGGGAAAGGTGGCTTCCAGGGCTGACAGTGGTTTTGTTTCAAAAGGAACAATTAGTTTATATAACTCAAATTCTTTGAATGAGTAGCAACCTAATTTTTCACTTCTACCTAGAGATTTCAACATGGAATATATACAAAGAACAGGTCCTTCACCTGATTATCTCAACCAGAAGAGCTTTGCTGTATTTAATATTTGAATCATCTCTAAGTCTTTGGCTCCAAAGAATTAAACAGGACACTTTAGGAGGCATTCAAACAAAATACCCCCTCATTAGATTACCATGGTAACAGAGGTTATACATACCTATGCAATCCATTATCCTGGAAGAAGCTTTACTTAAAAGGTTTTCTCTTTTGAGTAAAAGACAGAGTGGTTACAACACTGCAATAAGACAATAGTAGAGTGTTTCCTTCATCCCAAAAAAATACCTTGTACGTACTCACGGATCCCCAAATTAAATTCAGAAACAAATAACCAACAAATTTACCAAACTTTGTCAATTTCAATGTTCTTCTAATCTCCTTAGAGACTTGGATGAGAGTATGAACTACTTTGGCGTAATGTTTAAGGCATCAAGCTAGAGGTTCTAATCCTGCCTCAAGTACAAAACCAACTAGGTCAGTGGTTCTCAACCTCTGGGTCGGGACCCCTTTGGGGTCAAATGACCCTTTCACAGGGGTCACCTAAGACCATTGGAAAACACATATTTTTGATGGTCTTATGAACCGAGACACCAATTTTATGGTTGGGGGTCACCACAACATGAGGAACTGTATTAAAGGGTCACGGCATTGGGAAGGTTGAGAACCACTGAACTAGGTGATCTTGAACCAGTCATTTTCTCTCAGCCCAACCCATCTCATAGGGTTGTCATTGTAGGGGGGAAAGAGGAGGAAGAAGGAATATCACTGCTAAACACTGACAGTGATAAAAGTCAGGAAAATAATCTAACACATAAAATAAATATTAAGATCCCATCAAATATGGAAATCTCATGAGATTTGGTGATTTTGGAGAGGGAAAAAAGGGGTAGCAGATGTACCATTCTGCAAGACCAGAATCACAGAATAACAGAGTTGGAAGGGACCTTGGACCCCCTATAATACAGGGCCTATACCTTTTCTTATAAAATGGTCTATATCTCGTTGCTACCTTCTAAAGCTATCTGGATTTGACAGCCCACAATTGACTGACACAATAACAACAGAATAATAGAGTTGTAAGAGATGTCTTGGAGGTCTTCTAGTCCACCTCCTGCTCAAGCAGGAGACCTTGTACCATTTCAAACAAGTGGCTGTCCAGTCTCTCGTTAAAAGCCTCCAGTGCTGGAGTACCCATGACTTCTGAAGACAAATTACTTCTGGAGTTCATGCAAGGCACGTGGTCCTTAAAAGATTCGCCGATATCTAGGGTACACTGAATATCTGATACATTATACCAAGGATGTCGATGTTGCACACCAATTACATGCAGTAATAATTTCTGAGCATCAAGCAAGGAAGGAAATGACAGCTCTATTGTTGTCATTAGTTGTGAAGTCATGACTGACCCACTGCAACCCCATGGACAATGTTCCAGGCCTTCCAGTCCTCTACAATCCTCTGGAGTCCATCTAAGCTCACGACAACTGCTTTGGTGATTCCATCCAGCCACCTCATTCTCTGTCATCCCTTTCTTCTTTTGCCCTCAATCTTTCCAAGCATTAGGCTCTTCTCCAGGGAGTCCTTCCTTCTCAATAGGTGGCCAAAGTATTTGAGTTTCCTCTTCAGGATCTGGCCTTCTAAAGAGCAATCAGGGTTGATCTCCTCTAGGACTGACTGGTTTGATTGCCTTGCAGTCCAAGGGACTCACAGGAGTCTTCTCTAGCACCATAGTTCCAAGGCCTCATTTATTTGACACTCAACCTTACTTATGGTCCAACCTCCACAGATCTATACAGATGTGTTTATCCTGACTCCAAAAAAACCCATGGGATGTAGACTTAACATTGGACTTTGAATAAATGAAGCATTTTCATACTCAAGTCATTTACTTTGGCAAGAAAGGACAACTGAATCCAGTTGCCTTTCTCTTTCCCTAGTTTTCCATTTATGTACTTCTAAATACCTAAGATCAGTAGAGCAACAAATCTCAGGTAGTCTTGCAGCTGTATGCATGACTAGAGCTTCTGATTTATGAGCTCCTTTGATTAAATTGTCACAGGTGACTAGATTGGGCTTTGTCCTTTCCGTCATGCCACATGGAAATTGCTCTAAAAATATGAAAGATTGACTCATAAATCAGCTTCACTTGGGAGAAGGAAACACCGATTTCACGACATTTAGGCTTGGGTCATTTCCATGCATTACAGGTGGAATTCTTCAAAGGAAGATTGTAAAGCACATTGAACTACTTGTTTAAGTGTCAGGAAAAGGTCACATTTTGAGGGCTTCCTAAAAGTGTATGAATATTCTGAGAGGGGTTTTGCAGGGGGAAAGGACAAAGGGCAATTGATGGTTGGGTCTCTTCCTTTTTGAGACACCTTGCATGGCATGGAAAATGAGATCAAGGAGACAACCATCTTTTCTTCCAACATGTATTTTATGTCACAATGGTTAGAATGCAATGTTGCAGGCTGACTCTGCTCACCGCCAGCAGTTCAATCCTGAAAAGCTCAAGGTTGACTCAGCTTCCGAAGTCAGTTAAAGATGGTTGAGGTCACTATGCTGTAGATCTGTAGATCTCTTAGAGGGAGGTGTAAAGCACTACGACAACAATATATACCATATTTTACCGTATAATACGCATCCAAGATTTTGAAGAGGCAAATATAAAAAGCATTTGCACCCTGCAGACCTCCCAAAAATGGCCTGTTTTTCAGTAATGCTGTAATGCTCTTTACATGGGGCTTCCCTTGAGGTGCACCCTGAGGCTCCAGCTAGTACAGAATGCGGCTGCGCGGGGGATTATGGGAGTTTCAAGATACTCCCATGTAACACCTCTCCTGCGCGAGCTGCACTGGCTGCCTCTGGCCTTCCAGGTGTGCTTCAAGGTGCTAGTAACCATCTTCAAAGCGCTCCATGGCACGGGACCTGGTTTCCTGCAGGATCGCCTCCTACCACATACCTCCCTTAGACCTGTCCGCTCCCACAGAGAGGGCCTCCTCAGGGTGCCGTCTGCTAGACAATGCCGGCTAGCGACCCCCAGGGGGAGAGCCTTCTCTATGGCAAGCCCTGCCCTCTGGAACGACCTGCCCCCCGACCTTTGCACCATTACGGACCTACTCCTCTTCCGCCGGACTCTAAAAACACATCTATTCCATGTGGCTGGCCTGGCATAGTTTTTTAATGATATAGTCCCGATTATAATAATTTTAATTGCTTTTAAGTATAATTTTTAGCACAGATCCACTATTTTTAATCCATTTTTAACTTCTTTTATATTGTCATTGTCTGTACTACCTTTTTTATTCTTTCTGTGCACCGCCCTGAGTCCCTCTTGGGAGATAGGGCGGTATACAAATGCGAAAAATAAATAAATAAATGAAAATGGGTCCTTTTTTGTCAAAAAAAAAGGGCATGCATAGCCTTTAGGAGGCTTATAGAGTGGTCCTGGAAGCTGGAGGAAGAATGAGCAAAAAAACAGGTCTTTTGTTGCTCATATCTGCCCTCCCCAACCCCCAGGACCACTCTGGAAGCCTCCTAAAGGCTGTACACAGTCATTTCTGCAAAGGGGGCAGGGTTTTGGGGGGCCAAAAATGCTGTATTCAGTGTAAAAGACGCACCCAGATTTTCACCCTCTTTTTTGAGGAAAAGGGTGCGTCTTGTACTCTGAAAAATACGGTAAGCCTAAGTGGGATTGCTATTGCTATTTTACCCCATATAAGAAGCCCCCATCTCTATGTTTCAGCTGCTCGGTGTGACAAGAAACTCTTTATGCTCCCTATTGCTGGCTTAAAAATGCTTCATGTTCTAAACTGAGTTTTAAGACCAGGCATGACTGCACGTTTGTGGTTTCTGGGGCACCTAGAAATCACACAATTAGCTCTGCGAAGCGAACCACTAATTAACAGCAATGTGGTTTTGTGTTTTCAGGGAAGGATAAAATAAAAATAGCATGTCGGCCTTTGCTTGGCACTAACACACGCATTAAAAGTGAAAACGGGTTGGGGGGTGACAAGTAATCCCAGTTCTTTCTTATCAAAATATTACCTCTCAAGGCAAACCCCTCTCAAAGCAGCTTAGAAAAAGTAATTAGCTTTAGTAAGAGAGGGAGAAAGTGCTGTGTTCAAACCACAGATATAATCTGATCAGTTAAAGAGCTGTGTATGCTCAACTTGCTAAGCTTTGACTACTAGGGTTTTTAATCTTGGTTTGCTTTTGTTGTTGTTGTTCTTTTTTGTAGCTTAGCATGTTGTGTGAACCCAGCCCATTCGGCGAATTTATGGCTCAGTGTACTATACAAAAACCAGAAATCAGTTATTTCAATCATGTGGTTAATCACGTTGCATCAGAAGTAGTATTCAGCCGGTTCTCTCCGGTTCAGGCAAACCAGTAATGGCAGCTACGGGAGGCTCCACCCACCTGCCCCGACCTAATGGATGAGCACCGTGCATGCGTAGAAGGTGGTGTGCATGCGCAAAAGATCATGCACATGCGCAGAAGGTTGTGCACATGCGCAGAAGGCGGTGCACATGCGGAGATGTGGCGCGTGGGAGCTAAGCAAGCACGCTCACATTTGTGAAACTTTACATAAGGTAGTGCAGGTATATTATGTTTCAAAATGATTTCCAACATAAGCAGTAGAAATCTTTTGAAGGAGCTGCTTTACAATAGGGAGATGAAACTCTTTCATTGAAATGTTAATGCAGAAGTATCCTTTCCCATGCTCACAGGTTATTTAATGATTTTTTAAAAAAAAAAAGATGCTTTAAACATGTCCTTATGCATTGTGAAACACTTCTCTCAAAGGGAACTACTGGTTCAGTAGTTAAGAAGATACTGAACTTCTCAGCTCTTAGGCCTGGAGTTTCCTCAAAGTAAGAATTTATTGTTGTTTGTCATCAAGTCGTTTCTGACCCATGGTGTTCCCATGGACAAAGTTCCACCAGGCCTTCCTGTTCTTTACCATCCTCTGGAGCAGGGGTGGGTTTCAAAATTTTTGGAACAGGTTCTGTGGCTTGCCGGCCATGTGACCGGTTGGGAGTGGCTTGCCGGCCATGTGACCGGGTGGGAGTGGCTTGCCGGCCATGTGACCGGGTGGGAGTGGCTTGCCGGCCATGTGACCGGGTGGGAGTGGCTTGCCGGCCATGTGACCGGGTGGGAATGTTAGCAGCTGCTGGAATTATGTTTGTACAACAGTGGAAAAACAGATATGAAAATGAATAAATACTACAATGTGCACATACATACATACATACACAGACAGAAATAGATATATTCATGCATCACTATAAATTTGAATGGTACATTAACCACAGCTGCATTAGTATATGGAATGCAAAATGAGCTACCTGTTGCCTTTCTTTCCTTCACTCCCTCCCTCCCACCCTCCATTCATCTTTTTTCCTATTTTTCTTTCTCTTTCTCTGTTTTTTTGTCTCTCTCTCTCTAATCATGGTGGAATCCATGATCCCTTCAAAACTAATGAAACACTTATCACTAAATGAACTGGGTAGAAGTTCCACTAAATTGAACAGGGTTGGCTCCCCAAAGCAGCCTGAATTATTTTGTATAGCAACGTTTATTCAGTGTCCTTGCCATCTGTTTATAACAGGTCTACTAGAAATATGAAGAAATAAACAAATAAATAACAAAGATCAAATGATACCTGAGGTTTGTATAAAATAAAAAAAACAAATAATGATGAATTCACACATCTACAAGAAATTAGCAGATATTGCTATTTATAACTCAATTTAGTTATTCACCAGTAGGCTTCTACCAAGTTACTTATTTAGAACAACCACAACCAAAAATGTTTTCTTTAACAAGTTCTCTCATGGACATATTGGTATAGTTTTCTTGGAAGTATTTTGCCACTGCCCTCTTCATTTCACCTTTCTAGTAAAGCCTACAATCAAGCAATTTCCTTGGCCACCCCTCCAGATAGCAATCAGGACACTCTGCTTTCCATGATTGACCAAGTGTTGAAAAGTCAACAAACTGAGTAGTCATACAAATAAATATATATATATAAATCCCTTATAAAATCCACATTGAAATTTACAGAGGTGACATAAGGGGAATTGCGTTAGCCATCTACATTCACTCACCCAAACTCTAGCAAGAAACAGGTAATATTCTCTCTTGAATGTGCCTCATAATTTGATTTTTAATGTTTTATAACATTTTTCTAATTACAATAATCAAACTGTCAACTTGCTTTAATGTTTTCATAATTATATGTTCAACTCAACTAATTTAGTCATAATAGTTTAATTAGGAGTACAGTTCCAAAATATAGGTAGGTAAGTAAGTAGAGATAGATGGATAGATAGACATATAGATATAATTTGAACATGTCTTACTCTCCCAATTCTCAAGGATACTTCTTACTGTGTTACTATATGAATTAATTAACTTTGGTCAATAGAGCCAAATATCAACAGTACCACTACTGAAATTTCTTTTGAGAGCCAAAAGGTGTGGCCTTTTTTGTGGGAGTGGCTCAGTTGTCATGTGACCCATGGCCCACTTGGAAAATGTGGTGAAACTCACTTAACAGTCTTGCTTAGCAACCAAAATTTTGGGCTCAATTGTGGTCATAAGTTCTTTCTTTCTTTCTTTCTTTCTTTCTTTCTTTCTTTCTTTCTTTCTTTCTTTCTTCCTTCCTTTCTTCCTTTCTTCCTTACATTTCTGGCTGGTCTTTGGTCTTCTGAAGATGGTGAAAATGGATTTATGGGCACTCGTTATATATAAAGGCAGCCCATGACTCTTTGGGATGCTGGTTTGAATCCAGGAAATGACTGAGAGGATGTGATTCCTTTGAAATGACCACTGGGAGAAAAATAGTTCTTTAACCTGGTTAACCAAACAGGTAAATTGAGGTGGAAGGAAATAGGAAAATATATTATTTCCTTTCCTTCTTTCCTTCCATTGCCTCCCTCCCTCCCCCTTCCTCCCTTCCTTTCTTCCCTCCCTACTACCCTCCATCCCTTTCCTTCCTTCCTTCCTTCCTTCCTTCCTTCATTCCCTCCTACCCTCCCTCTCTCTCCTTCCTTCCCTCCCTCTTCCTTTCCTTTCCATTCCTTTCCTTCCTTCCATTGCTTCCCTCCCCCTTCCTCCCTTCTTTCCTTCCTTCCCTCCTACCCTCCATCCCTCTTTCTTTTTCTTTCCTTCCTTCCTTCTTTCACTCCTCCCTCCCCTTTCTTTCCTTCACTCCCTCCCTCCCACCCTCCATTCATCTTTTTTCCTATTTTTCTTTCTCTTTCTCTGTTTTTTTGTCTCTCTCTCTCTCTTTCTCTCTCTCTCTCTGTATCTGTCTCTCTCCTCCCCCCCCCCCACCCATCTGTCACTCTGTGTGTGTGTGTGTGTGTCTGTTTCCCTCTCTCTCTCTTTCTGTCTCTCTAAATCTGCCTCTCTGTGCATCTGCCATTCTCTCCCTCCCTCCCCCCCCCCGGGGAAGCAGCAGAGGGGTCAGCATGTCGGTTGCGGAGGTTATCCCGCAGCGAGCGGACAGAGGAGCCGAGCTGCAGGCGAGGAGGAGGAAGCAGCCCCTGGCCAGAGGATGGCCGAGCGCGCCTCCACCACTGCATTTTCCAGGGCTTCCTGGAGAGGCCAGCATTCGACTGGGGAGGTTATCTCGCAGCGGGCGGGCGAAGGACCCAAGCTGCGTGCTGCCGAAGCCGTCCGAGGCTGGGCGTGCGGCGCCCGGATGGCTTTGGCGGCACGCAGCTTGGATCCTTCGCCCGCCCGCTGCGAGATAACCTCCCCAGTCGAATGCTGGCCTCTCCAGGAAGCCCTGGAAAATGCAAAGCGCTGCGGTGGCCGTCGGAAGGAGGTGTGGAGGCGCGTTCGCCCATCCTCTAGCCAGGGCGCTGCTCCCTCCTCCTCGCCGGCCCGGTTCCTATGAAGCCGCAGACCGGCACCGGTCCGCGGACCGGGGGTTGGGGACCCCTGCTTTAAAAGGTTAAAATGGAAGATATGTAGCCATACAAGTATTTTTTCACGGAGAAGAAAAGGAAGATAGCTGACCTTGTATTTGAGTCATACAACACTACCGGAGAGCTTAATGGAAACGGGCGGATGGGATCGCAGGGAGCACGCGCTCGCCCGCGCCTCTCCACAACTTCTTCCCACCACTGGCCAGCGAGTTTAGCGCTGGCTAGGCGAGGGAGGGGCATGGACCTACTTACTTCCGGGTCCACCGGTGGAAAGGGATCGCTGGGGATCGGGAAAATTGACGAAAGGGATCGCCCGATCCCACCCGAACCCGGAGAAACCCACCTCTGCTCTGGAGTCCATTTAAGCTCATGCCAATGGCTTCAGTGACTCTGTCCATTCTCTACCATCCCCTTCTTTTGCCCTTAATCCTTCCCAGCATTAGGCTCTTCTCCAGTGAGTCCTTTCTTTAGGTGGCCAAAGTATTTAAGTTTCATCTTCAGGATCTGGCCTTCTAAAGAGCAGTCAGGGTTGATCTCCTCTAGGACTGACTGGGTTGATCGCCTTGCAGTCCAAGGGACTCGCAGGAGTCTTCTCCAGCACCATAGTTCAAAGGCCTCAATTCTTTGGCGCACAGCCTTTCTTATGGTCCAACTTTCACAGCAATGTATTGCAATTGGGAAAACCATAGCCTTGACTACTGAGAATTTATTAGGAATGCCATATTGGCACAGGGAAAACCTGACTCTGAAGGACACAAGGTTTTCCCCACCCAAATCAATTCTTGCCCCAGGTCACACGTCCATCACATGGTCCAATCATGTCACAGTCCTCCTTCAACTGCCTCTGGTCCATGCTTTCCAAACACCTGGTAGGGACATCCTTGGCTCCCAGAAGAAATAATGTTATTATGGCTACAATTCCCCCAATTATCTCTATCTCTCCCTCCCCCCTTATGTTCCCATAGCAGCAACTGGCCTTGCTGTGGCAGCCTTGAAGGTTTCCAAAATGATTCCAGGGCTGACACAGTTCCTGTTACTTGCCCCAGCTCCTGCCCACTTAGCAATTCAAAAGCATGCAAAAGTGACTACATAAATAGGTATCACTTCAGTAGGTAGTTAACAGTGTTCTTTGTGCTGGCCACTTGACCATGGAAGTGTCTTAGGACAATGCTGGCTCCCTTGGCTAAGAAATAGAGATGAGCACTTCCTACTAAAGTCAGACATGATTGGACAGGGCAAACTTTTGCCTTTTCTTTTTTAATTTACTCAACTCTTCCATTGAATTTTTTTTCTGTAACCACTTAATGAAATCATCCCTAGCCTGATTGCCTTTCTGTGCTTCAACTTCTATCTCAAAAGTTCTGATATGGAGTTAACATGGATGTTCTGTGGGTATTGGACACTACAACATTTATAAGACCTAGCCCAAATTATGAGAATTTATGAGAAGGTGGGAATTTATGAAAATGTGATGTAACAATGGTAAAGTTATAGAATTTGAAAACTGTTCTTTTCCAGTAAGATTTAACTCTGTGTTATGAATTATCAGTCAGCAAGTCAGAGGTAAAAGCAAAGGATTAATAGTCCAGCTGGAAGCTGAAAGGCTGGAAAAGTAAAATTAATATAAATTTAGAGGGTTGGATTACAGGGTGGATTACTTCATTTCATAAAGGTGACCATTTCAATATTTATTGAAATGAAATACATTCATTCAAAAGATCACAATGCTGTAAATTAAACCATTAAACAGCAATAGCACTTACAGTTATACCAGGGATAAGCAATCCACAGCTCTGGAGCCACATGTGGCTCTTTCATCTGTCTGCTGCAGCTCCCTGTCACCGGTCGGCTCCAAAATTGATGGAGCTTTTGGTTAGGACAGGTAGAGGAAAAGGGATGCTGCACTAGGAGGAGACTATAGTGGGGGAACTGGACTTCTGGTCAGCTCCAATATTGTATGGGAGACTTCCGTTTAGGACCTTTGTGGCTCTCTAAGTGTTTAAGATTGCTGACCCCTGACTTATACACCACCCATAGTGCTTTACAGCACTCTCTGAGCAGCACTGGTTGGTGGGAGGTATTTGATGGCAGGAGGAGGTCTTGCAGGTTACCAAGTCCCTTGCCATGGAGTGCTTTAAAGGTAGTTACTAATACCTTGAAGCGCACCCGGAAAGCCAGAGGCAGCCAGTGCAGCTTGCGCAGGAGAGGTGTCACATGGGAGCATCTAGGAGCTCCCAGGATCCCCCACGCAGCCACATTCTGAACTAACTGGAGCCTCCGGGCGCACTTCAAGGGAAGCCCCATGTAGAGAGCGTTGCAGTAGTCCAGGCGGGAGATGACGAGGGCTTGAGTGACCTTGCATAAAGCGTCATGATCCAGAAAGGGGCACAACTGGCATATCAGGTGACCCTGATAAAAGGCCCCCCGGCCACGGCTGTCATATGATCTTCTAGCAAGGATGCCCAGGAGGACGCCCAAGTTGCGAGCCCTCTCTGTGGGGGCCAAAGACTCGCCCCCAATAGCCAGAGCTGGCACCAACTGGCTATATTGTGCCACCAGAAGCCACAGCCACTTGGTCTTGGATGGGTTGAGTCGGAGCCTGTTTCTCCTCATCCAGACTCGCACGGCCTCCAGACACCAGGACATCACTTCCACGGCATTGTTGGGGTGGTCCGGGGTAGAGATGTACAGCTGAGTGTCATCAGCGTACTGATGGAATTCTACCCCGAAACCACGGATGATCTCACCCAACGGCTTCATATAAATGTTGAACAGGAGAGGCGAGAGGACCGACCTCTGTGGTACCCCACAAGTGAGGCACCTTGACGTCGACCTCTGCCCTCCTGCCAACACAAATTGCGACTGGTTGGAGAAGTAGGAGGAGAACCACCGTAAAACAGTGCCCCCCATCCCCAGCCCCACCAGCCGGCGCAATATGATACCATGCTCAATAGTATCGAAAGCCGCTGAGAGGTCTAACAGGACCAGGATAGGAACAACCCCTATCCCGAGCCCTCCAGAGATCATCCACCAATGCGACCAATGCCGTCTCTGTGCTGTGCCCAGGCCGGAAGCCAGACTGGCGCTGGTCCAGATAGACAGTTTCCTCCAGGTGCTGAGGCAGTTGTCGCGCCACCACACTCTCACACTTCGCGAGGAATCGGAGGTTGGAGACTGGATGATAGTTGGCCAACACAGCCGGGTCCAGGGAGGGCTTCTTGAGGAGGGGCCTCACCACCGCCTCTTTCAAGGCGGCCGGCAAAAACCCCTCACTCAAAGATGGATGGACTTCAACTCCCAGAATTCCCCAGCCAGCATTCAGCAGAATTCTGGGAGTTGACGTCCATCCATTTTCAAGTTGCCATGGTTGAGAAACCTGGCTCTAAGGAGTCAGAAGTATGGATGTGCAAAATGTTTTAAACCTGAAGTCATTCAAGCATTGCTCCAAACTTCCTAGAACAGTTTGGGGGCTTAAAACAGACCGTTTTGATCAAAATCAAAGGAGAGGCTTTTTCCCCCCCCCCCAAATCAAAGAAGAGCTCTTTTGAACTGAAAGCACCTTTTTCAAACTCAAAGCACAACCACACATTTCTTTAGCTTCCATCTTAACATGCTTGGAATTTGTACGTCCCTACTCTTGAATAAGGTTGCATTCTGATTCAAGATAATCAGCACTGGCCAAGTTCAGTTCAGGTGGAAAATTCCCTATTTAAAAGCCTCTCCATCGCGCTAGTCCTGTGCTAAAATCTTCATGTTTTTTCTGAGCCATGAAGCCAAACCTTGTAACTGATTTCTTGGCTAACTGATCTTCAGAACTGCCTGGGGCACATTTCCTTTGGCATAATATCTATACTTTGTAAAGCTTCGACTCCAGCAATACCCAATCTCGCCTTTTTCTTGCTGATTCTCTTCTGAATAAACTTAGATAATTCACTTGCTGGATAATTTATTTAAAATAGATGGCTAGGACAGGGGACTCATGCTTTGATTCCAGTCTGACACTGCTGTTTCTTTCAAAAGTAAAAAGAATAGATTGTCTGGGAGTTATAGTTTGAGTTCCCCACACCAAGCCATTCACTGATCTCTACACTCAGTTTATTAGCAGTCTGGAAATCTTCTCTATATCAGTTTTTATGTTTTTGTTATATTTGATTCAGCTCCTTGCATGAAAAGCTTTTAGACAGGATGATGGGACGCCTATTCAGGGCATGTATTCTTTGGGGCAAGAATTAGATTTTCATTATTATGTAAAATAGAATTGTCAAAGAGAGTAGTCAGTTTTACTATTGTCTCTAAGGCATCAAAACTGTGTTACAGTAAGGAAGAATGACAAATATTTGGAAAAAAAAGAATTTCAAACAATATCTAGAAGATATCAGTTCTTCTGATAGGTGTAGGCAGCAGTACCGTTCATGAAATATCCCTTTTTGAAATGCTGTTTCTGTTAATAATCTCTCTCAGGTTTTGGCTTGC